>JAMXBD010001509.1:0-355504 GCA_024138025.1 Combretum micranthum
CCAGGTTAATCCGCATTATTTTATTTATAGTTTATTATATAATTAATTTCAGAAAATAATAAAAATAGCAAAAAATAGTAAAAAATTTATAAAAATTCATAAAAAATTCAGAAAAATTCAAAAAATACAGAAAAATCCAGAAAAATCAAAATATTTATTTTTTTATATAAATTTATTTTTTTTGATATTTTTGATATTTTTGAATATTTTTAATGTGTATTTATACACAAATTGCCTTAGAAATGCATATTTAATGCATGGAAAATATTTTTAATATATTTTAAATTATTCTGGATATGTTGTGAAATTATGTGATGATTTTTTTTAAAAAATAATAAAAAAAATAAAAAAATGATAAAAAAAGAGATGAAAATGACAAAATTGAATTTTCCAAAACCAAAATCTTTTAGAAAAAAAATAAAACAATAAAAAATGATTTTTGGACTTAGAAAAATTATATTTTCATAAAATAAAAAAAAACAATTGATTAGATCATAGGGTCATCAAAAATGATTTTTTATAAAACTTAAAAATTTAATGAACTTAAATTGAGAATAGTTCAAAAAATTAAAATTGATCAACAAATTAAATTTTTTTTGAAAGAACTACGTTTTGTCTGATCTCGATTAGCGAGTACGTAGGCACCTGCGGGGCGACATAAAAAATAAAAAAAAATGTTTTTGTTTTTTTTATTGTGAATAAATATTTTTGTAAATATAAGATATTTTGTTGATGTTTATGTTCTAAAAAAAATAATAAAAAATAAAAATGAAGAAAAGCATATAAAAAATAAAAATAAATGATTTGACTTGTAAATATTTCTGTTGTAATATATTATTAGAGTTTTTTTTTAGCATATAAAGGATAGATTATAAATTTAAAATTCCAAAAGTGGTAACCATTTGGTTTTAATAGGTTAGCCCCCGAATCCATGATATCTGGTTTTAAAAGTTTGTTTTTTCTTAAAAATCAAATTTTTTTCGCAGACTAGTAGCTAAGTTAGGATCAACCGACCCATTGATCCTAACTTTTTATTTTTTCCCGATTTATATCGGGTGGCGACTCTAAAAAGTTTTCAAAAATTAAAATTTCTCTTAACCCCTAGTCGAGGATTCATGTTAAATGGGTTCGGGTTTAATGTGAATCGGGTTAGGAGAAATGAACCAGATAGTGGAAAAAATCCAGGCACGACACTTAAGATCATTCTATTTTTTTTTTCTATGAAAGAAACTTTTTAATGTTTGTCAAACTAGTATTGATGAAAAATTGAAGTTTAGGAAAACTTTTGTTTACTTAAGAATTTCTTTCCATGTTTTATATGTATTAGAAAATTCCTATGAACTTCTCTTGATTTCTTTAGAAAAGTTTGTTAAGATAAATTCCTAAGTTTTATGGAAACTTACTTCCTATTTTTATTTTTAGAGAAGAATTTCTATTTTAAGAAAACTTTTCCTCATTTATCTTGTTAAGACAAAATCAATATGTTCATGCATGATTATGAATATGAATCATAAAATTATGAAAATATAAGAAAGACATAATAATTAAAGAAATAAACTAGTAAGGAATATATCAAGTATTGGAACCTTAGCTTCATCAAGGTATCTCGGGACTAAGAATAGACTAGTCCCAAAAAGAAAAAAAAAACGTTTTGACTTGATGAGGACAAGTCTAAGACTAGAAAGACCAGTCTTAAAATAACATGAAAGTAAATAAATTGCAAGGATAGTAAATAAATTGCAAAAACAAAGGAGCTTATGTTCTCTAAAAGATATATATATATATATATATATCTACATAGATATATTTAGATAAATATATATATATATATATGACAGCAACATAAAAGAAATTAGATTCATGAATAAAAACAAAGTATGAACTTATTGTTGTTTTCTTTAACCGTCATGGTTTAGAAAACACACACTAAGCTCATATTAAGTAAATGAACATAAAGAAATCTAAAGAAGAATTACCTATCAAGACTAATTTTGAAAGAACTTTGAGAGAGAACTCTTGTAGAATTTTGAGAGAGTAATTTTAGTATATGGAAGGTGTGAAGGAAGTAGAAGGAAGAGGGGGTATTTATAGGAAAATGGGGGAGGAAAATTGTGTTAATTAAATAAATGAAAATTGGAACAAATTAAGGAGGGGGAGGGGTGTGGCCGGGGCTACATTGAGTGTAAAAGAGGGAGAGAAATTTATTTTTTTGTATTTTTGTTAATGAAAAGTAAGATATGAAAGACGTAAAGTTATATTGGAAATGAAAATTATAAGAAATAGAGGTGTGGTTTGTAAGAGTAGGTTATAAGAAAAAGTAAAGGTAGATAAATAGTGTAGAATAGTAATAAATAGTGTAATGTAAAATAGGCGTGACAAATTAAGTACCGGTAGTAAGAAAATATGCGTATAATTGCGATACTTGATACTTTTAGTTATCAAAAAATTATGAAATTGATATTTTTGAAAACCTTATATTTTTACTAGTCTAACGGTATATCTAAAATATTTTTACCATTCTAAGCCTCGAGACACACTTTTTGAAAACTATTTCTGATCGTGCTCAAAACGAATCTTGGTTTAACTAATCTGATACTTTTAAGCTTTCTTAGGTTATTACGAACTATTCTATATACTAATCTCTTACTTACTTTCTTAGGGTTCCTTAAACGGGGATGCTAGACTTGGAAGGTTACGTCTAACTAGGGTTTTGTTGACTTTAGGGTTTTCGATTGACTTTCTAATTAGGGTTTAAGCTTAATTGATCACAAAACTTTGGGGGTTTACAACCTACCCCCCTTAAAGAAAGTTTTGTCCTCAAAACTTGAAGTTCATACCTGAATCTTCAAACAAACTTAGATACTTCTGGCGTATATCGCTTTCGACTTCCTAAGTTGCCTCTTCATGTGAGTGATTCATCCACAGAACCTTCACACACTTGATCTCCTTGTTTCGAAGCTTTTGCACCTTACGATCTAGGATCTGAATCGGTTGTTCTTCGTATGTGAGGTTTTCCTTTAGCCGTACTGGTTCCAACTCTGTGATTCTACTAGGATCTGGTACATGCTTCCATAAAACTGATACGTGAAGCACATCCTGGATTCCAAATAGGTTGGGAGGTAGGGCCAGCCAATAAGTAAGATCTCATTTTCTTTCAAGCACTTCAAAAGGTCCAATACATCGTGGGCTCAACTTTTCTTGTGCCCGAACTCTATGAATACTCTTGATGGGGTTTACCTTTAAATACATATGGTCTCCAACCTCAAACTCGAGTATTCGTCGTTTCATATCTGCCTAACTTTTCTGTCGATCTTGTGCTTCCTTTATCTTGTGTTGAATGATCCGTACTTTGTCAGCCGCGTCTTGTACCAAGTCAGATCCGATGCTCAACTTCTCTATATCGTCCCCAAAATAATGGCAATCGACACCGCCTTCCATACAATGCTTCGTAAGGTGGCATCTGAATTGTGGAGTGGTAGCTGTTGTTGTAGACCAAAGGTAGGTGTGCGTCCCAACTACCCCTGAATTCTATTACACAAGCATGCAACATATTTTCCAAAGTTTGTATTGTCCTCTTCGATTGACCATCTGTTTGAGGGTGATATGCAGTACTGAAGTGTAGCTTTGTTCCCATACATTTTTGTAAGCTTGTCCAAAATTTAGTCACAAACCTTGGGTCTCGGTTAGAGACTGTTCTAGCGGGCACTCCATGCAAGTGCACTATCTCTCTTATGTATATTCTTGCCAACTTATCCATGGAGTACGCCATGTTGATTGGAAGGAAATGAGCTGTCTTTGTCAATCGGTCGACTACAACCCAAATGGCATAATATCCTGCAGATGTTCTTGGTAGTCCACACATAAAATTCATCATGATTTGATCCCATTTCCATTCGGGTATCGGAAGAGGTTTCAAAAGTCCTCCTGGTCTTTTGTGTTCCACCTTCACTTGTTGGCATGTAGGACATTTCATCACAAAATCGGCCACGTCTCTCTTCATACCGTTCCACCAATAGTAGCTCTTCAGATCCTAATACATCTTAGTTCCTCCTAGATGCATTGTATATCCTGAATGGTGTGCTTCATTCATAATTTCCTTCCTCATATCATCATCATCAAGAACACATAATCTCCCTTTCATTCTCACAACCTCATCTTCATCTATTGTGAAATCCGTATATTTTCCTTCTTGTACCTCTCCTTTAATCTTCTGAATCGCCTCATCATACTGTTAGGCTTCCTTGATCCTTTCTACTAAGGTGGGTTCCATGACTAGGTTGGCGATTTCTACTTTTATGCTTTGCCCTTAGAATTCAATACTCATCCTTTCAAATTCCTTTATTATCTCTTTATCAGTGAGCAAGGTAGCTACTTCTCCATGATTCTTCCTACTTAGGGCATCTGTGATAGCGTTTACTCTTCCTGAGCAATAATTTATTCCAAGGTCATAGTCCTTGATGAGTTCCAACCATCTCCGTTGCCGCATATTCAGCTCCTTTTGCGTGAATAGATACTTGAGACTCTTATGATCGATGTAGAACTCGCACCTTTACCCATATAAGTAATGTCTCCATAACTTAAGCGCGAACACAACGATGGCTAACTCCAGGTCATGAGTAGGGTAATTTTTCTCATGAAGCCTAAGTTGTCGCGAGGCATAAGCGATAACTTTTCCATCTTGCATCAACACACACCCGAGACCATTTCTAGAGGCATCACTATGCACCGTATAAGGTTTCTTGGGGTCTGGTAAAACCAAAATTGGTGCGGAGACAAGTCTTTTCTTTAGTTCCTGAAAACCTTATTCTCTCTTATCAATCCAAATGAACTTTTCATCCTTCTAAGTCAACTGTGTTCAGGGTTTGGCTATGGTAGAAAAGTTCTTCACAAACTTCCTATAATATCCAACTAATCCGAGAAAACTCCTCACTTCAGTAACAGTCTTAGATTGTCTCCAATCCATTATTGCCTTGATTTTCTTGGGGTCTACCGATATACCTTCTCTAGATATGACATGTCTTAGGAAAGATATCCTATCCAACCAGAAATCACACTTAGACAGCTTAGCGTACAACTTATGTTCACGCAAGGTCTGTAATGCCATTCTCAAGTGTTCTTCATGTTGCTCCCGTGTCTTAGAGTAGATCAGAATATCATCTATGAAGACTATCACACACTTATCCAACAAAGGTTTGTATACTCGGTTCATGAGATCCACGAAAGCTGCTAGTGCATTGGTTAAACCGAAAGGTATTACCAGAAATTCATAATGTCTGTAGCGAGTTCGAAAAGCCTTCTTGGGTACATCCTCTGGCTTGATCCTTAACTGATGATATCCTGATCGTAGATCAATTCTTGAAAAGACACTAGCTCCTTGAAGCTGGTTAAAAAGATCATCTATCCTTGGGAGTGGATACTTATTCTTGATGGTGAATTTATTGAGCTCCCGATGATTGATGCACAAATGCATAAAGCCATCCTTCTTTTTCACAAACAAAACTGGTGCTCCCTAGGGATACACTTGGTTGAATGAAACCTTGGTCTAGCAAGTCTTCCAACTAAGTCTTCAGCTCCTTTAGCTTGACTGGTGCCATTCGGTATGGTGCCTTTGATATCGGCTCCGTGTTCACCAATAGGTCGATTTTGAAATTGATTTCCCTTTTAGGTGGTGATCTAGGTAATCCCTCAGGAAATACATTTGGAAATTCCTTAACCACGGGTATAGATTCCAACTCAGGTTTCTCTTCTTCTTTCTCCTCTACGTCTACGTTACTCAAGTTGATCTCTTCATCATCCATAAATAGCTCAAACGAGTTCAGCCTCGCCGTGGATTCTCCTTTGAATACTACTTCGCTTCTATCTTGATTTTTGAACTTCACTTCTGTCGAGCCTGGATTTTTTTCCACTTATCTGGTTCATTTCTCCTAACTCGATTCACATTAAACCCGAACCCATTTAACATGAATCCTCGACTAGGGGTTAAAAGAAATTTTAATTTTTGAAAATGATTTAGAGTCGCCACCCGATATAAATCGGAAAAAAATAAAAGCTAGGATCAATGGGTCGGTTGATCCTAACTTAGCTACTAGTCTGCGAAAACTTGATTTAAAAAAAATCAACTTTTAAAACCAGATATCATGGATTCGGGGGCTAACCTATTAAAACCAAATCGGTTACCACTTTTGGAATTTTAAACTTATGATCTATCCTTTTCATGCTAAAAAAAAATCAAATAATATATTACATAACAAATATTTACAAGTCAAATCATTTATTTTTATTTTTTATGTGCTTTTCTTCATTTTTATTTTTATTATTTTTTAGAACATAAACATCAACAAAATATCTTATATTTACAAAATATTTATTTACTAAAAAGAACAAAACATTTTTTTTATTTTTTAATGTCGCCCCGCAGGTGCCTACGTACTCGCTAATCGAGATCAGACAAAACGTAGTTCTTTAAAAACTTTAATTTGTTGATCAATTTTAATTTTTGAACTATTTTCAATTTAAGTTCATTAAATTTTATATTTTTATGAAAATCATTTTTGATGGTCCTATGATCTAATCAATTGATTTTCATTTCATGAAAACATATTTTTCTAAGTCAAAAAATCATTTTTTATTATTTTTATTATTATTTATTTTTTAAAAAAAAAATTTGGTTTTGGAAAATCCAATTTTATCATTTTTATTTATTTTGTTAATTTATCATTATTATTTTTATTTTTTATTTTTATTTTTTTTAAAAAAACATTACATAAATTCACAACATATTCAGAATATTTTACAATATATTAAAAATATTTTTAATGCATTAAATACACATTTCTAAAAGCAATTTATGTATAAATACATACTAAAAATATTCAAAAAATATCAAAAATATCAAAAAAATAAATTTATATAAAAATAATTATTTATATTTTTCTGGATTTTTCTGAATTTTTTATGAATTTTTTACTATTTTTTGCTATTTTTTTATTATTTTCTGAAATTAATTATATAATAAACTATTAATAAAATAATGCGAATTGACCTGGACCGTTGGATGAAGCGGACGAGATCTGGAGCGTCGATTGTGCTGACCGATCTGGATCGTCTGATCTTGTTGACTCGATCTGAGCCGTCTGATCGCTTGATTGAATATAAGCCGTCTGATCGCTTGATGAAATCTGAGCCGTCTGATCGCTTGATGAAATCTGGGCCGTCTGATCTGCTTGATTGAATCTGGGCCGTCTGATCTGCTTGATTGAATCTAGACCGCTGATCTGCTTGATTGAATCTGGACCGTCCGATCTGCTTGATTGAATCTGGACCGTCCGATCTGCTTGATTGAATCTGGACCGTTCGATCTGCTTGATTGAATCTGGGCCGCTGATCTGCTTGATTGAATCTGGGCCGCTGATCTGCTTGATTGAATCTGGGCCGTCTGATCTGCTTGATTGAATCTGGGCCGCTGATATGCTTGATCAAATCTGGACCGTCTGATCTGGATGATTGAATCTGGGCCATCTGATCTGAGTTGACCGTTGACCGATGAACGTTGACCGATGACCGACCGGGTTGGGTTCGGATCTTCGGGTCGGATCACGGAGCTCCGGCGGGTGAAGAAGACGACTACGCGATCTTTCGGGGCGGATTCCGGCGGCTCCGGTGGTCCTCGGTGGCTGGAAGCTTGTCGGCTCGACTCCTATGGTGGTTGCGCATCCTCTGAAGGTGGTGGTTCGCACCCAGAACGGCGGCAAGAGGCGGCTCCGGCGGTGGTTGTACGGCAGCTCAAATCCGAAAAAAATAAAAAAATTTGCAGAGATGATTTTGAACAAATTGATCAAATTAAAGCACACTTGGCCACTTTAAACTTGTTCCTAAAGCTCCTTAAACACTCAAATTGAATCAAAATTAATTTGAAAATTTCAAATTTCGAATTTTCTCTCTAAGAACCCTAATTTTCGAAATCTTCGAATTCACTCATTCTGGTTGTGTTTTTTTGAAATTGACTTGTGCCTTTTGCTCTTAGGACCCCCTATTTATAGGTTGCAAGCTCAATTTTACGTTTCGTTCAGTTTCAAAAACGAATCGATTTTTGCCTCTTGATTTTTCACGAATTTAATTCAAAAATTCATGATTAAATTGTTTGAAACTGATGAATTGATGATTGATTTATCAAATCCTTCATCAAATCATTTAATTTGGGTAGATGATTCATTCAATTTTTTATTCAATTCTTGTAACTCCTCATTTAAGTGCAATTGAATGCTTTTACAAATTGAATTTTTTCCCAATTTTTTTAGCACGAATTTTGTGACTTTTGGGTTGTTTTTGTTCACGAATTGTGCACTAATCTTTCATATTCCATAACCACTTTGCAATTGCTTCATCAATTACAATAATTAATGAAGTTTTGTTAATTAAAAATCGATGCAAAGTAAGGCAAAAGTCACTTTGAGAAAGATGAAAAGACAAAAATGATAAAAAGGCAAAAATTTGCCTTTGCTAGGGTTTGAACCTGTGTCCTTGAGCTTGAGTGTGTGTTTGGGTCAATGTGTTTAACCAACAGGCCATTTGGCCTGTGCCTTGATCACTTAGTCAATTTCATCAATACTTAAGGCTTTTGGAAAAATGAGTTTAATTAAATTTAAGCCTTAATTAATTGGGCAAAAATTGGGTGTCTACAGCTGCCCTCTTTGTGTTAAAGTTTGAACAAAACTTTTGCCACAAAGACAAAAAGATAACCAATTTTTGCTTAGCTTCTCCTTCCAAATTTTATTTAAGGAGATTTTTATCTTGTGCTAAACTATCTGTCGAGTTTAGACTTTGAGATTTTGCTAGGTCAACTGTCGGACCTAGACTTAGAAAACTGATAGACCCTCTGTCGGGTCTATATTTTGAGATTTGCTAGGTCAACTGTCGGATCTATATGTTGAGATTTGCTAGGTCAACTGTCGGACCTATAGGCTTTAATTTGGTCATTTGCCGGACCTATGGGCTTTGGTTTGGTCATTTGCCGGACCTATGGGCTTTGGTTTGGTCATTTGCCGGACCTATGGGCTTTGGTTTGGTCATTTGCCGGACCTATGGGCTTTGGTTTGGTCATTTGCCGGACCAATGGGCTTTGGTTTGGTCATTTACACCAATGGGCTTTGGTTTGGTCATTTGCCGGACCAATGGGCTTTGCTTAGGTCATTTGCCGGACCAATGGGCTTTGGTTAGGTCATTTGCCGAACCAATGGGCTTTGGTTAGGTCATTTGCTGGACCTATGGGCTTTGGTTAGGTCCTTTGCCGGACCTATGGGCTTTGGTTAGGTCCTTTGCCGGACCTATGGGCTTTGGTTAGGTCGTTTGCAGGACCTATGGGCTTTGGTTAGGTCGTTTGCCGAACCATGGGCTTTGGTTAGGTCGTTTGCCGGACCTATGGGCTTTGGTTTTGGTCACCATCTGGAAAGGATGGATTTCTGACTTCTGTCTTGATCACCATCTTGGATAGATTTCTGAATTTTGTCTTGATGAATTTCTGAATTCTGTCTTGTTCACCATCTTTAGTGGATGGATTTCTGAATTCTGTCTTGATCACTATCTTGGATAGATTTCTGAATTTTTTCTTGATCACTATCTTGAGTGAATGAATTTCTTAATTCTGTCTTGATCACCATCTTGGATAGATTTCTGAATTTTGTCTTCATCTTGAAAGTATGGATTTTGTGTTTGGTCAGTACTAGACTATCTGTTGAGTCTAGACTGAGGGGTACTTGTGAATTTTTAGTCCACTGGGAGTTTTTTATGATAATTTTGGTTCCATATCCAAAAAGCATGCTTCAATTTTCTATCAAAATTAGTTATCCTTGCAGTAATATTTTCTTTCAAAATAAGAACAATCAATAGACCAAACTGTATAAATGCATTCATCAGTAATAAGATGCTCAAACTTCTTTGTCTGATGATTCAAATGGTGTTTGGTTGTAAATTTATTTGGAAGAATTTTGTGGGTTAGGCTTTGATTTGACTTTAAAGAATTTCAGGCTTTGATCGACTTCAGAGAATTTCAGGGTTTGATCCGACTTCAGAGAATTTCAGGATATCAACTTTGTTTATAATTAATCAAAATAAAACAATTGATCACTTGAAATGACAAATTTTATTGATCAAGGATAATATAACTTTACAGCATCTGAGTTCACAGGATCCTTTAAATCGGGTCCATCATTTGGGAAAGGATTAATGCTCCTCCCGACAAGACCTTCTTCACTATATATGGTCCTTCATAATTTGGTGTGAACTTTCCTCTGGAATCTTGCACATTTGGCAGCATTTTTCTCAGAACCAAATCACCTTCTTGGAAATTTCTTGGCTTAACTTTCTTATTAAATGCTCTAGCCATCCTTTGTTGATATAATTGCCCATGACACATGGCAGTCAATCTTTTTTCATCTAAAAGATTTAACTGTTCAATCCTTTGTCTAACCCATTCAGCTTCTTCGAGCTCTGTTTCAGCCAGTACTCGGAGCGAAGGAATCTCAACTTCTACTGGTAAAACGGCTTCAGTTCCATATACCAGGGAATAGGGCGTTGCCCCAGTTGACACTCTTACAGAGGTTCGATACGCCATTAATGCTAATGGGAGCATTTCATGCCAATCTTTGTATGCAATCGTCATCTTCTCAATGATTCTCTTGATGTTTTTGTTGGCGGCTTCTACTGCTCCATTCATCTGTGGGCGATATGGAGTGGAATTCCGGTGTTTAATCTTGAATTGCTGACATAAATCAGTCATTGCATTGTTGTTCAGATTTGTACCATTATCGGTAATGATACTTTCTGGAGTTCCATATCGAGCAATGATATCTCTTTTGATGAATCGCACCACAACGGCTTTTGTCACACTGGCGTATGAAGCGCTTCAACCCACTTGGTGAAGTAATCGATTGCAACTAGTATGAATCGATGACCATTTGAAGCTTTTGGCGAAATTGGCCCAATTACATCTATTCCCCATATTGAGAACGGCCATGGTGTTGACATTGACTGTAATTCCTTCGGAGGAGCATTTATCTTGTTTGCGTAAATTTGACATAAATGACAAGATCTCACATGTTTGATACAGTCTGATTCCATGGTTAACCAGAAATATCCTAGCCTCATAATTTTTTTAGCTAGCATATATCCGTTCATATGAGGTCCACATACTCCCTCATGAACTTCTTCCATTAATTTTTGGCTTCTTTTTCATCTACACATCTCAACAGGGTTGTATCGAATGACCTTCTGTATAGGTATCTCCGCTTAACAAAAATGACTTGCCAGACGCCTCAATGATTTCTGATCCTTTTTGTAGCACACTCAGGATAGCTACCTGTTTGCAAGAAAATTTTGATATCTTGAAACCATGGTTCGTTTGATTCAATCACAGCACAGAATGCGGGTTCACTTCTTATTCGGACTTGCAAAGGTTGTATTCTTACTCCTTCAGTGAATTGGATCAAAGAGGCCAGAGTAGCCAATGCATCAGCAAATTGATTCTGAGTTCTCGGCACATAAGTGAAGGAAATTTCTTTGAACCTTCCTGCTAACTCAGCCAAGTGATTATGATAAGGAATCAACTTGGGATCCTTAGTTTTGAACTCGCCTCGAGTTTGGAAAATGATAAGTGATGAATCTCCAAACACTTCGAGCTCCTCGATATTCATTTGAATTGCCATTTCTAATCCCATGATGCATGCCTCGTATTCCGCTACATTATTTGTGTAAGGAAACATTAATCTGGCTGATGCCGGGAACTGTTCTTCTTTTGGTGAGATAAGGACTGCCCCTATTCCACACCCGTATACGTTGGCTGCTCCATCGAAATACAACTTCCAACTGTTGCTTTCGACTTCTGTTTCTGTTATTCTGATGCCTTCATCTGGAAACTGATCTTGTTCCTTTAATTCTTCATCATCAACCGGGCTTTCTGCGAGTTGATCAGCTAAAACTTGTCCTTTGACTGAACTTTGATTACATAAATGATATCAAATTCAGAAAGTAGCATCTGCCATTTCGAGATTCGACCAACCAAAGCCGGTTTGCGTGCTAAGTATCGCAATGGATCATGCTTCGTAATCAACTCGATCGAGTAAAAAGCGTATACTGTCTAAGTCTGTGCATAACCCATACTAATGCACAGCAGGTTTTTCTATCTCTGAATACTTTTGTTCTCCATTTGAGAATTTCTTGCTCAAGTAGTAAACAGCTCTTTCTTTTCCTTCCTCATCTTTTTGCCCGAGCACACACCCATGATTCAGGAAGAATTGTCAAGTACAAGAACAATGGTTTCCCCGGTTTTGGAGTAACCAGTACTGGTGGATTCGTCAGATATTGCTTTATCCGATTAAAGGCTTTTTCACATTCGTCATTCCATTCAATTAGGGCATTCTTCTTCAGCAGTTTAAACAGCGGTTGGCACTTATCAGTCAACTGTGATATGAATCGAGCAATGTAATTCAATCTTCCCAAAGGCCTCTGATTTCTTTAATGTTTTTGGTGGAGGCAAATCCTGAATCGCCTTGACTTTATCAGGATCGATTTCTATCCCTTTTTGGCTAACCATGAATCCTAATAATTTTCCAGATGTCACTCCGAAAGTGCATTTTTCTGGATTCAATTTCAACTGAAACTTCCTTAATCTTTCAAAAAGCTTCCTTAACACCACTACATGATCCTCCTTCCTTTGTCTTGGCGATCATGTCATCTACATATACTTCCACCTCTTTGTGCATCATATCATGAAGTATAGCAAGCATTGCTCGTTGATAAGTTGCCCCGGCATTCTTGAGACCAAAAGGCATGACTTTGTAACAAAAGGTTCCCCAGGCTGTAACGAATGTGGTTTTGACCTTATCTTCTTCGGCCATTAATATCTGATTATACCCTGAAAATCCATCCATGAATGAAAATAGATGATTTCCAGCGGTATTGTCCACTAAAACATCGATGTGAGGCAATGGGAAATTATCTTTCGGGGTTGCTTTGTTTAGATCTCTGAAATCCACACAATTCTCACTTTCCCGTTTTTCTTAAGTACTGGCACTATATTTGATACCCAATCCGAATAATCAGAAACCTCAATGAATCCTACTTCAAGCAACTTTTTTACTTCATCCTTGATTTGGAGGAGTAAATCCGGCCTAAATCGCCTTAATTTTTGCTTTATAGGTTTAAAATCCTCCTTTGTTGGCAATTTGTGAACCACAATGGATGGGTCTAAACCGGCATATCGCTATACGACCATGCAAAAACATCCAAGTATTCGGCTAGTAACTTGGTTAAATCTTGTGCCGTGCTCTCAGGCAATTTTCCCCCTATCCTCAGATTCCTAGGGTTTTCGCTTGTTCCCAAATTAATCACTTCAATGGTTTCGGGAATTTCAATCCTTCCTTGTTCAAAATTTTGCCAAATTTCTTGTGTTCTAAATTGATAATCAATATCATCTTCAACTAACCCAGTAGAGTTAGAGGTGATATTGATATTTTCATTAATTATACGCGCGAGATATCCCTGAACTTCATCACAATTGTCGAATCTGGTTGAATATGAATGAGGAATGTATGAGAATGTGAAAGCACAAACGGAAATAAATTTCATTAAACTGGGACGGTGTTTAAGTACACTTATTTGAGCATCACATAATACTGAAAAACACAAAACACAAATCTAGTCTTAGATAAGTTCTTACTTAAAAGACTTAATACTAGCGCAAGGCACAGAGAACCAATTTCTCAAGATCATTTCTTTGGATGAAGCATCTTCTTTGATATCATCTGGCTGCTGGATATGATGTGGCTTTGGAAAGGAATGGCTGATGTGAGGGATTTTGATGATTGGATCATACTCCTTGTCGAGCTTCCTCCTTCTCATTTGGTTTTTCATTTCTGCCACTTCAGCACAAGTGGGGGAATAACCCAGTCCAAAGGTTCCCACCTGAGTTTCTTTCATCATTCATCATACAGACTTCGTCAAACATTTGGAGCCCGAAGTCTTCTTCTCCTTCTTTTCCAATGTAAGGGACAGCTGTCTCCTTGTAAATGGCATAATCCTGTTCTCCCATAACAGTGATGAGTTGACCATTGGCTATGAACTTAACCTTCTGGTGCAGGCTTGATGGTATTGCCCTGGCAGCATGGATCCATGGTCTTCCCAACAGCAGATTGAATGTTCTGGGGATATCAATCACTTGGAAAGGAATAATGAAAGTTTGAGGCCCGATGGTGACTTCTAACTCCACTTCACCTATTATATCTCTTTTTGATCCATCAAAAGCACGAACCACAGTAGAGCTTGGTTTGATGTCTGACGGTTCAATCCCCAATAGGCTCAAAGTGGCTAAGGGGCACACATTCAAAGAGGATCCATTGTCTACTAATACTCGAGAGACGATCTTTCCACAGCTTTTGACTACGATGAAGAGGGCCTTGTTATGTTGATCCCTTCCTCTCCCAGTTCTTCAGATGAGAAAATGATTTGCTCATTTGCAAAGATTGAGTTGATTATATGCCCCAAGCTTCTTCTGATACACCTTCTGGAACTTTCACTTCTTCTAAGGCTTTGAAAAGAGCCTCACGGTGTACATTAGAGCTAATCAGCAGACTCATGAGCGATATTTGGGCAGGTTTTGGCCAACTGCTCGACAACTTTATTCACTTGCTTTCATCAGTTTTGCCAATGCTGACTTCTCTTCATCTTTCTTCCCTTCTTGCTGCTGTGGCATATTCACAGTTGCATTCTTTCCGGTCGACTCATAAACTCTTCCTGAGCGAGTAAGGCCACCAACCATGGCCATTGAAGCATGATTTACCGCCTTATAATCAAATGGAGCGGCTTTATAATCACTCACAGCAAGGGGTATCTGAAAGGTATAGTTCCTAGGCTTTGATGAAGTTGATCCATCTTCACTACCTTTGCCTATTTCGATTTTGATGGATCTAGGTCCACCTTCAATCATGCACACAAGCTCTTCTGGATCCGGAATCTCAGCGGTAATCATATTGATAACTGGTCCATGATTTGGCAATGGGTTAGTAGAGACGTTTGGAGCTTCAATGAAATCCAACTGGATGACTTTTGCATCAATAAGATCTTGGATTTTATGCCTAAGCCTCCAGCATCTGTCTGTTGAATGCCCGATTTGCCCCATGTGATATTCACACTTCAGCTCAGGATTGTAATTTCTAGGCTTAGTCTTCCCTAGGAACTTCAAGATTGATCAGATTATCGGCCCTTAATTTAGCTAATACTTGGCTAAGGGGAACCGGAATTCGAGTGAAGTTCCGCCTGTTGAACCTTGATTGTTGATTTGGGACTGCACTTTGTTGAGTCTGATCCTTATTCTGATTTTGATTCTGATTTGTTGACAACACGAATGACTTAGTAGGGCCAGTTGCATCTGAAGTATTGACCATGCTGACGGTTGAATCTTTCCCTTTGTATGGGACATTTCTCGGTGCAGTATATTTCTTTTCTTGTTGCAATTTTCCTGCTGAAATTGCATTCTCAATCCTGCATCCAGCTATCACCACTTCTGAGAAACTTGCTGATGCATGCCCAATCAGATGGGAAAAGAAAGGTTCCTCTAATGTGTTGATAAAAGTGAAAGTGAGGTCCTTTTCAGGCATCGGGGTGGTGATCCTTGCAGCCAATGCTCTCCAGCGCTGAGCATACTCCTTGAAAGTCTCTTCTTTCTTCTTCTTCAGATTGCTTAAATCCCATACCGAGGGCGCCATCTCAATGTTAAACTTATACTGATTAAAAAATGCCCTAGCCAACTTGTCCCAAGTATCAATTTCTTGATGGTCTAATTGGGCGTACCAGGCCAAAGCAGCACCAGTAAGACTGTCCTGGAAGGTTTGCACCATCAGCTTAAACTTTGCATATTGCCCCATTCGTCGTACATACAATCTGGTATGCATATTAGGACAACCTGTCCCGTCATATTTTTCAAATTCCGGTGCCTTAAATTTCTCAGGGAAGGCACCTTCCTCATATTGAGGCAAATTCAGGATCGCGGTTTGATCAAAACCATCGAACGTCTTCATTTTCTCAAGCAGTTTTCTCTCCATTTCTTTAGCCTGAGCTTCCAGTTCTTTCTTCAACTCAGCCGCATTAAACTCATTTGGTGACTCCTCTTGCTGAATAAGCTGTCCTCAATTTCTTTTCCTTTCTGTGCCTTGAGATTCTTCAGAAGTTGTGGGGGTCTTAAGTTGTGCAAGACTCTGTGTTAAAGCCTGCATCTGTTCAGCAATTCCAAGGAGGGTTTGTTCCACGGTGTTGAGTCTTTGCTCATTGGTCTGGTCTGTGGGGTTGCTCCCGGTTAGACATCTTAGCTCGGGATCTGGTAACAATAGGGCTCCTAACCGGCTTGGACGCTATCTTTCAAGTTTTGACTTAAACTCGAATTTGCTAGACCTGGACATTTATTATTTATTAATATTTTTAAAGAATAAATGAATTAATATACATATGCAAGAATGTAGATATGCTATCACACAGATGCAAATGGGGATATTGACCAATGATTTTAAAAAAAACATTTGTATTAAAAGATAATGTTTCATAACAAAAATTCTAATGGTTTAGAAACCTTATTTCCTAGTGACTGAATTAAAACTACTTTCTAATGGTTTCAAAGAACCTTGATTCCTAAGGACTAAACCTAAACCAACTAAACCAGTCTTCTTGTCTTAGTGGGGCAAACAATCTTGTCTTCCAGGGCTAGAATTTTCTTTCGAGCTGCCTTCAACTCAGCCTCTAAGAATGCAATTCTGCTTCCAGCACTTTGCAGGCGATCCACCATTTCCCTCTCTCTTTCTTGGAAATCTCGGTGACATACTTCCAGGCGAGCCGAAACAGCTTCCATGTAAGCAGTTGTTTCAGGGTCAGGTTCCGATGGTGCTGGTTGAAGGATATCGGGAGCTTCATATCGAATATCCTTATTCTTCTTCATTTGGCTAGCCACATACCACCTGGTTGCTCTATACTTCTTGGTTTCCTTACTTTCTGGCTCGACTTCAAAAACCGGCTTCACCTCTCTATTTTCCCATATAGCTCGGATTTGATTTAGCTTGAATTCTTTAGCTGGTAGTATCTTGGTTGGATCCAGATAATCTAGAGTGACTTGCTCCAAATTAGGCTTGACAGTAATATCTTGCAGCATACCATACTGTCTGATAACACTTGAGGGTAATAACCAGTACAGCCGGTGAGTCCAATTAGGGGTACTGCCATGTATTCCTTGCAACTTAGGATGGCTGCAGGGCTTTTGAACCAGCGAGCTTGCCACATCATGTCTTCAGGTGGCATGTCTTCAAGAATGGCAATTATATCCCATAGAGGATGATCATCTTCCATGTGGACCCTTTCAGCAAAAGATTGGATGAGATCATATTTCAGACTGATGAGGGATCCATTAGCCAATCTTTTCCGTAGTGCTTAATGTGGCTAGCAAACCAAACATCAGTAAATGCATGCTTGCTTTGAACTTGCCTTGTCCTTTAGACTTGATGTGATTCAGACTACGGACTTGTTCGGCTAGAAGAGCGGAACATAGGATTTGCCAGCTAAATATTGAGAAACCAGCTCTATGACCCGGAAGTGGATGAACAAATTGCCATTAGGGAAGAGAATGTTGCAAAAGCAGCTACTATGAAGGCATTAACCCGGTTTTCTTCCCAAACTTCAAGTGGTATACTGAAAGTGGATCGGTTGCTTTTAAAGTATTCAGGAGTTCCAAACCAGTCCATCAGTGTGGTTAGCCGGATGCAATATTCATTGCAATCATTGATAGCTTCAATATTGGTCCCCTCTTGATCCCAAAAATTCTGATATAACACGGACCGGGCTATGCTTGAAGTTCGGAACATAGATTCCTTCAGAGGTAGGAGGTGCTTGGAGTAGCTAGTATATTCCTCAATGGTCGGGCTAAGTATATGCTGACCCAAACGGAAGACAACTTCTTCAGGTTCCCATAGATGAGTGAGGGCTCGGAACATGGTGAATGGAACATGGATCTTTGGTAGGCTGAGGATTGGGCCTAATCTATCCTCAATGAATGACTTTTGGACCGGACTAAAACTGACAAACCATCGGTCCAGTAGGAGCATTGGATCTTTGAAAGGTTCCACTCGATTTTCTCTAATAAGGCGAGCCCATAAGCTATCGCTACTGTCGGTTGAAGACATCATTTTCTGAAAATTTTTTAAAAGGTATAAGCTAATATTTACAAAATTTTTTAATTTTTTGACAGCTTTTATATTTTTTTTAGAATTTTCTTTTTTTTTTTAAGTATTTACATAGTACATTTATATTTCAACTCATTTTTTTTAGAAAAAGTTGGTCATATCCCATGCTAATGAATGCATGATTTGGTAGGGTTCTATAGGTTCCCCGATTTAGTGGTACTAAACCGGAGTGGGAGGACATTTCTTGATCTAGAGGGTGGAAAGCCACAGCCCCCGGACCTTACTTCGTCCTCCTCGCTTAGGCTCTTAAGACGGCCCTGGTACGACCGTATCTAGCACACAATTATGCTAATGCAAATGCAAATGCAAATCAAAAACAAACTTTTTTTTTTATTTTTCATTTAAGGTTAGTATATATTTACAAAACAATTATTCAATAATATACAAATAATCACATATTCACAAAATTTACAAAAAAGCAAGGATAAATTCAAAATTTAAATTCCTAAGTGGCTAGCCCTCTTTTTTTTTAAAAAAAAAAAATAAGTCCCCAGTGGAGTCGCCAAGCTGTCGAGCCTGGATTTTTTCCACTTATCTGGTTCATTTCTCCTAACCCGATTCACATTAAACCCGAACCCATTTAACATGAATCCTCGACTAGGGGTTAAAAGAAATTTTAATTTTTGAAAATTTTTAGAGTCGCCACCCGATATAAATCGGGAAAAAATAAAAGCTAGGATCAATGGGTCGGTTGATCCTAACTTAGCTACTAGTCTGCGAAAATTTGATTTAAAAAAAACAACTTTTAAAACCAGATATCATGGATTCGGGGGCTAACCTATTAAAACCAAATGGTTACCACTTTTGGAATTTTAAATTTATAATTTATCCTTTTCATGCTCAAAAACAAATAACATTATGAACAATATTCACAAATCACATTATTCATTTTTTTTTATGTGCTTTTTTCATTTTTATTATTTTTTTTAGAATATCATCAAAAACATATTTATTTACAAAATATTTATTCACAATATTAAAAAAAAACATTTTTTTATTTTTTAATGTCGCCCCGCAGGTGCCTACGTACTCGCTAATCGAGATCAGACAAAACGTAGTTCTTTTAAAAAGAACTTTAATTTGTTGATCAATTTTAATTTTTGAACTATTCAATTTAAGTTCATTAAATTTTAATTTTTATGAAAATCATTTTTGATGGTCCTATGATCTAATCAATTGATTTTCATTTCATGAAAAATATTTTTCTAAGTCCAAAAATCATTTTTTTATTATTTTTTTTTTAAAAATTTTGGTTTTGGAAAATCCAATTTTTCATTTTTATTTATTTTTTTTATTTATTATTATATTTTTTTTTTATTTTTTTTTAAAAAAATCATCACATAAATTCACAACATATTCAGAATATTTTACAATATATTAAAATTATTTTTCATGCATTAAATATGCATTTCTAAAGCAATTTATGTATAAATACATATTAAAAATATTCAAAAAATCAAAAATATCAAAAAAATAAATTTATAAAAAAATAATTATTTTGATTTTTCTGGATTTTCTGAATTTTTTATGAATTTTTATAATTTTTTACTATTTTTTATATTTTCTGAAATTAATTATATAATAAACTATAATAAAATAATGCGGATTAACCTGGACCGTTGGATGAAGCGACGAGATCTGGAGCGTCGATCTGCTGACCGATCTGGACCGTCTGATCTCTTGATCAAATCTGGAGCGTTGATTTGCTTGATGAAATCTGGACCGTCTAGCTCTTGATTAAATCTACCGTCTGATCGCTTGATTAATCTGAGCCGTCTGATCGCTTGATTGAATCTGGAACGTCTGATCGCTTGATCAAATCTGGACCGTCTGATCGCTTGATCAAATCTGGACCGTCTGATCGCTTGATTGAAATCTGGGCCGTCTGATCAGAGCTGACCGTTGACTTGACCGGGTGCGGTTGGACTTCGGATTTTGGGTCGAATTTCGAGTCGGATCCGACCCGATCGGACGAAGAAGACTAAGTCGCTACTTTTCGGGGCGGATTCCGGGACTCCGGCGGTCTCGGCTGGAAGCTTGTCCCCGACTCCTATGGTGGTTTGCCCGTCCTCTGAAGTGGTGGTTCGCGCCCAGAATGGCGCAAGGGGTGGCTCCGGTGGTTGTACGGCGCGCAAAAAAAAAAAAATTTAGAAAAATTTGCAGAGATTAATTTGAATAATTTGATCAAATCCAAGCATACTAAAACATCAAAATCAAGTTTCTAACATTCCTAAAACACTCAATTTTGATCAAATCCGATCCAATCACTTCGAATTGAAAAAATTCGAATTTTATATCCTAAATTCGAAAGTTTCGAATTGGCCTTGTTATGTATGTGTTTCTTGATAATTGACTTGTGCCTTTTGATCCTAGACCCCCTATTTATAGGTTGCAAGCTCAATTTATGTTTCGTTCAGTTTCAAAACGAATCGATTTTTGCCTCTTGATTTTCACAAATTTAATTCGAAAATTCGTGATTAAATTTGTTTGAAACTGATGAATTGATGATTGATTTCTCATATCCTTCATCAAATCATTTAATTTGGGTAGATAATTCATTCAATTTTTTATTCAATTCTTGTAACTCTCATTTAAGGCAATTGAATGCTTTACAAATTGAATTTTTTCCCAATTTTTTTAGCACGAATTTTGTGACTTTTGGGTTGTTTTTACATGAATTTGTGCATTAATCTTTCATATTCCATAACCACTTTGCAATTGCTTCATCAATGTTAAAAACTGATGCAAAGTAAGGTAAAAAGTCACTTTGAGAAAGATGAAAAGCAAAAATGATAAAAAAGGCAAAAATTTGCCTTTGCTAGGGTTTGAACCTGTGTCCTTGAGCTTGAGTGTGTGTTTGGGTCAATGTATGTTAACCAACAGGCCATTTGGCCTGTGCCTTGATCACTCAGCAAACTTCATCAATACTTAAGGTTTTTGGAAAAATGAGTTTAATTAAATTTAAGCCTTAATTAATTGGGCAAAAATTGGGTGTCTACACATATATAATATACCAAGTAGAAGTATTGCATATGTATATAGATATATAAGTTCCATTTATTTCCGAAAACAAGCTTTTGTTGAAGAAGTTTTGGCTGTACGCCGGCTCAAAGCCGTCGACCTTCAAACCCAGGTGCCGGTGTAAGTATGGTTTTGCAAAATATTTCAGATTTGTTGCACAGGCTTTGAAAGTTTTTGGCTTTCAACGTATGTCGGCCCTACGCCATCGACGTAAATCTCCAGGTAGCCGACTTACGTTCATGTTTACGTGAAAATTATTTTTACGTAGCCTTTGATCAGTGTAAGCCGCCTCTACGCCACCAGCCTATCCTTGTAAGCCGCCGGCGTTGAGCGATTACACTGCCGGCTTTGAGGCAGTGTTGGTACTGTTTATCATCTTCCTCCTCTGTCCGATTCAATTTTGCTAAATATCCCACGTTAAAAACATGCTCAAACTATTTCTAAGTGTTTATATATCTTATATAAGGACATAACTCAACTCTTAACACGTTTACATACATAAATATTTAGATTTCGATCTTAAAGAAATAAAACTAGGGTTTTGAAGTTTTACCTCGTTTGAGCTCAACCAATGTAATTCAAAGCTTGTAATTGTGTTTATTACATTCCTAAGATTATTAGAAGTCAGTTATAAAGCTTAGATTTGAAAGAAAATCACTCGAGTTACCTCAACTTACCTTTGAACTCATTTTCAAGGGTTTTTCGTTTTGTTTTTCCTTTGATCCGATCTTGAATGTTTTGATCTGTTCGTTCTTTGTTTTTGGTTTCTTTTGTTTGTTATCTAGAAGTGGATTTATGCTGGGAAGTTTGAGAAATTGATGAGGTTTGTCTTTTCTCCATTATAAGCATTTATCACACATATATATAGAAGGAAGAAGGGAGAATGAAGTTATGGCTGTTTCCTCCGAATTCTCCTCCGATTTTTGCTGCCTTTTCATCTGTTATTTTCATGTAATTAATGAGAGGCTTATTTGGCAATATTTGGTTGGTTGTGTGGTTGATTTTTGTGGACTTTTGTGGCATTATTGAAACCAATTTTCGACTCCTCCTCTCCAACGTAATCCCAACGAATTTTGCACCGAATTCATATATATATATATATATATTAGTTTATTATTTAAATTTAGTTTTAGGATCATATTTAGCAAGTTATACGGGTACAAATTAGCTAGTATTTGGGAGTTTTTATACAAAATATGTTTATATAAGTATACAAAATACTTAGATTATCAATTAATACAATTTTAAGTTTTATAAATACGTAGTTAATTATTCGTATAATTTTATTTTCCCGCGATTAAGATTTTAAGTTCATTAGGTCAATTTTGTTTTAGGCTCTAATAGCTTAGGAAAAACTCAATTTAGACCAATAGCATGATTCAATTATTTATTTGGAGTTTAGATTTTGAGTTATTCAACAATTTAGTTTTCGTTGGGTATTTATAATCTTAACGGTTTATCTTTAGGTCATCGTTTTCTATTTATAAGCGTAAATAATCGTTTACGTAGTATTGTACTTAATATGGAAAACTAAACTATATTATATATATCTTTAGTTTTGATACTTAACGTGAATTTTATGAGTAATATTAATACTGTCTAGGGATCTTGAATTTAAGGTTTAAATCTAAGTACAGGCTCATTACTTCTCGTTGTTCCAATCTCGAATCATTATCGAGATAAAAAACAATCATTTAATCTCTATACTCATATTTTTCTATTTAAATCTATTTGTATATCAAGTTTCGGGTTTTAAAGAAATCCTTTATTCAAATTCTAAATTCTTTATCTAACCAAATTCTAGGTATTGATCTATTCTTAGACTTAATTAGAATCTAAATCTATTATCTAGTTCATAGAATCTATTATAAAGTCACATACTAACGTGGAAAATTCCCGGGGTTTACATACTTTACCCATATCATCTATGGAAGTTAAGGAGAAGGTTATACTTAGAGAATCTTCAAGAATGGAGTATGGAAGTGACTTTTTTTAGATGGGCAGCTTGTGTTCTTGCAAGAACAAGAACAAAGAAGAAAGAAAGAGAGAGAAAAAAGGAGGAAAGAGAGAGTAAATGGTGTAGGGTTTCAAAGGAATGAAAGGATGTAAATGAGAGGCATTAAATGGAGAGAGAGGAGTGCATTAATTGAAAGAAAAGAAAAATAAAACAAGGGCAGATTTGGGGAGGGGGCTGCACGTGAATTTGATAGAAGAGAGAGAGTTTAATTGTCTTGTAACTTGAATTTTTGAAAGTGTAACTTATGTTACTTAATTTGCTAATTAAATGAGACTTTAAACCTTAAATAAATTGATAAAATAAAGAAAAGTGGATGATTTTGGGAGTGTGGCAGCTGCCATGTATGGGGAAATGGAGTATAGAAGAGAGAAAGAAAACTTGAATAATGTGTAGAAGTGACAATGAAGTGTACTTAAAGTATGGATTGAAAAAGTACTTTTTATTAAGAAATATATAAAATAAAATTAAGAAAAATATCTTTAAATGAATGGCAGAATTTTTATAAATAAAATTAAATAATTATTTGAATTATTTAGTATTTCAATAAATATGTTACCGCTATGATCAAAATACGCGAATATAAGCTATAAATGATATTTTTATAACTCGAAAAATTCAAAAAAAATATTTTTATGAAAATAAAAATATTTTTCAAATAATTTTCAATTATTAATTTAATTTATTTTATTTTTAGTATCAGGTCCTTAAATAGAAACTGATTCCGTAAAACCGAAACTAACTAAATTTTAGAAAAACAGAATTTTTTATGATATATAAAATATTTATCTAAAAATATAAGAGTTTATAAGATAATAAAATTTTGTAATGATAGTAGTGAACAGTACAAAGACGAGTTAATTACCGATAGTAATGAAATACGAATATAATTGCAAAATCAGATATTTCTAGTCATCGAAAAATTAAAAATTGATATTTTATAATCCTTATGAAAATACGAGTCTAATGGTACTAATAGTATATTTTTTATATCTCGAGCTCCTAGGACACGCTTTTCAAAGTTTGTTTCCGACCGGGTTCTAAATAGATCAAAAATTTACCAATCTGATATTTTTAAGCGATCTTATATTACTACGAGTTATTCTACACAATTAAACTACACCTTAGCCTCTTGGGTTAAGGGCGCGAGATTGCCGGACTTAAACTATTGTATTCTACTTAGGGTCTCTAGGTGGTCTTCCGGTTTAGATCTTAGCCAATTTGGAAACTGATGTTTTTATGTTTATACAACATTTTTAATTTGAGAAATTATTTTAAATGTTATTTTTGTAAGTATTTAATATTTCTCAACGTTTTCGGAATTCTTGAATTGAGTTTTATTTCCAAAGGTTTATTGTTATTTACTTTTTAATAATTTGTTTTTCGGTTCTATATTACCCGATTTTACGATTTTGAGTTAAATATAAAATTTTGTCATATGTAGTGGTTTTGAATTGAAAACTGTTAAGTTCTTATTTTATTTTTAAGGAATCTCATTTTCTCAAGATTAAGAAATTCTAGATTCGTTCGTGATTTTAGGACCAGTCAAGTTCGGTTTTAATTGGAGTCATTTTTAAAGTTTATTTTCGATGTTTATTTTGGAAGTGGTAGTTCTACCCATAGTAGAGGCGGTCGTGGTGGATCTTAATCAAAGCTGTCTTGGTGATTTCAAGTTCAAATGAAGCTATCAAAAGACAACATGACTCGCCTGGAAACCTCCTTTGACAACTAAATACTTTGAAATTTCTCAGAAAGCTCCAAAATTGAAGCTTCGTTTTCGAAACCCTAATTTTATTAAGAATTTTGAATTGATTTTTTGAGTGAATTTGGGTTTTAATTCTTGATTCTTGATTGTTTCTGATCATATAGATGAAGGATTCGACCCTATTTATACTAGTAAAGGTCGAGTTAGGTAGGATATGTCATTAACTTCATAGATGAAGCATGCATGAATTCAGTTTCCTAAGCGTAATTGAATGCATTTTGAAGCTTTTGAGCTTAATGAACACTGTGAAGGAAAACAATATGTTCAAATTGATTTAAACACGTTTTTCAAAAGCTAGGAAGATTAAACTTGAAATTCAAATTTATTTTCTCGTGCAAAACAATTTTTTATAAAACTTGGATAAAAAATTGAACACTAAATCATGAGTTTTAGGACTAGTTTTGTTATCCAAATTTGTAGTATCTCATATCCTCATTCAATTCCCCTCCTTCAATTTAGTGAAGAACGAAGGCAAATGGGTAAAAAATGAGTTAAAAATAGCTCCATTGTGCTAGAAAAACTAAGCATTGTTGAGGAAGATGACATGCGTGTGAAACATGCACGTTGTATTCATGCCGACGAGCAAACGTGTCATGACCTGCCACCCCAAGCTCCACCACAGCGAAGAGGGCGCCCCTAAGACTTCAGGCCACCATAGCCAGGGATCATGATGCCAAGTACATTGGCCCTCCCCACACACCCTCAGGCATAACGAGGACACCAGAAGCAATGTGTCACGCCCGGAGGGTACCCTAAACGTGGCAATCCGCCGCAGATAATATTAAGCTAATGAATGACAACCTTAGTCATGCAAGAGCTTCGATATCACATGCAAGCGTGCTCCAAAGATAGTAGGAGCTCACAGGGGTATTACATTTAAGTAGATAATAAAGCAAGCAAGAACTTATATAAATAAACATAAGATTTTCATAATAATATCCTTACATCATCTTAGGGGCATTCCCCCACTTTAGAAGTCTTCAAAATAATAACAACTATAACATAAACCTACTATAGAGAGATTTTTCCCAGAAGCCTATGTTCAAAACTTAAATACATAAAACTTCTCCCAAAAACTCCTAGTATCTTATACTCATACCTGGCATACGAGGCTCCTTGGGGGCCAACCAAAGGTAATCGTACTGTAACAAAAAGCTATAAGGGTATAAGCAAAACTAGCTTAGTGAGATAATTCCATCTATAAGTCATTTCCATAATTCATACAAGTATTTTAATCAAACATATGAGAATGCACCAATCATATAAACAAACAAAATACACATGATTAACCGGGAATCAAGTGTAGCATGGATTTTACGCCCTCCATGTCGAGGGCTGGAAGGTTACAGGCCCATATGACCATCAATATTTGCAGATTTACCAGCTCCTGCTCGCCCTGTAGACCTTTCTGGCTCCTACTAGCCCATGTAGACTTTTCGGCTCCTACCAGCTACCACTACCATTTCCTCGTTTCCCCACACGAAGAATAGTAGTGAAACAAATGTGACTCATAAGTTTGATATGCATGAATTGATTTCAATATAAATTTAACCAAATAATGTTTAGTTCAAGTTGAAGGCGATCAACACAATTTCATCATATCCAATACAAGAATCACAATTTATTTATCAACCATCTTTCGATATTCTTAACTCATATTCAATCATTATAATTCCAAGTCACACAACAATTATTCATTTTATCTTATTCTTAATTGCTAGTGCTACTACTTACAAGCACAAAATAAGGAAATGTAACTTAAGTCAAGAATTAACTCACTCCATGTTGGTAGATCCTAATCGAAGTAATCCTTTGGGAAAAGTGATCTCGGGTCCTTCTCCACCTAAAAAAGATGAAATACCCAAAATGAGTCTTTCATAAAGTTTCTATTCTTGAAGATCTTAAACTCTTCTTAAAATCGCGGTAAAATCGTATAAGAGGAAATTCCAACTTAAAATGGCCATAACTTGCTCATTTTAACTCGGAATTTCTCATATAATATACCGTTTTCTACCTATTCGAAAAGATTTATCTATTTCTAAACTTATTTTCATCAAACTAAGTTGTTTGGGTTCCGAAAAAGTAGCGGACAGATTCACCACGAATTTTTATAAACTTGTTTTCCTTTTTTTATTCAAAGCTCATTTTGAAGAGATAGGTAATATAATAGCTTGTAAAAACTTGGAGTGTATATTCCTATATTTATTGATTCATAACAAAGTATGAAGTTAATGAAGTTGTCTCAAATTATGAAAAGTAAAGTCTTTAAGGATTTTGAAACTGGAGAGCTTTTGAAATATTCATTTTGCTTTGAAAATGTCACGCCCCGAGGGTACCCTAAACGTGGCAGTCCGCCGTACACAATACTAAAGCCTAGGAATGACTACCTTAGTCATGCAAAGGCTTCCAATTTTGTACAAGGCTTACATCACAACAAGGGAACGCATCGGAAGTAGCGCAATTTACATTGATAATAAATAAGTAACAAGGCAAAGAGAATATTAATATAAAAAACATAAGCATATCACAATTCAATTCTTAAGGCATATTCTTCTATTATCTTCAAATAAATATACGTCCCTAATCATATAGGTTATCACATATAAAGAACCTTACAAAATTTCTTCATCATATGATTCCATATCCTTAATCTTCCGCCCATGACTTCCTTAATGTCATGATCCTCAAATTTATCCACGAATAACCTGTTTCAACAAATCTATAGGGGTATAGCTACAACTAGCTTAGTGAGATATTCCTTTTCATTCGCACCACATTTTCAAACAAGTTCATTTATTTAATCACACATTTGCCATGAATTCAATGCAACAATCCATGATTACGCGAATATATATAGTCATCCGGAAACCATATATAGAATGGATTTACCCCTCCGTATCAAAGGTTAGGGAATGGGTTGAAGGTTCTCGACCTTCTACTGCTAGTCCCCAGGTCCTCACCCACACCGTTCGGTTGGCTCGGCTCCGAACCTAGAGTCGCTTTCCCCGAGCGATTTGGATTCTCCAGGAAGGAACATGGCCCGTGGCACCGCACGATCACAGCCAATCCAACTCTACGCGTAGAAGTAGCAGCCTTCTGAAATAGATATGACTCGATGGATGCTATGCGTGAACGTTTTATTGTTCTTAGGTCAAACCTTATTAAGGTTCATTAGGGGCGATCAATCAATTTAGTAACAATAAACAATCATACAAGTAAGTAAACAAAATTATTTAAACAAGCGGATCGAAGTTGCGATATTCTAAATTCTCATTTCTATAAACATAGAATCATATGTATAATCCCGAAATCCCCAAATATATTCGTTTTTATCTTTTCTTAGTATACTAATGCTACTACATTACAAGCACAAGCAAGGTAACGAAATTAGAAGGAATAACTCACTCGTCCATTTCGCTTTCTTCTTAGTCGTAGAAATCCTCGGATAGGGTATTCTCGTGTCCTTTGTCACCTAGACAAAAGAAATACCCGGGATAAGTCTTTCATGAAATTCCTATCCTTGGAGATCTTAAACTTTTCTTAAAATCATGGTAAAGTCGTATAAGAAGAAATTCCAACTTAAATGGCCATAACTCGCTCATTTTAACTCGGAATTTCGCATTGATATACCGTTTCCCTACCTATTCGAAAAGTTCTATCCATTTCTAAACTTATCTTGGTCATAAAGGTCATTTGGGTTCCGAAAACGTCAGGTACAGATTTTAAAACGAATTTTCTATACTTTGCGAAAATCCATTTTCTAACTTCAACTTCATTTTAAGAAAATCCTTTTGTAACCATATAAATATATATTTGATAACACTTTTTGAATATATAGGTATGCTCACTTATATGCAAAAATCCTAACAGTAGTGTCTCAACAATTTATTTAATAAAACAATCATTTTGAGCTTAAAACTTTTAACTTTGATAATTTCTTTCAAGTATTTAGAAGAAAACTTATACTTTTATTACAAATGAATATTCTTATTTTATTTCCTTCATTCCTTTTTCCAAAACAAGCAAATTTTCCTTTAACCCTAGTTTTTCAATAAATTTCATTTCTAGTGATAAAAGGTTAATTTATCAAAACTATATTAAGTTGTCGAAAACCTTTTCATAATTTATTTATTTAAGATGATCTTAGAAAATGAGTTTGTTTTTTCTTATATCTATTTCCAAAATATAAGCTTTTGCTTTCTAAAACTTGTTCTTTCATTTCTTTTGAAAAGAATCATTTTTATTGATAAAATACATTATTGCTAACCTTACTTTATTTATATTCTTTTGAAAACAAGTTCTTTCTTTTAGAATTTAAAAATCATTACTTTTCCTAAGTGGGTTCCTTATGAGTTTGATTTTTATATTAACTTTGAAAAGTGGTTTGTTTTCTTAGTTGTATTTCGAAGTTTAAAAGAGTTTAAATCTTGAGCTTTTTGTAAAGACTTTTAATATTATATTACTAAAAGCTTAGGTTAACATAATATACAAAGAAAATATTTATTTCTTATGATTCCTTGAAAATCTATCTTTGTTATTTATGAAGATGTTGAGAAAACTCCTTTTCTATGTTGTTGATAATAACTTCATGATTTTGTGATAAATCATATTATTGAAAACTTAGCTTTGAGTTCATTAAGTAAAGAAAAATTCTATTTTTAGATTTAGTTGAGACATTAGCATTATGTAAATGCAAGTATCATGAGCATATAAAGAAATAAGAACATAAGGAAATAAATAATAGCAAGAAAATTAAAATATCAAGTATTGGGAACCTTAGCTTCATCAAGGAATCCGATCAAGTATTGGAGCCTTAGCTTCATCAAGGCATCCCGGGACTAAGAATGGACTAGTCCCGAAAGATTAAAGAAAATAATAAAAGATTGCTTTGACTTGAGATGGACAAGTCTAAGACTAGAAAGACTAGTCTTAATAAATAAATAAATTGCATAACTTGAATATAAATAAATAACAAATGAGCTTATATGCTCTAAATAAATATATACATAATATGCATAATACTATATATTTAAGCAAATAATCACAATAATAACATAATAAAATAGGAAGCTTATGTACAAGAACAAAACATGAACATATTGTTGCTTTTACTACTCATGTGAGTTTCAAAACAATACCATAGTCATGCTAAGTTACATGACATGAATAGATAATGGTTGAAAGAGGTTTTACCTAAGGTATTTGTGTGGAATGAAGATAGTAGTGGATGTATGGTTATGTGGTTATGGAGAGGTGGTAGTTGTATTGTATGAAGAGAAATTCTTGTGGATATTTGGTGAAAGAGAGTTTTGGTAGAGAGAATTCTTGAAGAGAGAATTTGTGGAGAGATTTTGAGAGAGTTTTGGTAGTGAAATGAATTGTGTGAAAGAATGGAAGAGGAAGGGGGTATTTATAGAATTTTTGGAGTGATTTTGGATGTAATAAAATAAATTGAAAAAGAAAAATAATTGAGATGAAGGGGAGAGGGAGGCGCCGGTTTTGGCTTTTTGAGAGGAAATTGTTTTATTTTATTTGTTTGTGTAATAAAGAAGTAATGTGTAAAGTTTGATGTGATTAAAGTTGTATTGGAAATGAAAAAAGTAAGAAAATAGATATAGGTGTAAGAAATAGGTGTAAAAAAAGTAGAGATAGATGAATAGTAATGAATAGTGAAAAGTACTATGAATAGTAGACTAGACAATTAAAGTACCGATAGTAATAAAAATACGCGTAATAATGCGATATCTGTAATTTTTAGCTACCAAAAATTCTAAAACTATATTTTTGGAATCCTTGTATTTTTACGAGTCTATTGGTATAAACGAATATTTTTAATATTCCGAGCTCCGGGACACGCTTTTCAAGAACCGATCCCGTTTGGGTCCGAAGGTCACTCGAAATTCGCGAATCTGATATTTTTATGTTACCCTATATTATTATGAACTATTCTAGGTCATTAACTTAATTTCGTTTTCTAGGGTTTGGAAACGCGGGATTGCCGGATCTTAAACACTAGGGTTCGTTATAGGCTTGTTGACTTTTAGGGTTCCGTTTTGATTTTCGATTTTTCTGAGTTATTCGTAAGATCGTATAATTTTTTAGTTTTGATCGTTTTAAACTTTTAGCTCGAAATTTATATTTTATTTTATTTGTGATTATTTAATAGTTTTTAGTTCTCGGAATCGTTTAACCGAGTCTAGGTTTTGAGTTGACTCAGTTTGACTTTTGTGGAAAATTTGGATTTTGTGATTCTAAAATTTTACTAAAGGAATTAGGATTTTATTATCTCGTTGTTAAGCGGTATTTGGATCTATTATTTCGATTTGCGTTTTAAGAATTGGGTAGATTATTTAATCGATGTACGGATGTTGATTATATCGGTATTTGGACTTTATATTTTATTTCAGGGGTTCTCGTTTTCTCAAGATTGAGAAAATTCGTTTTTGATCTTTATTTGGAATTAAGTTTTAACTTGGTTCGATTTTTAGGATTTCGTTTCTGGCGTTTGTCTTGATTTAGAATTTGGTTTTTAACGTGAGTCAATTTTTTTGGGATTTAAATTCTAAACTTTTAGAATTATTTTCTATGAATTATGAAAATTTTTGGGGGTTTACAGAAAATATCTTAAGTTTATCTATAATAAGTATTTCTTTTCTTTTCCTAAATTTTCGTAATCTCTTTAATTTCCTAAGGAATGATTTTTTTTTTCCTAAGTTTAGCTTTCAACACTTTTTGAAAGTATTAACACTTCTATATTTAGAGGAATAATTTCTTGATATCTTGAGATCATTTTATTTAATGAAAAGATTTTCTATCATTTGAAAAAATGAAGTTGTTGTATAATCTTTGTTTACTTTAAAAAGTCCTTTTTGTAAATCCCCGAAATTTTCGATCCACAAATAAAGACCTAAACCCTAAACGGAAGTCAAACGGATTCTTAGGTCAAACAAAACCCTAGTTTACCGTAACCGTTTAACTCCGGCATTGCCGTTTTCTCAAGTCATAGAAAACGAAGTTGGAAAAATTAGCTCGAATAGTTCGTAATAACCATAGGTTTTATAAAAGTTTCAGTTTCGCGAAATTCGGATGTCCTTCGAACCCGAACGGACACAGTTCTTGAAAAATGTGTCCGGAAGCCCGGAATAGGAAAAATATTCCGAATACACCGTTAGACTCGTAAAAATATAAGATTTCCAAAAATATCAATTTCGTAATTTTTCGGTAGCTAAAAATATCAGATATCGCTTTTATACTCGTATTTTCTTACTACCGGCATTAAATTGTCATGTCTACTTTTACATTACACTATTTTCTACTATTCTACACTATTCATCTATCTCTACTTTTTCTTACAACCTACTCTTACAAACCATACACCTATTTCTTACATTTTTCATTTCCAATACAATTCACATCTTTCATTTCTTACTTTAATTAATCAAAAGACAAAAAAATTAATTTTTCTCCCCATGCTCAAAATAGCGCCCTCCTCCCATGCATGCCTCATCAATTTTGTTTTCATTTAATTAATTAACACAAATAATCTCCCACATTTTCCTATAAATACCCCTTCATACCTTCACTTCTTTCACACTTCTTCTCTCTAAAGTTACTATCTAAAATTCTCTCAAATCTCTCAAGAGTTCTTCAAGAAAGTCCTCTTAAGTTTAGCTTCTTTAGGTAAGAAATTTCTCAAGATTTCTTCATGTTCATTTACTTAGTATGAGCTTAGTGTGTGTTTTCTAAAACCATGAAGGTTAAGAAAGCAACATTAGGTTCATGCTTTGTTTTTGTTCATAATCAAAATCCTCCATGATCATTTATGTTTCTATTATGTTCCTTTATGTTTCTTATATTTCCTTTATGTTTATTACTATCTAATATATCTATATATACTATTTAGAGCATATAAGCTCATAGCCTTGCAATTTATTTACCTTTCATGCAATTCATTTATTTCAATGCAATTTATTTAAATTCAAGTTGATTTTAAGACTAGTCATTCTAGTCTTAGACTTGTCCTCATCAAGTCAAAACAATTCTTTTCTTTTTCGGGACTAGTCTTTTCTTAGTCCCGGGGTACCTTGATAAAGCTAAGGTCCCAATACTTGATTTAATTTATTATTTAAGCTTTCAAGTTATTATGTTCCTTTGTATTTCTATAGTTTTGATTCATATTCATGCATGAACATAATGTTTTTGTCTCAACAAAAACAAATGAGAAAATGTTTTCTTGAATTAAAGATTCTTTCTAAAGAAATAAATATGGGAAACGGATTTCTAAAAACTCATGAACATGCATAGGAATGATTTTCTTACATAAACAAAAGGTTTTATGAAAATTATGAAACTTATCTTTTATCAAGAAGTAGAAATTCTTTTGAAACATTACAAGAAATAAAATATCATTTTGCTACTTTTGAAATCCAAGTTTAGAAAACAAAACCACACTTTAGGAAATTAAAGTAATTACAAGAGATTTCATTTAAAATAAAATCTTTATCTTAATGACCAAAAGATCTTTCAAAAGTAAAATAGAATCTCAAATTCAAAGACTTTTAAAACCTTACTTTTAAGTTGAGACAACTTCATTTACTTCATACATTTGTTATGAGTCATTACAAATATAATACCTTTCAAAAGTTTACAAAATAATTGAAATGTTATCTTTTCAAAATGAGCTTTGTTTACAAAAAGGAAAACAAGTGTTTACAAATTCGTGGCAAATCTGATCGCTACCTTTTCGGAACCCAAACGACTTAGTTTTATGGAAATAAGCTTAGAAATGCGTAGATCGTTTCGAGTAGGTAGAAAACGGTATATTATACGCGAAATTCCGAGTTAAAATGAGCAAGTTATGGCCATTTTAAGTTGGAATTTCCCTTTATACGATTTACTACGATTTTTGAAAAGATTAGAATTTTCAAGATAGAATTTCATGAAATACTCATTTTGGGTATTCTTCTTGAATTAGATAATCACGAGGAGGATTGTTCGTATCCCGAGGATTACTACGATTAAGTGGAATTTCCGATCGACCCATCCAATTCAAGAAAGGTGTCACCATGGCCGAGTGAGTTACTTCCCGTTATTTTTCATACTCTTGCTTGTGCTTGTAAAGTTAGTTGCACTAGAATCTAAGCAAACTCAAAAAGAAGTGTATGATAATATGTTGAAGGAATACTAAGTATATCGAAACTCAATTGTTTGTAATAAAGTTGTATGTACATTAATATCTTGAATTGTTTGAAATTGGTTGATCACTTGAAAGAAGTTAAATGTAACTACTAGACTTTAATTAAAGAAATTATTCATGCACTTCATATGTTGAGTCACATTGCATTCGCTACTATACAATTGGTGGGACAAGTGTATAATAGTGGTGGTAGACATAACCGGTATATCATGTAAGTGGCGAGTAGGAGCCGGTAAGAACTACTTAAATTGATGGCTAGTAGGAGCCTGTAATAACTACAAGTTTTTGGTGGCTAGTAGGAGCCTGTAATAACTACAAATTTTTGATGGCGTATAGGAGCCGGTAAGATCTATAAAAGTGTTTTTAAAAGTTGTGGCTGTAATTGGCCTGAATACCCAACCCCGAATGAAGGGCGTAAATTCATTCAACATATGATTCCCGGAAAGTCATATGTCTTGTATGCTCATGGTTGTTGCATTTCATATGTTTGAATAATAAACTTGATTGATAAATTTTATTTGAGTATGAATTTTGGGATTTACTCACTAAGCCCATAAGCTTACACCCCTATAGATATTTGTATTCTCAGGAACACCTATTTTTGAGCCCGAGGCCATCCCGTATCCGTATACATTTTATGTTGAAGCTTTTGGAGGAAATCTACTCGAAGACTTAGATTAGACTTCCTTTGAAATCTTTAATTTTGGTTATTATGAAGTTATCTCGATCCTTGGAATTAGCGGGGGTATGCCCCTAAGAATTTATGTATCAGACCTTTGGTTATTTATGATATGATATATTTATTTCTGAATTCTTGTATGTTTAACTTTACTTGCTTAAACTATGCTTCCCAAAAGCGTCTCCTATTACCGTGTTAGACGCCTTACATATAATACTAAGGCTTTCGCATGACTAAGGTAGCCATTCTTAAGCCTTGATATTATATGTGGCGGACTGCCACGTTTAGGGTACCCTTCGGGCGTAACACTTTTAATGTTATGTATGTTTATAAAATTCCTTATGAGCTCCTCAAAGTTTGTTTAAGATGACTTCTTAGTTTTTAGAAAAACATTAACTTCCTACTTTTATTCTAGAAAAGAATCTTTATTTTAAGAAAACAGTTCTTTATTTATTTTGTTGAGACAAAACCATTATGTTCATGCATGAATATGAATCATAAAGTTATGAAAACAAAAGAAACATAATAACTTGAAATAATAAGCTAATAAGAAATAAATCAAGTATTGGAACCTTAGCTTCATTAAGGTATCCCGGGACTAAGTAAAGACTAGTCCCAAAAAAAAAGAAATGTTTTGACTTGATGAGGACAAGTCTAAGACTAGAAAGACTAGTCTTAAAAATAACATGAAAGTAAATAAATTGCAAGGAAAGTAAATAAATTGCAAAACAAGAGCTTATATGCTCTAAATAATGTATATAGCTATATAGATATATTAGATAGTTAATAAACATGAAAAAATATAAAGAATTTAGATTATGAACAAAAACAAAGTATGAACCTATTGTTGCTTTCTTAACCTTCATGGTTTTAGAAAACATACACTAAGCTCATACTAAGTAAAATAAACATATGAAATTCTTGAAGAAATTTTACCTAAAAGAACTAATTTGGAAGAGCTTCTTGAGAGGAAATTCTTGGAGAGATTTTAGTATAGTAACTTTAGTAGAAGAGAGTTGGAAAGAAGTGAAGTATATGGGGTATTTATAGGAAAATATGGGAGATAATTTGTGTTAATTAAATAAATGAAAAATAAAACAAATGGGAAAGAAAGAGGGTGGCCGGCGCTACTTTTGTGTAATGGGAAGGAGAAATTTATTTTTTTTGTCTTTTGATTATTAAAAGTAAGATATAAGATGTGAAGTTGTATTGGAGATGAAAATATGTAAGAAATAGGTGTATGGGTTGTAAGAGTAGATTGTAAGAAAAAGTAGAGATAATAATAGTGTAGAATAGTAGTAAATAGTAATGTAATATAAAGTAGACTGACAATTTAAGTACCGGTAGTAAGAAAATACGTGTATAAATGCGATATCTATATTTTAGCTACCGAAAAATTATGAAATTGATATTTTTGAAAATCTTATATTTTTACGAGTCTAACGGTATATTTGGAATATTTTTACTATTCGAGCTCCAAGACACGTTTTTCAAGAACTGTGTCGATCGGGTTTAAAACAAGTCGTCGGGTTTTACTAAACTGATCTTTTTAAGCTTCCTTAGATAATTAAACTATTCTACTCACTAAACTCTTTCTTACTCCCTTAGGGGTTCTTAAACAGGAATGTCGGACTTAAGCGGTTACGGTAAACTAGGGTTTTGTTAAGTTTCGAAATCCGGTTGACTTCTAATTAGGGTTTAAGCTTTAATTTGAATCCAAAACTTCGGGGGTTTACACAATGTGTAATAACTCGTAACCTTATCCACCGAGGTATTATCTGCTTTAGCCACACGCCGCACGGTTTTATCTTTTCGGTGCCAATGCTTCCTAGGAGGTTACCCATCCTAAGATTGCTTTTCCTAGAGCACGCTTAACTTTGGAGTTCTATCAAACTCCAAGCCATTACACCGAAAAGGTGCCTCTGTGATTAGAGTTCCACCATCTATATTTGAGAGGTATTACATACTCCTCCACTTATAAAACTGACGTCCCCATTAGTTTCGTTACACAGCAGTGGGCCTTGGGGTGGCAGGTCATGATAAGGCATGTTTAACTCACGCACCTAGCTGAAAAAAAAAAATTATGCACTTTTGTGCAGAATCGAACCCTGGTCTCTCCTTTACATGTGCATGTGTTTTTTCAATAGACCTTTGGTCTATGTCTCAATCATGATTTGCACAAAATAAATACGTAAGGCTTCTAAGATGTACCTAATTAACTAAACCAACCTATTGTGGGTTATTTAATTGGGTCCAAGAAAATTTATAATTAAAATTAAGACTATATCAAGCCCATGTTACTTACTATATTTGTCATTTTTCCTATTTATCTATTTATTATTTTTTTTATTTTTTTTAAATATTGTAATTTGTAGGCTTAATACAATTTAAATTTTTCTTATAAATTAAAGGCTTAAGTGGGCAAAAAATGGGTGTCTACAAATACAATGGATGACATTTAGAAGTGTGTAGAAGAAGTTGCATACTTGTGTTCTTGTTTTCTATTAAGGTTTTTTTTTTTTTTTTTTTGGGCAATTATATTAGGACATTGTAACTTGTGTTGTGGGTTAACTTAATTTTAGGCTAATAGTTGGACTTAGGTATTTTGAAAAATATTTACTAAGTTGTGAATGTTGATAATTTTGAGAAATATTAACCTTAAGAAAGCTTGATGACACTCTCTTACCCTAACACTACCACTGGAAGGTCACCAACTACACTCAAGAATACTTTTGTTAGATTTAGTTGTCTCAAGTAATAGCTTCCAAAATATATATCTCATTCACTACTCAACTTAAAATCACAAAATTTAGACAAAAGATTATGACAATCCCTTTTGGTTTAATAACTAAGATTAGAGGAGCTTTACCACTATTACTATAGTTTGCTACCTAACCTAGGACATCTCGAAAACATCCAAGTAAATAATTAATTACAAAAATATGACCTATGCTTTGACCAATTTGCAAATATATGACCTTTTTTTTATTACAAATAGGTGATCCAAGTTTCATACAAAAGTGTCATTATAATTAATTACTATTAAAGGGATATGTGTTAGAGTCTTATTGGTATAAAAAAATAATTTAATAAAAAATTACTAAATAAAATATTAAAAATTATTTTTAAATGAGAAAATTGAAAAAAATATAAAGTTAATTTTTATGACCAATATAATATCAACATTTGTTATTCTAAAATTATTAAATAATATTGACACTTTTGTATGAAACTTGGATAACCTATTTGTAAAAGAAAAAATAATAATAATAACATAATTCATGTATTTACAAATTAATCAAAACATAGGTTATAGTTTTGTAAATAACCCTTTTCTTGATTTCTTTGATTTTGGACACTCTCTTCATTTCCTTTTCCATTACCTCAGATGTTAGATCTTCAAAACATTTACCCTGATACATAGAGAGATCCATAGGGTAGGGATCGTCAATGTGTGTCTTAGAAGCAAAAAGTGCCATCGAATGATTTCTTAGCTCAAGAGATCCCTAGATGTTGGAGTCTCAAAGAACAACCTACACTTGATGGGGTCTTCAAGCTTAAGAGTGGCCATTTTGATATTGCTCCCACAACAATTGTCACGCCCCGAAAGGTACCCTAAACGTACCAATCCACCACATATAATATCAAGACTCAAGAATGACCTCCTTAGTTATGCGAAAGTCTTAGTATTACATGTAAGGCGTCTAGCACGGTAATAGGAAACACTTTTTGGAAGTGTGGTCTAAGCAAGTAAAAATGAACATGCAAGAATCCAGAAATAAAATAAATTATAATATTAATAACCAAAGGTCTATCACATGATTCTTAGGGGCATACCCTCGCTAAATCCCAAAGATCGAAATAGTCTTTACAATATTTAAATACTATATCAAAGATTTTAAAGGAATTCTAATCTAATTCTTCAAGTAGATTTCCTTCAAAAGCTCCAAAAGAATACTTACGCGGATATGAGGAGACCTTGGGTACAAAAATAAGTGTTCCTGAGAATGCAAATACCTATAGGGGCATAAGCTTACGGGATTAGTGAGTAAATCCAAAAAATTCATACTTAAAGAATAAAATCAACCAAGTTTATTAGGCAAGCAAATGAAATGCAACAAACACATGAGTATACAAGACATATGACTTTCCAAGAATCATATGTTGAATGAATTACGCCCTTCATTCGGGGTTAGGTATTCTGGCCAATTACGACGACAACTTCTTTTTGAAACATTTTGATAGATCTTACCGGCTCCTATACGCCATAAAAAAACATGTAGTTATTACAGGCTCTTATTAGCCATCAATTTATGTAGTTTTTACCGGCTCCTACGCGCCACTTACATGATATACCGATTATGCCTACCACCACTATCATACACTTGTCCCATCAATTATATAATAGCGAATGCAATATGACTTAACATATGAAGTGTATACATAAATTCTTAATTAAAGTCTAGTCGTTATATTTTAATTTCTTTCAAGTGAGCAACCAATTTCAAACACTTCAATGTAATAAAACACGTACAACTTTATTACAAGCAATTCATGCTTCGATATACTTAATATTCTTTCAACATATTATCACATAATTTCCATTTTATCTTGTCTAAATTCTAATGCAACTAAATTTATAAGCATAATCATAAGTATGAGAATTAAAGGGGAGTAGCTCACTCAGCCATGATGACACTTTTCTTCTAATAGATGAGTCGTTCGGGATTTCCACTAATCGTAATAATCTTCGAGTATGAATAATCCTCCTCGAGATCACCTAATCAAGAAGAATACCTAATATAAGTATTTCTTTTTGATTCTATGGTACTTATAAAAAAACTATGTCATAAGATCGTTAAAATTCATATAGAAGAATTCCAACTTAAAATGGTCATAACTTAGTCATTTTAACTCAGAATTGCGTATATAATATATTATTTTCTACCTATTCGAAAGATCTATCCAATTCTAAAACTATTTTTATCAAACTAGTCATTTAAGCTCCGAAACAGTGGTGATCAGATTCACCACGAATTTTACAACTTACTTTCTTCTTTTTATAAAAACTTGTATCAATTAGATAGATATATAATAGTTGTAAAAACTTTGAAAAGTATATATATATATATTATATATATTCATTTAATCATGCTAAATGCATGAAATTAATAAAATTGTCTCAACCATAAATTTTTGGTAAAAGTAAAGTCTTCTAAAACTTTGGAAATACTTTTGAGAATTTCTTCTTAGTTTGCTAGAAACTTTCTCGAGTCATTTTGAAAGGGGTATTTTGTTTTCCTTAATTCCATCTTCTTAGTCTTTTTAAATTTCAAAGGAATGATTTCCATTTTCTAAATTTCTTATGGCTTAGTTCCTAATACTTTTGGAAGTGGTAATAATTCTATATTTAAAGAAATGATTTCCTAAGTTGTTCATTAATCTTATTTCTTGAGATCATTTTATTTTTTATGAAATGGGATTTCTTGGTGTTTGTCAAAATAATCTATTTAAAGTATTGATGAAAAGTAAAGTTTAGTAAAACTTTTGTTTAATCAAGAATTCCTTTCCATTTTAAGACTTTGTAAAGTGTATGTATGTATTTGTTTAAAAATTTCTGTGTTCTTAAAATTTATAATGAACTCCTCTAGATTTTTTAAAAAGATTTGTTAAGACAAATTCCTAAGTTTTTATGAAAAATTACTTCCTTCTTAACAACCTTTGCTTTTTAGAGAAGAACTTATATTTTAAGAAAACTTTTCATTCTTTATCTTGTTGAGACAAAATCAATATGTTCATGCATGATCATGAATGTAGAATTGTAAAAACATAGAAAGAAATAATAAGTAATAAAATAAGCAAGTAAAGAAATATGTCGAGTATTGGGAACCTTAGCTTAATTAAGGTATCTCGAGACTAAGAATGGACTAGTCCCAAAAGAAAATTAAGAAAAGAAGGCAAATATATTGTTTTGACTTGATGAGGATAAGTCTAAGACTAGAAATTAGTCTTAAAATAACATGAAATAAATAAATAAATAAATTGCTTGGAAGTAAATAAATAACAATGAGCTTATATACTCTAAAGATTATATATAAGTACATAATTATATCTAATTACATATATAGAAGAGATTAACATAGAATCAATAATAATATGAGCAAAAGTAAAATAACAACATAGATATACATGAATATATTTTCATGTACAAGAACAATACATGAACATAGTATAGCTTCCATACATTAAGTTTAGAAAACTCACACCATGATAAGAGAAATCTAAAGAAAATTCTTACCTAAAGTGTTTGTAGAAGAAGAAGAAGAACAAGAAGAGGGTTTTGTGGAGAGAATTTTAGAGAGTTTTTGAATAGTAATTGAGAGGGGAATTAGAGAGAGTTTTGGGAGTGGAATTTGTGAGTAGAAGATGTGTGAATGAAGTGAAAGAGGAGGGGGTATTTATAGGAAAATGGAGAGTGATTTTTGAGTGATTTAATTAAAGAAAAATTGAAAATAGATAGAGGGAGAGGGATGTGCGCCGACCAAGGGAGAGAAGAAAGAGAGAGATGTAATTTTTTTTTTTTTTGTGTATTAAAAGTAATAATATGTAAGATAGATATGATATAAAGTTATGGAAAAAGTAAAAAGTAAAGATAATAAGTTATGGTGTTGTAAAGTAGGTGTTAGAAAAAGTAGAGATAAAAGAATAGTGTGGAATAGTAAATAGTATAATATAAGTAGATGTGACTAGTAAAATACAGTATTAAGAAAATACGTGTATAAGTGCGATATGTTATTTTTAGTTACCAAAAAATTATGAAACTGATATTTTTGAAATCCTTGTATTAAATCAGTCCTAACGGTGTTATCGAAAGATTTTTATTATTCCGGGCTTTGGGACACGCTTTTCTAGAACTGATCTCGTTTGAGTTCAAAGGACACTCGAAATTCGTGAATCTGATATTTTTATGTTTCCTCAAGTTATTACGAACTATTATCACTAATTGTCTCAACTTTGTTTTCTAGTGCTAAAGAATACGGGAATGCCGGATCTAAATCCTAGAGTTTATACTAGACTTTTGTTGACATTTAGGGTTCCGGTTGACTTTTAATTCTAAGATCAAACTTAAAATTAATCGAAAATTTTAGGGTTTACAATAGCGATTGGGATGCTAAAACAAGAAATTAAGATGACTAAGTTTTGTCACTACTTGCTTGTTGTAGAGAAGCATGAATTCCCAATTCCAATTCTTTAAGATGTTGTTCAACCTCTTTGCTATGGTTCATCATTTCAATGTTTTGGTCCACGATCATATGAAGCATATTTTTCAAGTTACTCATATGGCCTTGCTCTTAAGATCTATCTAGAGCAAAGAAGATGTTAAGGCTTAAGTATGAGTCTTCCAGTGCCTATGAGCCAAGTAGACTCATAGCTAAGTTAGAGTCATCCCTAAGATTAGGAACCTAGAGTATTTTCTTGTTCTTGGAGCGAGAAGGCATGATTGGGTCAGAGTATTTGGATCTTCAAGTAGAGAAGAGAGGCAATTTCCCATAGATGATGCCAAATATTGCTAGTTATAATTCAGTAGAGGCTAAGAGAGAGAGCATCTAGATTGGACTTATGTGCATAGTAGGCTTGCAAAACAGAACACAGTTAGTGGTATCTTAAGGTTAGCTTGACATGCCTACTCCAATACTTAATTTAGGAATTATGTTGATTTGAGGATAATCGATAGGTGTATGAGAGAGAGTTTATGCAACATTACCATTTCTATGGAGTAGAGGAAGATATTTTATAGCAGGCGGGCCCTTTGTAGTTGAGCACACCATGGGGTTATGGGCGAGTAGGCAATTAGCGAAGGTTATGGTAGTCACATGTTGGATTCATTAATCTACATTCGTTCGTGCCAAGCCTGAGTGAGAACAATATACCAAAAGACTCTAGGTTGGGTGTCGTCTAGATGTAGTAAGGGGTGAGTGGGTACTCCAAGTTAAGGTAAAGGGCACCCTAGCGAGGCTTTAGGCTTCTTTTGTTATGAATCAAGTGTTAGTCGATTGGTTCAACCCAAGTTGCTACTAGGCTTAGGAGCCATGTGGTCCATATCAGACCATCAACATGGCTTAACAATGATTAAAATGAAACTTGATTATAAAGGCATATGTAGAATGGGTTATTTATGTAATTTGTAGTAATCTAAGGACTAAACCATAATTTGACAAATTAAGATGATGGAATCTTTTATGTTGGTAAAAAAAAAAAAAAAGAACTATTTTAATGTTGAAAATTTTGCTTAATCAAATTAGGAAGTCATGTAAAGCATTTGAAGTAACATCATTAAAAAATAAAAAAAAAAGAAGAAAAATTTAATACTAAGGGGAAAAAAGTATTTTTATATCCTTATACTATCATAAAAAGCTATTGACTTTTAAAAATTGAAAAGATATTTTTACACCCTTAAACTCTTATAACAATTATAGCAACTAATACATATTTCATCTTAACTATAGATTGAGCTATAATATCTTACTTTTTTCAATTCCACAAAAAGGCTACAAAACCAAAAGAAAAAAACTTTACTAGAGGTATCCTTGCAATCATCAATGCAACCAATCCAATTACTATCTACAAACCCTACTAAAGCTTCATTTTCAACTATTTCGTGCTAAAAGAATGAGACTAGTATATGACTATAAGTTTTTTAACATAAAATATCTTTTTACTATAAGTTTTGCATATTTATTTTGGTATATAATTAATTTCAAATATAATTTTTTTTTATATTTGCATTTATAATGAGAAATAAGTAATTAAAGCCTCTCAATAGAATATATTTTATTTTAAATTTAAAAAAAATTTGAACTGCAAACCACATCATACCAAACCATTTTTTCGATTCAAAAATATTATGAATCAAATCATATAATTAAATTCAAATTTAAAAAAAAAAAAAATTGGACTATATCATGCCTACTTCTATTACAAGTTTTACATATAAAGGGGAAAAATTGCATTATTATACATATGCAAATATAAATATATATACCTACCTATATATATCTTTCAGTATTGCATAGACGTGAAATTTAGGTAAAGATAAAAAGAAAAAAAAAAAATCTATAGGTTCTATACTTCTAAGTTTAAAATTTAGAAATTTGTACCTGTAAGATAGATACGAATAAGTGCTTATATATTACCATGCTTATTTACTTACTGGTGCATACTTATAAAATAATACCATACACATAATAATAAAGCTATGAGCACAAGCAATCGGTGCAATGATGAATCGTCAATTGGTTTAAATTCAATTCAGCCATGTTCCTTTGGTTGGGATGAAACATAAATTATGTTAACAACTGGTCCGACTGTTTCTTCTCTGAAAGGGAATAAATAACTCCTAACCATCCCTGTGAAGTTGTGTACAAAAAGGCAATTGTTGATAATTAAGCGAGTTCAGACTCTTTGCAGGATGCTTGAGTTCAATTTAGTGATAACTTAAATTTGACTTGACTATAATTAAATTAATTTTGAATTTAAACCACTCGAGTAGCTATCAAGCTCTAATTCAAGCTTTAAAATACTTATATTGAGTAGCTTATGAACTTATACAAGCTTTCTATATTTTCCATAAAAAATTACAAAACTTATTTGTTTTTTTGCATTTTGAAAGTATAGTTTCAAAACTTTTTTTTCCCTTCATATCCAGTGGAAACTCCATCTATTTTTTCAGTTCAATTTATTTCTACAGGAATAATCAAATCGAATATTGATTCGAGTAGAATCAGAGCTTAAAAAATATAAATTCGAGTGAGTCCAAGTCAAGTTTCAAGTTTTTATCTCTGACCCAACTGTAAGCCCCTTCGCATCTAAGATAGTGACCTCCTTAGCCCAAAAAGGACAAGGCCGAAGCTTTATCATTTAACCTCTTGATCCCAAATAAATTAAACGGGCCAAGAATACATTGGATTGGGAAACTGATTGAAGCTGTCTCAGCGCGATCAAAATAGCACCAAATGCAAGTGAAAATATAAGATGAATCAGGATCTGGTTGTAGAAACAGCAATAGGAAGGAGGCATTCATGTAATGATTGCAGATACGCTTGCTGCAACTGTCGGTCGGTCCCATGCCGAAATAACGGAAAGGAACAGAAGACATCTATGTGCATTTTGGCACATGCTAGGAGTTTCATCAAAACCTTTGACAAGTTGGGAAATAGAAGATGATGGTCCAGGATCAATGACATCAACAGATCAACCAAAGATCCGTCACATTTCCTCGAAAAGGTGAAAAGGAAGAGCCTCTTGTGAATCTCATGCTTTCTAATTACTTCTGCCAAGATGGGAACATCCAATTGAAACTTACTACCCTTGAGAACGACTCATATATATCAGCACTTCAGCATGACTGATTGGCAAGCCAGTCTGCTCTCTCTTCAAGAAATAAGAGCATTAACATATTGCTGGGACAGGAAGGTTTAACTAATATGGATCGAAGATGTTCTACACAATTGGCTTCTTTCGTCTTTGTTCCTACTCATTTTTCAAACGATAAATACACTACAATACACACACACACGCATAAAAACAAGCTTTCATTCCTCTAGCCTGAATAGCATTCTTCAGTCAACCTGTATTACCAAACTTTACAAAATGAATTGCAACAGGATATCTCTTCACAGTTGCAGGAGAAGTAATGCAAAAATGTGCAGCTGTAATAATCTCTAACTGCATATCCATCTACATCTCTTTACAAGGAAAAGATATTGAAGTTTATCAAAACCACCCACTTAAATATGAGCGGTAATCTCTCAGCTTGTCTGCACCAATGCTACATCACCATTTCTCTTATCAACTATGAATTTGAATGTTAGGTAATCAGGAGACAAAAAAAAATTGAAAAAGCAATGGATTGGGCCATCAGCTATTCCATGTTTGTCTAGAATAATATACATGTACAACGCCGCACCTTTAGCAAAATCCAGCCTTCCATAGAAAGAAACAAAAGCTGCTTAACAAGGTGGCTTCCATCCTGCAAATTATCCACATGTCAGTGCTGCATGATATATCAACTGGAAAGCAAATGCATCTCCTTAACAGGACAAAATGTGAAACAAAAAGATATATCAACCAAAGTGAGCTTGGAAGGCCATGCCTTTGCTTTAAATAGCATCACATTGGTATTCATCCTTTCAAACCTATGCCGTAAAAGCTAGAAGAGGAAACACAACTAATCCACACTAAGATCATAAGCACCGCATAAGCTTCAGTGCTGAATGAGGAGTAACACATACTATAGAAAACGGATATATTCTATGAAGTTATCTTGCCTCTGATTATTATAAGCTCCATCATTGCATTTGGTTCAGTAATAGTAGATAAGACAAGAAAAGAATAGCAACTTCTTTGATATTCTTTGTCTTATGACTAAATCCATTTGTGAACAAAAGCTACATTTCATGGGGAATAAATATTCCTCCAAAAAGAAGGAATACAATTTCCTTGTTGTACAACATTATATGGAATACTCTTTGCAAACCAGCATAGGAAGAGCCATTCTACATGTAACAAGAGTATAAAGGCAATTCCATTCCATCCATCCAAGTGCAGTTAACCCAAAGTAATATTGGTTATAAGAATAAGTTACCCTTTATGCTACAAATAACTTCAAGCACAATGCAATCTGCAAACATCTCAAACTTTGAATTTACTTAAAATTATTAAAATAATCAACATCAGCAGACCTAAAAAGATAACTTAATTATAATTCAAGTCTTTCTAATTAACAAAAACGAAATTCTCAAAGGCTTTCTCAACAGACAATAATCCTCCCATCCATGTAAACCAGACAAAACATGACTACAAAAGCACCTCACCAACCTAAAAGGATCAAATGATGCCCTATTGAACAACAATTATTCCTCACTCTGGTACAGGAGAGTAAAAAAGGCAATTCAACCAGCCAAAGAATCAACATGATATGAACTCCATCAAATCAAATTATATCTGAAAATACAGCAAACCAGCAGCAGAGAGAGAAAATACAAAGGACAACACTGGAATCTCAACATGGCACACTTGCCTTAATCATCAAAAATGTCCAATACAATAGTAAACAACATAAGGAAATAAATGCAATATGCTGATTGTATCCAAGGGTACCTGAGATATATCTCACAATAAACTAGCACTTAAAAGCTTAATAGGCCTATCTCTGCCAAAAGCTTCATCATCAAAATCCTCATTGGTGGAATTTTCTTGACATAGTAATTTGTTCTCTTGTGTAGGATTCAAATCAAGACTTTCCCATGCCATTGATTGATCATGTGCAGCTTGCTCGGAAGGAATGTTGATATCAACATCGTCTTCAACAGTCTGTCCAGTATCACCAAAGCTAGGATCCTTTGTCTTATCATCGTCAGGGCCAGCTGGCTCAACATTCAAATCAGAGCACACATCCAAACCAGCCTGTTCTCCAGTCCATGAATAGCCACAGTAACAGCACCAGGTTCCTGCTGCTCAGCAGCATCTTTTCTTGGCCTCTTCCATTTCTTTGTAGATGAAGTTCCGTCATCCTCAAAGTCTTCTTCTTCTCTTTCTCTGTGTAAATACTTCCACAACTTCCTCTCTGCATCAAACTGTACACAAGGATCCCGCTCATAATGTAATCGATCCAGTGCTCCACTAACAACCTGATTAACTTGCGCATCAGAAACATCCTCAACTATGTATTGGGAGTCTCTGATCAACGTACAAACATCTGCTCGTGTACCAATACTTCCAGGCAACCTAGCAGCTGCATCTCTCACAAGACACAAGATAGTAACATGTGGGGTCGATCACGCTTTAACATAAAATGGTCTCGAGCTTTTGATGTTGGCTTCCCCCCACACCTTCTCAAAGGAGCAACAATGGATTTTTTACCATCAGCAGCTGTATAACAGAATGCCCTGTCAGGAATCGAATACCTCAAAACTTCCTCCTTCCGAAAATAGTCTCTTACTTCCTCAGAGCTTGGGCTAATAGTGTTGAGACTCTTTTGAGCTCTTAGGTCTCGGAACCTCTCCTTCTCATCCAAATTGAATTGCAACAATGCTGCAGGAGGCGGAGGAAGACTGCCAATTTGTTGGAGTGTTTCTTGACCACTTTTGAGCCAGTTAGCAAATGAATCTACCAGCTTGACAAGCGTTTTGTGTGGAAGACCCCAAGCCTCAGGTGAAGTCACCTCCTCCATTGTATCATGATCCGATGTACTGGAAGATACTGGACCAACCCAGGACCAACTCTTTGCAGATTTCTCATAGACAACAAGAGCCTTCCAGCCCTTTGCCCCTAATGGTGCTGTTTTCGATGAATAAATCTTAAGAACTCCTCTAACCAAATCCTGAAGTGGCTCCTGTGTCTCCAAAATACAAGGGTCTCCAGGATTGGACCTCACACGATTAACAATCTCCTGAATAGAAAGTGAAGGGACATTGCTTTCCATGAGGTGCTCTGCCGAATTAGCACTCATGTTCTTCTCGGGAGACACTCCACTAGTACCACCTTCATTTCCTCTGGCTTGATCTGCGATGTGTTTGCCCACACCTATGGAATCTTCTGGAAGTGGGTAATCATTGCCACCCGAACTGCCGATAGAAGATGTATGATGGAAAATGAGAAGCCAGTGTGTACAGTAGGTGTGATCAAGGTAAATGTCTTCTTCTTTGGTCTTTCATTGTCCAAATCAACTGCTGCTTCTGTGATGGCATGTCTATAACTTCATTGTCCAAGGCACCACCATCGCCATCGAATTTCCTTTTTGTTCGCTTCTTCAGCACATTGGAATCATCAGTTTGTTTCTGAAGGTCAACCGGAAAGTTACTGTTTTCAATGTGACGATCAATGTCCATCACATCCTCTTTCATTTTCTGCTTCTTTGTTACTGAGTTGGATCCTGGCACAGAGGACTCCAACCTTTCACGGCCATCATGGCCTTGCACACCAACATTTTTTCCTTTCTTCCCGATGACTTTTCCCTTTTCTCTGGTGGTAGATTTTACAATTGGATCATCTTCATGTTCAATAATGTAATCACCATGACTAACCTCTGCTCTCTCCTTTCTTCCAGCCCGATGGGCCTTCAATGATGACATGGGCAACTTTTCACCAGCTTCGACTGGAAATTGGCCATTCTTACCCAAGATATTAGATTTTCTTCTACCATTGTCCCCCAAGCTACCGAAATAGCTACCACTTACAGCTCCTGCAGAGGTGTGAGCATAAGGACTGTCACGCACCTTACCCTTCTTTGCTTTTAAAGGAACACTTTCTTCAGGCATGTACACATGTTTCCCAAAATCGCTCTCTTTTCATAGATATGTGGCATTCCTTCAAAAGATCGTGCATTGACTTTGGCATCTTTCTTTGTGAATATATCCCTGCCAGATTTCACAAATGAGGAACGTGAATCCTCCATAAAGTTGCTAGGGTAACCAAACTTTCTTCTCATTATGTGGCTGCCCTCGCCATCATCATATGGGTCAGATGAATCAGAATCCGTTCCATCACCATTGATAGCCAAATTACCACCTCTGAGACCTGCAAGATCCATGCCCCCATTGTCTCTAAAACTTCTTCTGACCTTCTTTTCCTGTCCAACTTTTCCAGCAGATGTCTTAAGAAATTTGGCATTAGCATCAGAAGATGATCTGTCTCTCTTCAACTTCTTTCTGGCACTCCAATTATCATTGTCAAACTGTGTATCCAAAGGGAGCATATCTTCCTTGGTCCTGAGATCAGAGAAATTACCCCGATGCCCTTTCAATTGATGTTGAGAAACATACCCTCTTACAGGCATAATCTGATCTTCAGCAGCAAAACCTTGAAGATAATCAGGGTACGTCGTCCTTTTGGGAAGGTTCTGGGCTGATTTTATGCTTGCTGCTGTTAATGTCATGGTTTCTGAAGATTGATTTATATTTTTATTCCTTCCAAAAACATGCAAATCACCCTTGGAAGACAAAGGCAAACCAACAAATCCGTCAGTAATATAATCTTCACCCCCAAGAAATTCATGCTTCCTTCCTGGTCTAAAAAATGCAGGTGTATCTATCAATATTCTGTGTGAGACATTTTGATCTTTTCGAGGACCAGTACCAAATATTGGGTCCTCATCTTCATCATTGGTGAGTCCCCTTATCTTCCGAGACAACCCTTGGTCAAAACCAGCATCTTTATTCCGGCGAGAGGGAGGAACTGAACTATATGGAATGGACTTCAGATCAGAACTATGATGCATAAACGGAAAACCACTAGCTAGTTCCTTAGCTGAAGGTGTCTTTGGACCACCCAACTTTAAGATGCCTTTCTGATTTTTCTTTCCACGCTTTATTGGCTCCAAAGCAACCGGTGCTTCTTGCAAAGGATAATCCAGTGCCATATCGGCTTGATAGAAAGAACTTCGGCTGCCTTTCTGCCCAAACTTCCGGTCTTTCACTCTTTTGCTCCACAACCCTTCATCCATTTCCTCTCTGTCAGATGATTCACTAACCATGTCTTCCTTCTCGTGCATCAGGCTCTTTTGAGTTTTCATTATATTTAAAACACGAAGTTTCTCCTCTATGCTATATCCTCTACAATTAAGCCAAGCATCCCTTATTTGACATAGATTACTGACCATAGTGTTCTGATGCTTCCTCAAGAGATGATAATGCTTCCGCTTTTCAAACGACACCAACCCCTCCCGGTAAAGAGCAACTCTTGGCTCACATAAACCACCCCTAAACATCTCAAACAACTTTTTCAGAGGGCTACCAAAATGAAAGTTGCACCCAGTAAAAAGCTCTTTCAAAGTAATATTATACGTCTCAAGGTCCATATCCGGCAAGTACTTCGCAAGACCCAACCTCTCCTCTTCACTAAGGCATTCATTCCATACATCAACTGATAATATATCCTCCAAACCTGGAAGATCGAATAACTCAAACGGAATACTACATGTTTGATTTCCTACTTGGCAGAACTCAGCACTGGTCTCACCCAATTCCAGCAGATCAAAATCATCAGACCCAGCCCCAGAATCAGCATCATCGAATTCATCATCATCTTCATCAGACTCAACACCCGAACTTCTGTGTTGAATCTCATCCTCATCACTAGATATACCCTCCCCACTACCAGGCGAAAAATCCGAATCAAAACGCGAAACCTTAAAATTGTTCTTCTCAATAGCCATAATTCACCAAAAACCAAACAATTGGAACCCCGTGTTCCCAATTACGATGAAAAACACGAAACCCTAATTCCTAATAAGTCCAAGTTTGCAGCTTCACAACAAACACCTAATTAACAAAAAACAAGAAAAATTAACACTATTCCAAGACCTTGAATTTTCACATATAATAATTAAACAAATAAAAGAAAAATAGGAAACTTCGATTATAAAGACTAACGTTAAATTAGATGAGCAATGAGAGAGAGAATACCTCTTTTGAAGACCAATCCTAAGATTGTGGAGAGATGAAAAGTGTGAAGTTTGAAGCTTTAGAGCATACAACGTGCAGAATGCGGTGAATAAGAGAAACCCTAGGGGAGAGAGACAGAGAGAAAAAAGAGAAAAAGATTGAAATTGGAAGGGAAGAGCGAGAGAGAGAGAGGATAGTTGGGGAGAGTATGAAGAAGACGATGATGACGTGGACGGAGTGGGAGCCGTGTGATTGAAGAGGGTGTGAAAAGACGGAAAAGGACAAGGAAGAGTGATGAAGAAGAGGAGAGAAAAAGAGGTACGAGTACGAGTGAGTGCGTGCTCCGAGTTGGAACGGGTTGAGTGCGACGAAGGAGGTGAGTCGAGGAAGGCTGACTCAGGCGGTGAGCTAGAGGAAGAGAGAGAGAGACCGCGTGGTGTCACGGTCCCTCTCGCCGTTGGATTTCACGTCCCGTTAATGTTTTAAATCCGCCTGCCTAATTCGACGCCGTTTAAGCTGGAACCCTACCTTACCCTGCCAAACAACTTATAAAATATTGAAATAAAGATGAATTTTAATCACAGAAAAATTACATGGTTAACTTTAAGGGCTATAAGGCTAGGAGGTCCAAAACCCTTCGTCCCTTCCCATACTCTCCTCACGTCCATCTAAATTTTGGAACGAAAGTTAGCAGGTAAGATTTTTTTAAATCAACAGGACATGCACCATTGTAGAACTTAGAAGGTGTAGGATATTTATAAAAATTATAATTTTTTAATATATAATGTTAGATTTTTAAGAAAAAATTTTCGAAATATATATAGTTTATATAGTTATACAATTATATTACACTTTCACACTATTGGCACTACTAATGATTTAGTTTTTTCAACCTTTTACTAATGTATTTATTTTCATTTTAAGTTGAACGTATTTTTACCTTTTTCACATATTGTAGAATGGAGAACTTAAAAATAAAAAGATTTATGTTTTTCTTTTATTATTATTTAATAATTTATACAAAAATGATACGATATATCCTAAAGGACCAGAGGCTATTATTGGAAACTTCATTGACATCGATCTAGAATATTATAAATTAATTTCAAAGAGTTTAAGAAAATGGAATAAGGATGTCAGACTCAGAAATGAGAAGGAAAAAGAATAACAATTGGCAAAGTTCAAGGACAATTCCAAATTATGCTCACAAGTCCCTACTAAATCAGACTAAATATTAAAAAGAGTGATACGACCCAAATATTACATGGGTCTTTCAGTAGACCAATTTCAACAAGATCTAAATAGAGACCAATAAGATTTGAAGACTACGCAAATTAGCTGGAATTAGAAGTACAAAAGTATAATCGAGTGTAACAGATTCTCATAACATGCATATACAAAGTGTACACATAAATAGTTATTATAATACAGTTTGCCAACTCAAATTCATGGTGTAACAAACATTATAAATAGAAAGCAAAATATCAAAATAGGACATCAAACCCTAATTCTGGAATGTATCTTTTGAGTTTTACCGACTCGAATAGGCTTCCTTCTTTTACCTACAATCATTACACAAAACTCTAGTTAGTTTTCTTGTTTTCCTTCGTGAGAGAATAGAATGAGAGAGAGAGAGTGAACTTAGGGTTTTCTATTCTAGAGATAGCAAACATGAGAGTGAGAGGCGAAGATAGCAAACATGAAGTGAGAGGGCGAGTGATTGAACCCTAATTCTTCTTAGGGTTATTCTAGAAGAGAGCCGGACATGTTGTGGGCCAACATTTGTACTTGGGTGTCAACATTTTTGTCTCGTCTTTCTTTAATTCTTCTGTCTTTCTCATTCATAGCCCTTGAAACAAGATCACAAACTTCTGCAATAGACATGGATTTCTTTAAAATTACTTTGCTAGCTATTCAAGACAATATTAGCAGTTTGGGTTCTCGTATTGACAAATTGAAATTGGATCAGAATTATTCCACTTCTATTCATAATCATCAAACCAACAATGATTCATCATCTTCAGGGTTAAATAGCAATGCAAATTCATTGCTTAAGGGAATCAAGTTGAAGATTCACAAATTTTTTGGGTCTGATGTGTTGGGATGGGTGTCCAAAGTTGAACAATTTTTTGAATTCATGGTATTAAAGAGGAACAGAGGATTACCATTTCATCTTTCGCTTTGGAAGGGGAAGCTCTTCAATGGTATAAGTGGATGCATGTTAACAAATAGCTGACTTCTTGGACAAAGTTTGTGGAAGCTTTAACCAATCATTTTGGACCATTTGCATATGAAGATGTTCAGGGAATTCTATCCAAGTTAGTTCAGACGTCCACGGTGGCTCATTATCAATCTCAGTTTGAATCACTTTCTAATCGTACACTTGGTCTTTTTGAATCTTTTCTCCTCAGTTGTTTCATTTATGGGTTAAAACCTGCAATTAAGAGAGAAGTACAAATATCACGGCCTAAAAACATGATGGATGCTATTTAGCTTGCATGTTTACATGAGGATAAAATAAATTATAAGTATAGAGCATATAAACCCTATAATTGTACTGCTACTGTTTCAACTTCTCCATTACAGTTTTCAAAACCCCAATTTTCTCCTTTTACTTCTGTTACTACAAGTAAAACTTCTTTGCCTATCAAACATTTAAGCCTTGAAGAAAAGCAAGTGAGGCGTGAAAAAGGATTATGTTTTAACTATAATGAAAAATTTCCATAAAAATCACAAGTGCAAGGCTAAATTTTTAGTCTTACTATCTATTCATGAGTTTGAGGATACAGAGGACATACCTGAGTGTGTTGAGGTTCTGGAAACAGACACGATTGAGTATACATCATGCATGATCAGTTATCATGCTTTAAATGGAGAAGCTGTTCCAAAAACTCTTAGATTTCAAGGAATTGTACATAATTCAAATATATCAGTCTTGGTGGATTTAGGTAGCACCCACAACTTTATTCAAAGTCGTGTGGCTCGATATTTGGGTTTAATAGTTCATAAAGCTCCGCAATTTTCAGTAATGATAGGCAATGGAGTAAAGCTACAATGTGATGGGATTTGCAAAGACATTCTTGTGTAAATTCAAGGCATTACTTTATTGCCTCTTTTTATGTCCTACCAATTCAGGGGCTGAACTAGTCCTGGGTATACAATGGTTACAGGAACTAGAACCCATCACAATTGACTATTATGCATGAACTATGCAATTTTTACATCAGGGTTAGTCTGTTACTTTAGGGGATCAGAAAAAGTGTATGGGACAGATTTCTCATCACCAACTTCGCAGACTTATTAGTACGCATTCAATGGCTACTTGTTTTCAATTAGTGGCTCAGACAGGTGATTCTTCACAGGAATTCACCAACAATCCACTTATTACAAGTGTTCTGGGCAAATTTCCTCATATATTTGAGACACCGTCATCATTACCGCCACTGCGCGATATTCAACACTAGATCATTTTACAAGAGGGTGTCTCTACCATCAATGTTAAACCTTATGGTTACCCACATTTTCAAAAAAGAGAGATTGAGAAGCAAATCAAAGAAATGCTTGGACAGGGTCTGATCCAATGTAGCACTCGTCCTTTTCTTCACTTGTTCTCCTGGTGAAAAAAAAAAAAAAAGATGGACATGGAGCTTTTGTGTTGATTATAGGGCTTTGAATGCAGCCACGGTGAAGGATGAGTGTCCTATACCAACTATTGATGAATTGTTGGATGAGATACATGTGCTACAATTTTTTTTTAAATTGGATTTAAGAGCAGATATCATCATATTCGAATGCATCCTAAGGATGTTGAGAAAACAACATTTAGAACTCATGAAGGCCATTATGAGTTTCTCGTCATGACATTTGGCCTTTGTAACGCACTGGTCACATTTCAGTCCATCATGAACAGAATTTTTAAGCCGTACTTAAGAAAATTTGTCATTGTTTTTTTTTTAATGACATTTTGATTTATAGTATGACTTAAAAGTTGCATGTTACACACTTAGAATTGGTATTGACCATATTAGCTGATAATACCATGTTCCTCAAACAATTTAAGTGTGTTTTTGGTCAATCTATGATAGAATTTTGGGCTACATTGTGGGAGCTGATGGGCTAACCTGAACAAAGTAAGCTAGCAGCTATTTCAAATTAGTTAGTACCCACTTCTCTTAAGCAACTTAGAGCATTTCTTGGTCTCACAAGCTATTATCGAAGATTTGTCAAGTCTTATGCATCTATTACTAGCCCATTAACAGATTTGCTCAAGAAGGACAATTTTAATTGGACTAATCAAGCTACAATAGCTTTTCAGCAACTCAAGGAATCTCTCATTTCAGCTCCATTGCTTATATTACCTGATTTTTCAAAGGATTTTGTTGTGGAGACAGATGCCTCTAGGACTGGCATAGGTGTTATGTTATTACAAGAAGACAAGCCTATCGCTTTCTTAGTAAGAAGTTGCCTCCTCACTTGTGCAAACAATCTACTTATGTCCGAGCTACATGCGGTAGAAGCAGTGAGGAAGTGGAGACAGTATCTATTAGCTCCCACTTTATCATCAAAACTGACCATAAGAGTCTCAAAGAGTTACTTACAGGTAATTCAGACTCCAAAGCAACATAAGTACTTGGCAAAGCTACTTGGCTATGACTACTCGATTGTGTATAGGGCAAGGAAAGAAAATGTAGTGGCTGACGCTTTGTCAAGGAAGCATGATAGTACATTTAACTATCTTGCTTACTCATTACAACAATTTGCTTTTACTTACCAGCTCAAGCAGGAATACATGACTTTACAATCTTTTTAGCAGATTATTGGTAACCTAAAAAATGGCAAACGTTTGAAATGGGACTTATATTGGAAGAATGAGCTTTTATACAAAGGTCAGCAATTATTTCTAGTTCCTACTTCTGCTTTGATTCCTATTTTATTACATGAATTCCATAGTGCTCCTCAAGCTGGTCATTTTGGGGTTTTTTAAAACCTATAAACGATTAGTGTCTCAATTCTTTTAGAGTGGAACGAAGCATGATGTAGAATTGTTCGTCAAAGGCTGTACTGTTTGTCAGCAGACTAAGTACAGTACTTGAAGCCTAACTGGTCTTCTTAATCCTTTACCAATTCCTAAACAAATTTGGGAGGACCTTTCAATGGATTTCGTCACACATTTACCTCCATCACAAGGATCCACAGTGATGTTAGTAGTGGTGGATCGATTATCTAAATACTGCCACATTAGACCTTTAGACATAAACTTCACTGCAACTAAGGTTGCTCAGTTGTTTTTGTCTATTGTGATTAAGCTTCATGGATTCCCTAAGAGCATTGTGAGTGATAGGAATCCTAGTTTTCTTAGCAAATTTTGGCAGGAGCTCTTTCGCATGAGCGGCACTAAATTGTTTACTAGTAATGCCTACCACCTACAATCTGATGGACAAACTAAGGTCCTAAATAGGGTACTTCAATAGTACCTAAGATGTTATGCTTGGGACAGACCGAGTGAATGGGTAAAATTCTTGCCTTGGGTAGAATTCGCTTATAATACATCATGTCATGAAGATGCTCAGAAGTCCCCTTTCGAATTGGTTTATGGTCGTTCCCCTCCCACAGTTCCTATGTATTTGAGAGGAACATCTCAATCAGAGGCTGTAGACACTGACCTGTTATCTAGAGATGAAGTTTTGTCTACTCTTCGAGCTAATTTACGAATAGCTCAAGAAAGAATGAAAGCACAAGCTGATAAACACAGAACAGATTTGGAGTTTCAACCTGGAGACTTAATGTTTATCAAATTACATCCATACAAACAAACATCCCTTACTGGGGATTATCATAAGCTCTCTAAGCGATTTTATGGGCCCTATATGGTTATCAAGAAGATAGGAGTCTCTGCTTATCAACTATAACTTCCAACTCAGTCTCGCATACATAATGTTTTTCATATTTCGTGCCTTAAAACAACTCATGGATCTGTTATTCCTACCCTCGAGCTACCTCTTACTGTGCTCCGAAACCATCCATTGTTGGTACTTCTTTGTATTTTGGGTACACGTGTTATATTGAGACAGGGACATCGGGTTTCTCAATTACTTGTACAGGGCAGGGTTTACCTCCTGAAGACTCTAGCTGGGAGGATTTCTGTACTTTCAAGCAACTTTATCTTGATTTCTACCTTGAGGACAAGGTACTGTTTCAAGAGAGGGGGAAAATTGATACGACCCAAATATTACATGGGTCTTCTAGTAGACCAACTTCAACAAGATCTAAATAGAGACCAATAAGATTTGAAGATTATGCAACTTAGTTGGAACTGGAAGTATAGAAGTATAATCGAGTGTAATAGAATCTCATAATATGCATATACAAAGTGTACACATAAGATAGTTAAAATACAGTTTATCAACTTAGATTCACGATATAATAAACATTATAAATAGAAAGCAAATATATCAGAAAGGGACATCAAACCCTAATTCTAGAGAGTATCTTTTGGAGTTTTACCGACTCAAATAAGTTTCCTTCTTTTACCTGCAATCATCACACACTCTAGTTAGTTTTCTTGTTTTCCTTCGTGAGAGAATAAAACGAGAAGAGAGAGAGAGTGAACTTAAGGTTTTCTATTCTGGAGATAGCAAACACGAGAGTGAGAGGTGAAGATAGCAAACACGAGAGTGAAGGGCGAGCGATTGAACCTTAATTCTTCTTAGGGTTATTTTGTAGAACAGAGCCGGACCTATTGTGGGCCAACATTTGTACTCGGGTGTTAACAAAGAGGGGATAAAAGTTATCAAAGTGCTCGCATTTTTAATTTTTAGTAATTTGGCGTCTAATCTTTAAATTTGACAAATTAGTATTTATGTTTTCAAAGTATGTGTGATTCAATATCTGCTAAGTAATATTTGACCGACGTTCATTTTTTATGAAAATCTAAAGATACGATAATGAACTGCAAAAAATAAAAATTTAAAATTAAAAGTATAAACACTTGGTTTATTACTATCTTATAATAAAAAACATCTATAAAGTATTATTAAGATACTAAATGTTCAAAAACTAAAAGTAGAAAAACGCGACCTTCCATTATCCCAAAAGAGGATCAAGTAAAAGGAAATGCCATGGGCCTATAAGTGGAGATTGAATTGGTCCATCGTTCACTTGACACGAATGGCTATTCATTTCTTTCCCATTCGACATAAAGCTGATATAATAGTGTTCACTTAAAAGGAATGATAATTCATGAAGAATTGCTATTACTTAAAATGATGAATAGTATTTCATGTATCTATCCATGAATTAACATTCAATAGTCTATTTTTCAACTTTGTCATAAATACCCTTGTCTTAAAAATAACCCATCTAATTATCTTCTCTCTGTAATAAATATAACAGGCATTATAGATATTTTATCTTTTACTCTAATAATTACTTATTTTGAAAATAACACACATATAATTACCCTCTCTCTGTAATAAATATAAGAGACATTTTAGATCTTTTATATTTTACTCTAATAATTACTTATTTTATTTTTTACACCAAGTGAATATTGTAATAGCAATTACAAATCTATTACATTCTCTTTTAATTGGAATTTAATTCCCTTTTTACTCTATTTAGTGAAGTGAACGAGTTATAAAGGGACTAGGAAAATGAAGTTCTTTTGTACGAGTATTATGGTTAGAAAATCCAAGCTAGACTTTTGGCATGGAAAGTTAGGCTAGTGAAATTTACTAATAAGTGGATTATGAATTAATACCCAAACTTATTTACTTCTAATATTGAGGTATGTGATCAAGATAATAAACTTTAGGCAAATCCATACCAACATGCTGAGAAGTTTGTAATGGATGAAATCTTAGGGGCCTTCTATAGGAAACAAATAAACAAGAGTCTTAATAAAACATTGTTGATGCTCTTTTAAAAATATTGGGGTAGACAATTAGGACCATCAACCCATTAGTCTTTGTACAATAATTACCAAAATTTTTATTAATAGGCTCATGACACATCCAATGTTCTAATAAACCCTATTCAAGCTAGTTTCATTCTAGGTCCAAACAACACCCAATAGGAAGTCTGTTAACTATATGTTTAAAATTACTTTTAAGACAAACTTTGATCCACTCTTTATGTAACCGAGTTTTAATTATTAATTTCTATATTTTGTTTCCTAAACGCGGTAAATGCTAGGCAAATGCACTTATCTTTTATAGTCTAGAAATAAGTATAGAGTCTCCTCAAGGAACAACAATCACTAATACTCTTTAACTTCTTGTTATCAAACCTAAAAATCAAGTGGATATATATTATTATATAGTTAAGGTTTACTACTTATTTACTTTAGCTATGATGTCAATACAGAATAGCACAACAAAACACTAACAAGATGAAAATTTCACAAAATAAACTTGCTACATCATCCATTGGTAAGTCAACATAGCATAAAAACACTTCATTATTACTTATCTACAGAATTCTTAGAATTATACTAATGTTCTTCTTAGAATCATTACCATCTAATCCTACTCTTATCCATTAGAATTAAATCTTTTTCAATTCAAATAATTTTAAGTTTCCCTCTTAATTTTGCAATTATAATGGCGAGAACAAATTATAAACAACAAATTAAAATGCAAAAATTAAAAGATAAGGGATATGAAGATCAAACAACAATGTATAGAGTTCCGCCTTTTATGCCAGTCCATTATTTGAGCTCCATGCTGAGGACCTGAATGTTTTTAGAGGTTGTGATCCACTATATCAAAAATAATTGAGAGTACAATCAAGCCTTCTTGGCAAAGTCTCACTGTTGAGTCTACTTAGCTCTCCACTGGATAATCACTCAACTAGAATGAATTATCAAACTCTTAATAATCTCTCTCAAAATCACAACTGAAAGTGAAAAGCAGAGTAAAAAGCCTTTGCTACAAAGGTTCTATGAAAGTTTTTGAAGCAGTAAACAAAAATAACAGTTGAAGTTTTTTTTCTTAAATCAGTATGCTTTCTTCCCTTTGTTGTTGTTTTTGTTATTGTTGTTATATCCTTAGCATTTAAAAAGGACTTTTATAATCTTCATTTGCAACAGTTAATTGGAGAGAATCTCTAGAAATCTCTCAACATGATCTTCTTTTTGGCATGAAAAATTCAAATTCAAAATCTAGTTATTATCTTTAATGATCCCATGATATTAGGATTTGAAATCTGCATAAAAATCTGCTAAAGATGTCTTTTTCCGTTGTAACACCCTAACATGTTGGCAATTACAACCTGCCACATGACCTCTCTTTATAGGACACGTAAAGGCTATAACAATCTAATCCATAATAAGAAAACATATAATATAATCTCCATAAACTCTTAAAAGGGTAAAACAAAGGTTCAAAACTTTTATAACATATAAATAAAAATCATTCAAAAGATCCTATTTATATAACAAAGTTGGCATAAACCTAGGCCAACCAAGTTCAAGATAATTCTAACTCCACTTATTACATAATAATCCTTCAAATCCTTAAAAGATATTCAAAAACATAAAAATCCAAAGTTTTCACAAAATATAAAATCTTTAATATTATTCCAAATTTTGCAAAAGATCTAAAAATTCTTTTCTCTTAAACCTATATCTGAATCTATTCCTCAGCAGGGTAGTTTGGACCACCAATAAAATAAATAATCAAAAGAAATGTCATGACCTAGCATGGAATGGATAGATATAAGATAGTCTAAGTAAAAATTTAGTATGAGTAAAATGTGGAAATCTAAATCAAACCCCATTCACCTTGTCGACTCCAAAACACCTGCCTGTGTGATTTTTCATGATTTAAGGATATTAAAAACATGAATATTTTAATGGTTTCCTAAAATTTAGAACTGTTAACAAAAAAATCTCAAAATACAATTTTCCATAGTTTTTCATAATCAATAACATAATGAGACATCCTAATTTCAACATCAACAAGATAATGGTAATTTTGATATATATGTCAAGGGTAAGATATCTTGATTTCAATCTTGTCAAGATGATCACATCAATGAAAATTATAAAACATGATATCTTTAATAACTAAAAGAATACGAACATTATATATTTTACATGCATAATGTCATATATATTCATATACGAACGGAAAGGCGAATCTATAATCTTCTTTCATTGAGTTGTCATATCATGTGAGTGTTGTGTCATTATATGTCATCTTAGGTATGGAAATGAGTTGTCAGTCATCTGTTGTCTTTATTGAGTCTGAGTTTTCTCTAGAAATTGAGTAGACAAAGGTTGGAATCGCTAAATCAAATCTTATTGATTTATATGTGCTCTATTGCATGGAATATCAATCATATAGAGTTAGTAAAATATTGAAAATTCTCAACTTATCAAATTAAGAAGTAAATGATGAATAATAAATATTTATGAAAGAAGTGATACTAAAACAAATAATAAATCTCAATATAATTCATAAAAATGAAAATAGCAAAAATTATCAAATAAATATGATAAAAGAACGAAACAATGTAATACAAGTGACAGATAAACTTATCAAATATAAATATTGAGCAAATGAATGTATGATGAATCTCACACATAAGAAATGCTAATAAGATATGACATAAATACTCTCACCAGTTCAATAAACCATATATGCGTAACAAGTGTTGAGGACAAAACTTTCTTTAAGGGAGTTAGGTTGTAAACCCTAGATTTTTTTTTTTTTTCTATTAGAAAATAATCATTGAGCTAATATCGAAACAGGAACCTTAAAATTGAGCCAAGTTATAACCGAACTTTAGAAACCCCAAAATTGATCCTAACAAGTTACAAGTTCCGAAAACCTTAGACAATATTAGATAAGTTAAAAAAACCTTAAATGTCTAACAAGTGTGATGGGAAAAGGAAACCCCAAATACCAAACACCAAGAAAAAGAGTGCCTTCAAAAACAAAATGAAAATCCAATAATCGCTCGACTCAGAATCCTTATGCTAAATAATTCATATATTTCATCTCTAAATTGAGGCAATATATCCAAAATAATGTTTAATAATAAAATAATATGAAATAATATTCTATAATACTGTGATGTGAAAATGAGAAGGAATAAGAGTCAATTAGGATGAATAAGAGCAAAACAGAAATGTTATGGGCTAATTGGAGCAAAGCTAGATTGCTCATAAGCCAACGCCATCGGCTTTGAAGGGTAGGCCGCCGACCTTTTTGTTGGCCTAGGAGCAACTTTGACAATGTCATTTATTTCGTATTTTTATTTCAATTAATGGCTGCCAACTTTATTATTTAGGCCGCTAGCTTATCTTTTATGTCATAATGACCTTTTGTTTTTTAAGTCTTTTGAGTTTCCTAGGTCTTTATAAGTAGTCATATTTGCTATGTCTAAAACAGACTTGGATAATAGAGTTTTTAGAGTTTTCTTTAAGAGTTCTTATGAGAACTTGTAAGGACTTATCGGATTCATAATCCGTAGAATTCTTGTTTTTATAATTGACTTATCAATCAAATTACTCTCTTTGATTGTGGCGTATTTATCAATTGTGCCAAGGTTCATGCTTCTATTTTAAGCGACGGGTTAAGGTTTTCCTTTGTTTGTTGGGTCTTAGGATTTTTATTCCTAGGGTTCGCAGCATCGGTTGAGGGTTATTCAATAAAAAATATTCAGATCTATTCGTGTCGAACGTGGAACTAATCAGAGCGTAGTAGGATTCGTATCAGTTGGTATAAGAGCAATAGGTTGTATTGATTATTCGATGCGATTTGTATTATATTCGTGTCGAACGTGGAACGAATCAAGCATGGCCAAATTCGTATCAGTTGGTATCAGAGCAAAAGGTTATGTTGATTGTTCAATGCGATTTGTGGTAAGATCTTTGAAATTTTCTTCCTCCATTTAAAATTATTTGGTTGATATAAACAATTAATTGGAGAATTGATTGTTAGGGTTTGTGAGATTTGATTGCTGAGGGTTTGTGGAATTGATTATTTTTTATGTTGTTAGGTTGATCTGTTATAATTTTAAAAAAATGAGTGGACAAGAGGTTTCTATTTCTGGTGGAGAGTAGAGATCGTTTATGAATTCTTTCCAGGATTAGTTTAATGCGATGAATATGAGGTTAGACAATTTAGAATCATCTAGTAATCTGAAATATGATAGAAGGAGATTGTTTGTTGAAGGAGATGAAGTGGATTCTGATTCTGGTGTAGGCAGTTTCTTAGGAAGAAGATGAAGGAACCATCAACGGGATATATCAAAATGAAAATTCCTCCATTTCAGGGTAAAAATGACCCCGAATTATACGTTGAATGGGAGAGGAAAGTTGAGCATGTATTTAACTGCCATAATTTTGAGGAAAAGAAGGTGAAATTGGCAGTAGTGGAATTTACTGATTATGCCAATATTTGGTGGGATCAGCTTGTTTTGAATAGAAGGAGATATGGAGAGAGATCAATTAGCTCGTGGGAAGAGATGAAATTGTGTTGAGGAGGAGATTCATCCCTAGTCATTATTAGAGAGATTTGTGCAGGAAACTACAGAGTTTGACTCAAGGCTCAATGAGTGTTGAGGAATATTATCAGGAAATGGAAAAAGGGATGATACGGGCTAATGTGGAAGAGGATCGTGAGGCGACGATGGATAGATTTATTGGTGGTTTGAATCCATATATTGCTAACATTGTTAATTTGTACACCTATGTAGAGATGGAAGAATTGCTTCATAAAGCCATCAAAGTGGAGAAGCAACTAAAATTCAAGGGCAAATCCAGGTATGGTTCATCATCTAGATCATCATGGAAATCAGACTAGAAGGAGCAGAAATCAGTTTCAAAATCAAAGAATGAAGTGAAGATTAAGGAGTCTGATTCTCTTGTCAAAGATAAGACTAATAAATCCTCTTCTAGAGCACATGATATAATATGTTTTAAATGTCAAGGGCTTAGGCATATCACTTCTGAATAAGAGGGTAATGGTGGTAAAGGATAATGGTGACATCGAGTGTGAGAGTTCTAATGATGATATGCCACCACTTGAGGATGTCAGTGAAGAAGAGCCTGCATAAGGAAAGTTGATTGCAATTAGGAAGAAGAAAGCAGTTAGCGGGTAAAAGAGAAAATGGAAGTGTAGAGAGAACAAATTTTTCCATATCAGTTGTTTAGTGCCCAATCAGGTTTGTATCTTATGGATTGACAATGGAAGTACTAATATTGTTAGTACCTTGTTAATAGAAAAGCTACATTTACCTACATTGAAGCATCCTATTCCATATAAACTCCAATGGTTTAATGAATGTGGTGAAGTGAGGGTGACGAAACAAGTGTTATTGGAGTTTTCAATTCGTAGCTACAAGGATCAAGTCCTCTGTGATGTAGCGCCAATGCATGCTGGTCACATTCTATTGCGCCGTCCATGGCAATTTGATGATGGGTTTTATATGATGATTTCAAGAATTGCTATTTCTTTAAATTTGAGAAACCAACATGTGGAATTAGCACCTATCAATCCAAGAGAAGTACATGAGATCAGCTTTTATTATTGAGAGATTTTAGAGTGAGAGGCAAACATACGAGTGCTTAAGGCAAAAATAAGAGTGAAACACTTGTGAGTAATGTTAAGAGTGTCATATTTGCTAGGCAAGTTGTAACTAACAATCATATTGTGTGTTTCTAGAAAGAAAAATTCTTTATTGCAGGAATCCAAGGATGAAAAGATGACAAGATTAGCCAAGCAACAAGTGCATCAATTTCGTTTGAAGCATCAAGGACCATCAAAGACTCATGGACGTATAGATTCGAGGACGAATCCTTCCAAAGAAGGAGAGATTGGTGTGAAAATGAGAAGGAACAAGAGTCAATTAGGACTAACAGGAGCAAAACAGAAGTGTTATGGGCGAATTGGAGCAAAGATGGACTATAGGCCGCCAGCCTATAAGCCAATGCTAATGGCTTTGAAGAGTAGGCTGCCGGCCTTTATGCTGGCCAAGGAGCAACTTTGATAATGTCATTTATTTTGTATTTTTATTTCAATTAATGGCCGCCAACTTTGTCATTTAGGTTGCTACCTTATCTTTTATATCATAATGACCTTTTGTTTTTTAGGTTTTTTCAATTTCCTAGGTCTTTATAAGTAGTCATAATTACTATGTCTAAAACAGACTGGGATAATAGAGTTTTGAGAGTTTTCTCTGATAGTTCTTGTGAGAACTTGTAAAGACTTATTGGATTCATAATCCATGGCATTCTTGTTTTTATAATTGACTTGCCAATCAAATTACCATTTTTTATTGTGGCGTCTATATCAATTGTGCCAAGGTTCGTGCTTTTATTTTAAGCGACGAGTCAAGGTTTTCCTTTGTTTGTTGGGTCTTGGGATTTTTATTCTTAAGGTTCGCAGCTATAAGCCCTTGGTTTTTAGAGTAACCCTAAGCCTTAACCCTAAGTCGATAAGTCAACCGGAAACCTTAAGTCAACATATCTCAAGTTAAACCCTACAGTTTAGAATCGAAAATTCCGTGTTCGTAAACTGAGAAGTTGAAAATTAAGTAAAGAGTGTAGAATAATCTGTAATAATATTTGATTTCTTAAAAATATCAGATTGGTTTATTTTTGGCTTATTTCGAACTCGATTGGATACTGTTTTTGGAAAGCGTATCTCGGGGCCCGAAAAATTAAAAATATATCATTAATATTTTTAGACTCGTATTCTCATAAGGATTTCAAAAATATCGAGTTCATAATTTTTCAGAATCTAAAAATATTAGTTATAACTTTTATAAACATATTTTGATCATACCGGTAACATATTTGTTGAAATACTAAAATAATTCAATTAATTATTTAATTTTATTTATGAAAATTCTGCCACTCATTTAAAAATATTTTTCTTAATTTTATTTTATATATTTTTCTTAATAAAAAGCACTTTTTCAACCTATACTTCAAGTACACTTCAATTGACACTTCTACACATTAATCATGTTTTCTTTCATTCTTTCTTACACTCAATCTCCCATACATGGTAGCTACCACACTCCTAAAAATAGCCTCTTTTATTTTATTTTAATGATTTAAAGTTTCTTTTAGTTAGCAAATTAAGTGACACAAGTTACACTGTAAACCCCGGGAATCTCAGTAGTTAAGCAAACCCCGGGATTTGAAAAGCGAAACCCTGATCCGGTTCAGTTTAAGCTTAGAGGAGCTTAGGAACCCTAAATCCGGCTTTTCTTCGGTTTCATAATAAAAGAAGTTTTATAAAGTAAACGAATATGAATTATCCTTCTAAGGTATATTTTAGACCTTCGAGAGTTTTAAATTCGGGAATTTTCCGATTCCAGCCCTTCCCGAGCTCAATTACAGAAAAGCGTATCCCGGACCCGAACTCAGAAAAATGTTCCGGAATATTCATTAGAACCGTAATTTTATAAGGATTCCAAAAATATCAGTTTTATAATTTTCCGAGCTATAAAAATTACAGTTATAGCCTTTTCCCGTGTTTTCGTTACAATCGGTAAAGTAGATGTCTTGTCTACTATTCACAAGTACAACCTACACTACACACTACCCATACCCTATTCTTACATCCTTACAACTACTCATTTCAATTTTCTTTTCAAAGAATTTTTCTCTTAATTAATTATCACATTTATTACATTTTAATTATCTAAATTACAAAATATCAAATTTCAAAACACACACACACACACACAAAAGCAAATGGCCGGCGCCCCCCTTCTTTTATTTCCCCTCATTTGAATTGTTTTTACTAATTTTTATTCATTAACAAACCCTAATGTCTTCATATATAAACACATTTCTCTCTCTCTCTCTTCATTTTCACTTGTTCAAAATTTCTTTCAAGAGAAAAAAACTCCCTCTTTTCCTTCTAGTTGTGCCGTGAGCCCCCCCCTCCTCACTCTCACATTTTCAACTCAAATCCTCTTCATTTTCACCTTTGATCTCTATTGGTAGGTTGATTTTAAGCCTTGTTCCTCCCAAATCTTGTAATGGAAAGATCATTCTTGTGTGTTTTCCACCATTAATCCCAATGAGCATGAGCAAGGGACATGAAAACACTACTACAAGAATCTCAAGCCATCACAAGAAGTGGATCTAGTATTTGAAGGAGTTTTGTTTGAAGTATCATCTTGTTCATGCATGTGAAGTAGAGATCTTATATATATATTGATGTTCATGCCATGAGATTTATGATTCATGCATCATATCTAGTAGATCTAATCTTTAGACATCTATATCTTCATCTACCTTTATGTCCATTTGTTTATTTTGATTCTCATGCATGATGATCATAAAAATGTGGCCTTGACTATGTATAGATAGGTTAGATGGTAGATCTACATGTGTAGAAGACAAAGCTTGAAAAGAAAAATATTTGGTTAGAAATGATTTGTTGGAAATTCGGATGGATTTAGAACCCTACTTTAGAAACCACCAAAACCATCTTTAAACTCATATTTCACATGAAAAATGAAGGGTATGTGCAATAGGTATCTTGAAGGAATGATTTTCATAAGCTTAGATGAGTTTAGGCATGATAAGAATGTAAAACAAGTAGTGGAGTCAAAATAAAAAATATTGATATGTGGATTAATAGTCAAATTCGTAATTTAGGATCATGCCAACATGAACACCTAGTATCTAAGCCTAAATTGGATGTTTTATGAGTTAAATGAAGTCTTTAGATAATAGATACATTGGAGCTTCAAATTTTAATGCATTAAACAAGTTTTCTCCTAAGGAAAATGCAAGATAATGAAATTTCAAAAATTCGGATTTTTACAAGAAGCTTGTTTAAAAACATGTTTACCAAATGAAAAATGTGGATTTTTATGCATAAATGAAGGCCATGATTAAAATAAACCTTGAGGACTCATTTTATTTAGATAACAAGTGAATTTCAAGTATAAAAGCATAGAAATCCTAGGGAATGTAAAGTTGGGAAGAATAGCTTTTTAAAAATAGCCTTTATGGAATTTTATAACAATTAAGAAGTTCATAAGAGATCATCATCAAAAATCATCAAGACCATGCATATATCGAGTTCATTACATGACATTCATGATAGGAATTCATTCATATACCATTCAACCATGAATCATCAACTAGGAACATTTTTTATCAAAAGCGAAACAATTTTTCGGAATCGGGAAAGTGACAGAACAGATCTGATCCTACTGTTCCGTGGCTTTACTATTTTCAAAACTTGAAAATAATACTAGAAATAGATAGATCTTTCGAAGTAGATAGAGATCGATATAAAATTTGCGAAATTCCGAGTTAAAATGACCAAGTTATGGCCGTTTTAAGTCGCGGCTTCCGCAAATAGCGAGAATTCCGAATTCATCTAGTTTAGATGCATAGCTTGGAGTAGCTAAATGATGAGAATCTCATTAGGATTATTCTTATGTGGTAGGTGATCCCGAACAAAAGGACACCCTACCTCCCAACTATTACTACTAAAAAGACCGGCGTCCAATAGCCGAGTGAGTACTACTTCCACTCTCAATTAATGTTTGTGATTGTATTGATTAGTGGCACTAGTGGTGTAGGCAAAGATGAAAACGGATATGTATGAAGGGGTATATGGGAATTATATATGTGTCTGCTGTTGATGTGTGAAATGGAACTTAAGAAATATCAAAACCGGGTGTTAATCTATTGATTGATTAGCTAGTGTTTCATATGGATTGTCTGCGAATCATTGTTGGTCACCTAAAAGAATTGAATTAATATGTATTTGACTTCAATTGTAATTGAACTCATTCATATCACGACGGGGATGGAGCATGAGCATTGGTTGGTTTTTCGTGATCCATAAAACGAATATTGTGTTAATCATAAATCCAAAAAAAAATTGTTGGTTAATACGTGATCTATAAAACAATTATTGTTCAGTTGACCGTGAGCTTAAACGGATCGTACCGCAATTCGTTAATCTGCTAACCTGGGATGAAGGGCGTAAGTCCATCCACATATGATTTCCGGCTGGTCATATGTTTGCTGAACTCATTTGTCTGATGCATACACTTGCGTGAATAATCACTTGTTTGAATGAATTGTACTTAATTGTGATATGGAAGTTCTTACTCACTAAGTTATTTAGCTTACGCCCCCATAGCTTTTATTTGTTGCAGCACGAGTTTATCTGGCTTAGGCCGAGGCAAGCCACTGCTCAGGTACCGGAGATAGGAGTTTCCTATAGAAGTTTACTTCGCTTTTGTTTAGACTTCCATTGGAAACTAAAGGATTCTGGATGACTGTAATGGACTTGATATTATTTTGCGGGGGAATGCCCCTTAGATTTTGTAATATATATTTATGTGTTTTGGCTTATTATCTATGGCTAATGAATGCCACATTAAACTATTTAACTCCATCGGTTGAGTATTCTATCGTCGTAAAGAGACGCTTTACATCTATACAAGACTCCCGAAGGGCTCGGATAGGGAATTCGAGAGTCTTATGTAGTATGTGGTGGGCTGTTACGTTTAGGATACTCTATGGGGTGTGACATGCACTTTCAAAATTTAAGTTACAAACTAACTAAACACCCCCCCTCTCTCCCCTTGTAATTCACGTGCAGCCCCTCCCATTTCTACCATTGTTTTATTTTTTTTTTCTTTCAATTAATTAACACTCTTTTAATGCACTCCTCTCTCTATTTAAAGCCTCTTATTTACATCCTTTCATTCCTTTACAACCCTACATCTTTTACACTCTCTTTTTCCTCTCTTTATCCCTTTCTTTGCCTTGTTCTTGCAAGAGGATACAAGCTGCCCCCATTTCCATTTCTTGCTACCACACTCCATTCTTGAAGATCATTTAAATATACCTTCTTCTTAAGCTTCCATAGACACTATAGGTTGATTATATGAAGGTTTCATGCATCAAAGGACTCTTCATAATGCCTAAAGGCTAGAGATGATGATGCCAAAACTTTGAAACACTCCTCTTATTGAATGATCTATAATAATATTGCTATATTTGTTGTCTTTAAGACTTTTTATCTTCATATATGTATTATACTTTGTAGATCTAATTTTTATGAAGCTTTGATTATATTTATGTTTAGATCTATGGGTTTAGAGCTTACAACCATGCATTTCTTTTACATTTATGCTCATATTATGTGTAGATCTTAGATTTGAACTTGAATAAAAATAGTGAAATTCGTATCTAGGCAAGACCTATATTTAAAAACCCTCTTCCAAGTCTCAAAATGGAAGTTTTAGTTAAAAAAAATGAAGGTTTAGTGGATGTATATCATCAAGACTTCTTTTTACAAGAATCAAAGGTGATTTTCAAAAGTTATTTTCAAAATGAAAATCTCATTTTCAGATTTAGGCCAAGGCATGGTTTAAAAACATGTTTTACAACCAAAAAATGAAGATTTTATTCAAGAAATGGAAGGTTCTTAAGAGAGGATATGTAAAGGATGATTTTTCATAAGTCTTGATGGATTTTATCAAAAGATATGTTCAAAAACAATTTTTGAAAATTCGGATCTAAGCCAAAACCCATTTTTAAAACCTATTATCTAATCCTAAAATGAAGATTTAGACAAAAATATAAAGGGCTCTTAGTATAGATATCCTTAGGATTGGATTTTCATAAGTGTAGATAAGTTTTCCTAAAAGGTATTTCTAAAATAGAGAGTTTTGTAAAAGACAAGTCTAGGTCTTATTTTCATTCTAAAACTCAAGTAAGAAATTCGGATTTAGGAAGAGATGAATTTTGAAAACCTTGTTTTAGACTTCAAAACAAGAGTTTTATGTGGAAAATGGAATGCTTTTGATATAAGGAAATTATTTTCATTGAGTCATGTTAGTTTTAGCAAAGGATTTTCTTAAAATAAGAAAATGAGTTTCAACTCAAAATTTCGGTTTATACAAAAGTAAGTTCTTGGAATTTTCATTTGGACAATATCATTAGGATCATATAAGTATTTGATCTTATATCCTTGGCTAGAATTTCTCTTTACAAGTGTAGAACCAATATAAGTTGATCTAAAAGGTTAAATGAAACAAAAGTAATAATTTTCAACAAGAACTCAAAACTAGAAATTCATATCCCTACTCTACAGGAACTTTTCCACCCTCAACTGACCTTGGATGTTTGATTTAACTTGAGAAATGGATAGATCTTTCGAAGTAGATAGAAATCGATATGTAATATGCGTAATTCCGAATTAAAATGAGTTAGATATGACTATTTTAATTTAGGTCTTTAACTTAGGCGAAAGTTGACGAACTTAGTAATTAGAATTATTAAGTTTATTAGAACTTTATAAGAAATACTCATTTCGAGTATTCCTTGTACTTAGGTGATTTGGAGGACGGATTTCCACTCCCCGAGGACTACTACGACTAGTGGATTTTTTTACATGGCCGAGTGAGTTCATTTCTTAAATAGTCGTGCTCAAGTATGTGCTTGTAATTGTAGTGGCATTAGAATTAAGGAAAGATAAAATTGAGATGAGTTGTGATCTAATTTTGGTTGAATGAATGTTAAGTATATCGAAACGAGACTTGTTGTAAAAATATTGTATGAGCTAGTATAGACTTGAATTGTCTGAAATTCTCTATGATTGCTCTTAACTTACCTAATTCACATGCCACGATTATATGAATAAACTGTACATGCATATCATGTAGTGAGTCACATTGCATTGGCTGATATACCTTTGGTGGGATAAAAGTATATTAGCGGATAGGCGAGGGGGCCTATGTTAACATTAATGATGTGAGATCACTTAAGTTAAGGGATATGGGGTAGGCACATAAAACTACCACAATAAAACAATAGAGGTTATATAATTTAGAGAAAGAGATCGGGATTATGGTTGCATGACTTATGGACCACCCCACTCAAATCGAAATTATGATTGCATGACTTATGGACCATCCCAACCTCGAATGGAGGGCATAAATCCATTCACATATGGCTCCCGGAGAGTCATATGCTTATATGATCATTTGCTTATGCATTTCATATGGCTGCTAATAACTTATCTGTTATATATTGTTATTGAGTATTAAATATTTGGGAATGAATCTCACTAAGCATGTTAGCTTACACCCCAATAGTTTTGTTGTGGTATTTGCATTTTTGTTGTTTCGGAGAGAACATTTTTTACAGGGTTATCTTTTGGATGAAGGAGCTTTTGAAGAAGTCGAAACCTAACTAGAGGCGTGGACTTCTAGGAAAATCTTTTTAACATAGAATCTAATGTTTGTAATATGGTTTTAGATCGGATAGACTTTTATTATTATTTTGGCGGAGGTATGCCCCCTTGACTTTTGTAAAGACTTAACTTGTTTATCTTGTTGTGATTTCTACTCTTAATGCTATTGTATGCCTTCTTAGGACTATTCGATTCAAAGTGTGATCCTAAAAATTATGCAAGTACACCTTACACCCGATATGTAAACTTATGGGATGACTAAGGATGTCATTCTTAAATTTAAATATTGAGTGTGGTGGACTGTCGCGTTTTGGGTACCTTTAGGGCGTGACAGCAGATTGGTTGAGGGTTATTGAATAAAAAATATTCAGATCTATTCGTGTCGAACGTGGAACAAATCATAGTGTGACTTGATTCGTATCATATTGTAATAATTTATCAAGTCAATGTTTCACCAATGAAGCCATAGCCATTTCCATACCAAGTCATTGGCACACTAATCGAGATAACATTACTAGATAACCATTAATGATAAAAGAGTAAACCCCTTGATTCTTTGGTAACTTTATAAGTGAATCTTAGAGTAAAAATTAAGACTAATACTTAAAAATCAAACCAAGTCAACATATGACCTTAGTAGACTTATACTTGATTAGATAATCCCAAGATTCCTAAAATATCAAATAAATTATAAAAATAGAGTAAACTCAATTTATGTAGCAAAAATACATTATAAGTATAAACTTCTAAATTTTATAATCTTACGAGTAAATCTTAAATTCGAAATTTAAATCAAAAACCTAAAAACTAGTCTAGGTCAATAATAAGTTCTAGAAGATCTAAATCTGGCAAGGTCGTGCTTGAAACCTTAAGACAATAAAAATGAGATAACCCTAAATTATACTCCAAAAAAAATGTCATATACCCTAAAAAATCAAATTCGACAAAAACTCATTTATTTTAAAACCAAATTGGATCATTTTTCAAATTAGGCACCGACACGCAAAATAAGGTAAAATTTTCCAACAATCAATTCTCACTAGAAAAATATTAAGACGTTCATAAAATATGTGATAAAAATTTTTTGGGTCATAAAAACATTAGATATAGCTTATATACATGTATTTTATCTCTACCGATAACTTATATGATATTTTATCATTCCTTTTTACTTTTTTTTGCAGCTATTTCATGCTGCCATTTTATCCCTATATTTTTATATATACTTCTTATAAAACATAACTTATAACTTATAGCTTATATTCCTTAACATATACCTACCCTATTACATCAAATCTATTTTTTTCCTTCATTTTCTTTTTCTCCTTTCCTTCTTAAAGAAGTTTGCAGCTGCTATCCCCTCCTTTTTGCACCCCTTTTTTATTTTTCAATTTATTTTTCACACAAAATTCTTCCCATTTCCCTATAAATATCTACTGCCATTGTCGCATATTACACTTTGCAACTTCTCACAAATTTCTCTTTTTTCTCTCATTCTTTCCTTTATCTCTCCTTAGTACTGGTGCAAAAATCCTCCCATTCTCTCTCTCGATTTTTTTTTAGACACACATACACACATTTCCTTCGAGATTTCATTTAGGTAAATACTTAACTTCTCATCTCCTTAGTTGATCTTATGTGTGTTTATCAAAGTTCAATCATTGTCCATGGACCAAAAATCTCCCCATGATGCATTGAAGCTAGGAAAGATAATGCTAATATGGAACTTGTATCAAATCTATATTATGTTTATTACGCCTCAAAGGGTACCCTAAACGTAACAGTCGCCACACCCAATATTAAAGCTTAAGCATGACAACCTTAGTCATTCCCAAAAGCTTCGATATTAAGTGTAATACGTGCTCTCACAAATTTAGAGGACCATACTTTAAAATATGAAGCTTAAGAAGATACAATAACAAATTAAGAAAGGGAAATCATAATATTCACTCATTCAAAATAATTGTCTTACAAATCTTAGGGGCATTCCCTCATCAAAATACTAGAATCTATTACAAGAAATTTTCTATGAAGTCTACATCCAACTAACGCTAAACTTCATCTAAAAAAAATTCCTTAACAAAAAAAAAAAAAAAAAACTGGTTGTAGGGTTCACGTGGCCTCAACCATAAATAGCTAAACTGTAAAAGATATCTATAGGGGTATAAGCTAACAGGCTTAGTGAGAATTATTTCCAAAGATAAATACTTGAGTAACAAAATCAAGCAAGTTTTTAGGCATCCAAGTGATATGCAACAAACACATGGGCAAGCAAGACATACAGTTTTTCGGGAACTATATGTTGAATAGATTTATGCCCTCCATTCGGGTTTTGGAGAGGCTGATAAGATTTTGCTTCGAGCCAGTGGCCGCTAAGCATTGTTCTTTGTTATTATGCTTCTAGCTTAAAGCCGATAAGCATCGTCCTAGTATTTTGCTTTGAGCATGATGCCGCTAAGCGTTTCTCTTTGTATTATGCTTCTAGCTTGAAGTCGATAAGCATTGTTTATGGCCTTACAACGGTACCACTAACCTTTCCTTGCAAGATTAGTGATCTCTATGTAATGTAACCCACTACGTGATATGCATGAGCTAATTTATTTATAATATCATAGTACAATTAACGTCAATTTATGGTGATCATAGAATTTTAGACATATCAAGTTCTATACTAAAACAAACGATTATTTACAATCAATTCCCGCCTCGATATTCTTTGAATTCCTTCAACAATTTTACATTCATATCCATTTGTCTTTTCTTAATTCTAGTGCAACTAAACTACAAGCACAATCAAATAACGTAATTAAGGAAATAAACTCACGTTGCCATGACGATACTTTCTTCTTATGGATGAGTCGATCGGTCAATCCATTAATCAAGGTAATCCTCCGAGTAAGGATAATGCAAACCCTTGAAATTTCAGTTAATTTTAAGTTTAATCCTAAAATTAAAAGTCAATTGGAAACCCTAAAGGTCAACAAAAGACTAGTACAAACTCTTAAACTTAGATCCGGCATTCCCGTATTCCTTAGCCCTAGAAAACGAAGTTGAAATAATTAATGATAATAGTTCATATTAATATAAGGAAACATAAAAATATCATATTCGTGACTTTCGAGCGTCCTTCGGACCCAAACGAGATTAGTTCTCGAAAAGCATGTCCCGAAGCTCAGAATAGTAAAAATAGTCCGATAACATCGTTAGGACCGATTTAATACAAGGATTTCAAAAATATCAATTTCGTAATTTTTCGGTAACTAAAAATAATAGATATCGCAATTATACGCATATTTTCTTACTACCGGTATTTTACTAGTCACATCTATTTACATTACACTATTCATTTATCTCTACTTTTTCTAGCACCTACTCTTACACTCTATACACCTATTATCTTTACCTTTTATGTTTCCCATAACTTTATATCATATCTACCTTATATATTATTTCTTTTAATACACAAAATTACAAAAATAAATCTCCCTGCTCCCCTCCCTCTCCCCCCAAACCCCCTCCCCTCTTTATCTAGCCAGTACATACCCCACTCCCTCTCTCTTTTTTTTTTCAATTTTTTTATTTAAATCACTCAAAATTTATGGCTCATTTTTCTATAAATACCCCCTTCTCTTTCACTTCATTCACATATTTACTATCCACAAATTCACTACCAAAACGTCTAAAATTTTCATCTCAAAACTCTCTCCAAACACTCTCCTAAAATTCTCTCAAAATACTCTTAAATCCCCTTTACATACACAAAACTCATACACATATTACTCCAAAATCCTCTTTAGGTAAAATCTTCTTTCATATTTCTTTCTACCATGTCATGTAACTTTACATGACCATGGTGTGAGTTTCCTAAACTTGTTGTTATGGAAGCTATACTATGTTCACGTATTGTTCTTGTTCATGAAAATCTATTTCTATTTTTATGTTGTTATTATGTTTTGCACATATTATTGATGATAATATGCTAACTTCTTATATATATATATATATATATATTTAACTATAGTTATGTACTTATATATAATCTTTAAAGCATATAAGCTCATTTGTTATTTATTTACTTTCAAGTTATGTAATATATTTATTTATTTTCATACTATTTTAAGACTAGTCTCTAGTCTTAGACTTGTCCTCATCAAGTCAAAACAACATTTTCTTTCTTTTCTTTATCCTTTTTGGGACTAGTCTATTCTTAGTCTCGGAATACCTTGAAGAAGCTAAGGTTCTCAATACTTGATATTTCTATTAGCTTGCTTATTATATTACTTAATATGTTTTTCTTATGTTTTCATATTTTCATAATTTCATATTCATGATCATGCATGAACATATTGAGTTTTGTCTTAACAAGATAAAGAAGGAAAGATTTTCTTAAATAAAAAGATAGAAGTTCTTTTCTAAAATAAAATTTGCCATGTAATAAATGATTTTTCATAAAGACTTAGGAATTTATCTTAGCAAATCTTTTCCAAAAATCTAGATGAGTTCATCATAAGTTTTTAGTAACCAAAGAACATAGGAATTTCTAGATGATACATAAAGTAGATATATCATACATACACTTTACAAAACCATATGGAAAAATTTTCTTTGAAAAAATTAAAATCTCAAAATTCTTATTTAACGAAAGTTTTACTAAACTTCATTTAAGAAAGTTCACCAATACTCTAGAATATAAAAGAATAGAGTAATTTGACAAAACATCAAGAAAGTTTCTTTCATAAGGCTAAAATGATCTTAAGGAATAAAATTAGTAAACAACTTAGGAAATCATTTTAAATAAATGAAATAAACTTTAGGAAAGATTAAGAAAGTATAACACTTGATAGATTTTAACTACTCTCAAATAGTATTTAGAAACTACCCTCTCAATCTCTAGAAATTAAGCTATAAGAAAGTTAGAAAAACAAAAATCATTCTTTTGAAATTTAATAGACTAAGGAAACATAATTAAAAAGGGGAAAATACTCACTTCAAATAATTTAAGTAATTTTCCAACAAGCTAAGTGGAAATTTTCAAAATTTTTGCTTTTCCAAATTTCTAGAAAACATTGCTTTTACAAAAATCATGGTTGAGACAGCTTCATTAAATTTACGCACATGATATGAGTCAATATATATACATTTTAAAGATTTTTCCAACCATAATAATATCTACATTTTGGTACAAGTATTTTTAGATAAAAAAAAGTTTGCAAAATTAAGTTTTAAAACTAGAATTTTGTGGTAAATCTGTACCCTATGGTTTCGGGAGCCAAATGACTTTTTATGATAAAATAACCTTAGAAACGATAGATCTTTTCAAATAGGTAGAAAATAGTATATTATATGCGAAATTTCAAGTTAAAATGAGTAAGTTATGGCCATTTTAAGTTGGAATTTCCACCTATACGAATTTTGCTACAACTAGAAAATAGAGTTAGAAGTTTAAGTAGAAATTCCATGAAATACTCATTTTGGGTATTTCCTTTATTTAGGAATCAAGGAGGATGATGTATACTACCCCGAGGACTACTTCGACTAAGGGAGTATCGTCGACTAAGGGAGTATCGTCATGGTCGAGTGAGTCTACTTCCTTTATTTTTCATGCTTATGTTTGTGCTTGTAAATTTAGTTGCACTAGACTTAAGGAAAGATAAAATTGAAGATGTATGTATTGATAACATGTTGAAAGAACATTAAGTATATCGAGGCATGATATTCTTGTGATAAATTGTATGTTTATTAGCACGTTGAAGTATCTAAAATTGGTTGATCACTTGCAAGAAATTAAAATATAACAGTTAGGCTCTAAATAAAAGTTGATACATGCACTTCATATGTTGAGTCACATTGCATTCACTATTATACAATAGGTGGGACAAGTGTATGATAGTGGTGGTAGGTATAACCGATATATTACGTATGTGGCGAGTAAGTGCCAGTAAAAACTACATAAATTGATGGCTAGTAGGAGCCGATAATAACTACATATTTTTTATGGCGAATAGGAGCCGATAAGATCTATAAAAATGATTTTTTTTAAAGAAGTAATGGTTGTAATGAGCCGGAATACTAACCCCGAATGAAGGGCGTAATTCATTCAACATATGATTCCCGGAAAATCATATGTCTTGTATGTTCAAGTGCTTATTGCATCCCATTTGCTTGTTTAATAAATTTGGTTGTTATTTTGTTTCAAGTATAATTACCGGAATTATACTCACTAAGCTCGTAAGCTTATGCCCCTATAGATATTTGTATTCATAGAATATCTGTTTTTGTATTCAAGATCTCCTTTTATTTGCGTAAGTTTTCATTGGGGAGCTTTTAAAGGAAATCTACTTGAAGGTTTAGACTAGAATTCCTTTAAAATCTTTTGATATAGTATTTACATTATTGTAAAGACTATTAGTGATTTCGATCCTTGGAGTATTAGCAGGGGTATGCCCCTAAGAATCATGTAATAGATTTTTAATTATTATTATGATAATTGCTTAGACCATACTTCTCAAAAGTGTCTCCTATTACTATGTTAAACGCCTTACATGTAATACTAAAACTTTCACATGACTAAGGTAGTCATTCTTAAGTCTTGATATTATATGTAGCGAACTGCTAGATTTAGGGTACTCTTCGAGGCATGACAGATACTCCTCTTCGGATCACCTAATCAAGAAGAATACCCATAATGAGAATTTTTTGTTGATTCTATTGTACTTTGTCAAAACTATGTCATGAGATCGTCAAAATTCGTATAGAAGACAATTCTAAAAACAACCATAACTTAGTCATTTTAACTAGGAATTGCGCATATAATATACCGTTTTCTACCTATTCATAAAGATCTATCCATTTCTAAAACTTTTTTTATCAAACTAAGTCATTTGGGCTTCTAAACAGTGGTGATCAGATTCACCACGAGATTTCCCAATCCTCAGAACATTTGTTTTAATCATCAATTCATTCAAAAATTGTTTTGATAAATACTTTTTCATCTATATAGTTGAGAAATTCCTTTTTATAGCTATATAACTCATATTCCATGCGTGCTCAGGTATTTGTTGTCCAACCAGTAATTCTTTAGTAAAAACAATGTTAGTTGTAAGTTTGGAAAAATCATAATTTACAAGAAATCCTTTTTGTAAATCCTTTAAAATGTATATTTTGATTCTTTTGTATTCAAAAAGTATTTTATGTTTATCTTACTATTTTCTTTGATGTCTTTCCTATGAAAAAAATAAATTCCTATTTTTCCTTTTGAAACTTTCAATACTAGTATCACTTTTTCTATTTGTTTTCTATGTATCATTTGTACTTTGTAAATCTTAGTTTGAAAATTTACATTCCCTTTTTATATTATGTTTCAAAAGAACATGTTCATGCAAGGATTCATCTTCCTTAATTTTTGAAAACAATTCTATTACTTCTAAAGTTATGGTTTGGAAAAGTCTTTCGAAATGATGATATTTCCAAAATCATAATGAGTTCTTTCTAAAGTTTTGAAAAAGTAAACTCTTCTTATTACTTCTAAATTTCTTTTAGGACTTTCTTTTGGTGGCAAAAATCCTTTTTTTTTTATAAAAAGTATAGTTTAAACTTGGTGGTTTAGACAACCATATTTAAATTGCATGAGCATAAGAATAATAACAAGCAAAATTATAATAACAAAATAATATAAATCAAGTATTGAGAGTTTTAGCTTTGAATTAAGGCTCTCGGACTAAGAATGGACTAGTCGCGAAAAGAGAATAAAAATTCTTTTGACTTGATGAGGACAAGTCTAAGACTAGAGTCTAGTCTTAAAACAACATAAAATAAATAAATAAATAAATTGCATAACTTGAAACTAATAAAATAACAAATGATCTTATATGCTCTAAAGATTATATATAAGTACATAATTATATTTATTTAAATATATAAAAAAAGTTAATATAATATCAACAATAATATGTGCAAAGCATAATAACAACACAAAAATAGAGAAATAGATTTTCATGAGCAAGAACAATACATGAGTATAGTGTAACTTTCATGACAACAAGTTTAAGAAACTCACACCATGGTCATGTAAAGTTACATGACATGATAGAAAGAAATATGGAAAGAAGATTTTACCTAAAGAGAATTTTGGAGTAGTATATGTGAATAGGTTTTGTGTATGTAGAAGGGGGTTTGAGAGTATTGGGAGAGTGTTTGGAGAGAGTTTTGAGAGGAAAATTTTGGAGAGTTTAGGTAGTGAATTTGTGGGTAGATAAAGTGTGAAAGAAATTAAAGAGGATGGAGGTATTTATAGAAAAATGAGGAGAGTTTTTTTAGTGATTTAAATAAAGGAAAATTGAAAAAAAATAAGAAAGAGAGAGCGAGGAGGGGCGTCGTCTAAGGAGGAAGAAGAGAGAAGGAGATGTGTTTTTTTTTTTTTTGTATTTTGTGAAATAAGAGTAATAATATTTAATGTAGATGTGATATAAAATTATGAGAAAGATAAAAAGTATAGATAATAGGTGTATAGAGTGTAATAGTAGGTGTTAGAAAAAGTAGAGATAGTTGAATATTGTAGAATAGTAATAAATAGTATAATGTAAAGTAGATGTGACTAATAAAGTATCGGTAGTAGGAAAATACACGTATAATTGCGATATCTGTTATTTTTAATTGTCGAAAAATTATAAAATTGATATTTTTGAAAACCTTATATTTTTACAAGTTTAATGGAATATCCAAAATATTTTTACTATTCCGAGGCCTAAGACACATTTTTCGAAAACTTTATCTGTTTGGCTTCAAAACGATTTGCAATTTTACTAATAGGATATTTTTAAGCTTTCTTATATTATTATGAACTATTCTACATACTAATCTCTTATTTACTCACTTAGGGTTGCGAACACGGGATTACCGGACTTAAACTTGTTACGTCTAACTAGGGTTTTGTTGACTTTAGGGTTTCCGATTGACCTTCCGATTAAGGTTTAAGCTTAACCGGTTGTAAAACTTTGGGGGTTTACATTGATCATGTTAAGATGTCAATCATATTGTCATATTTTAGTCATCTAATCTGACTTTCTGCATGTATAAATATAGTTATGTACAAATTTAGATCAATTTGAGCATATAAGCTGACTAATCTAACTATTATTTCCTTACACTTATTTTGTCTCTCGCAATTTATTTATTTATGCTCTTATTATATATTTTTTAGACGTATCCTTAATTTAAGCCTTAGACTTATTTGTTTTTGTAGCTAGAGGCACTAGAAGTAGGAAAAAAATGAAAATGGAATATGCATGATAATATTGGTTGAAGGTATACTAAGCATATCGATACATGAATTGTTGTTAATTAAATTGTGTTTTATTATCATAATGGAGTGTTTGCAAATTCTATGGTCGCCTTTAAATTACCTTAATCACATATTAAGAGTTATATTAATTGATTCATGCATATCACGTAGTGAGTCACATTGCATTAGCTACTATGCTCGATGGGACAAGTGTAAACCCCTGAATTTTTCACAATTCTTTGCAAATAATCCTAGAAGTTAAACGCAAAAACCAAAACCCTGAAAATCGACCGAGTTAAAACCAAATTCTAAATAAGATCAAATACGAAAATTATCAACCTTGAGAAAAAGGAAACCCTCAAAACAGAATGTAAAATCTAAACAATCGATTGATCCAACATCTGTACACCAATCAAATTATCTATTCGATCTCTAACACGCAAATCAAGATGATATATCCAAATAACGCTCGACAACAAAATATAAAATCTTAAATCCTTCAGTGAATGTTAGAATAAAAAATTTAGGTTGTCATCAAAATTCAAATTGAGTCAACCAATAACCTTAAACTTGGTTAAACAATCTTGGAAGCTGAAAAATATTAGATAGATAAAAAATAAACTAAAACACAACATAAATGTTGAACCCAAAATATAAAACGGTCAAAAACCCTAAAATTTTATGATTTTATGAATAACTCAACAAGCCGGAAGTCAAACCGGAACCCTAAAAGTCAATAAAGTCTACAACAAACTCTAGTGTTTAGCTTCGGTAATCCCATACTCTTAAACCCTAAATAACGAAACTAAAGTAATTGTTGATAATAGTTCGTAATGATATAGGAAAGCCTAAAAATATTAGATTCTTAAATTTCTAGTGTCTTTTGGATCCAAACGAGATTAGTTTTCAAAAATCATACCCTAGTACAACGAATAGCAAAAAATTCCAATGACACTGTTAGATTTGTATTAATACAAAGATTTCAAAAATATCAGTTTCATAATTTTTCGATAACTAAAAAATCAAATATCGCATTTTTACACGTATTTTCTTTACTACTAATATTAATTTGTCTAGTCTACTATTTATGGTACTATTTTTACTATTTATTACTATTCATCCATCTATACTTTTTGTACTACCTGTTCTTACAATCCACATGCCTATTTTTTATTTTCTTTTCCCATAAAAATTCTACGCCACATATTATTAAACTTTTCTTCTAAAATTAATTTTTAATTACTCTTCTTCTTCATGCCATCAATTTCTTTTCTTTTTCATTTATTTAATTAACTCTTAATTTTCCTCCATCTTTAACTTTAAATACCCCATTTCCCTTCACTTCTTTCACACATTCTCTTTTACATAACAAAACTCTACCAAAATCTTTTTATAAAATTTCTCTCTACTAGAAATCCTCTCTAAACAATTCTTTTCAACTTTCTTTCCTCTACACAAAAATCATCTTTCACATATTACTACCCACGTATTCTTATAACATCAGCTTCTTTCTTCAACATATACACACATTTAGGTAAAGATTTCAAGCCATTTATTTTCTCATGTCTTATAACTTAACATGACTATGGTGTTGTTTCTTAAAAACTCATATAAGTTATAAAGCAACATGTTCACGTTTTATTCTTGCACTTGCCAAGAATTTTGATTTTATTATTCTGTTATTATGATTATGTTGATATTATTATTATTATGCTCCTAACTTAACCCTATATAGATATATATATATATATATTATCTATATGTATATATATATAATATATATTTCATACACCCTAAATGCTCACTAACTCTTACTAACTTGCTCTTATTACTACTATTGCTCTTATTATTTTTTTCTTTTCTTTCGTTTTCTTTTTCTTTTTCTTTTTCTTTTGGGAGTAGTCTATTTTTAGTCCCGAGTTGCCCTGATGAAGCTGAGGCTCCCAATGCTTGATCGAGTTACCTTGATGAAGCTAAGGTTCTCAATACTTGATATTATTATCTTGCTTATTATTTGCTTCTTATATCTTTCCTATATTTCATCATTTTCATACTACATGCTCATACATGCATCATCATAATGATATTGTCTCAACAAAATTTAAAGTAAAAATTTCCTTTAATGAAGGAGAATGAAACCAAACTCAATATATCAAGATTTTGTTATTACCTACATAGGAAAAATTATTTCTACAACTTCTTTTCAAACCCACCAAGATTTTTCTTAAATAACAATGAAAATGATTTCCTCAAAGAAGTTAACTAAAAAAATAAACATTTTCTTTTATTATGATAAGTCACATAAAGATTATTAAAACTTAGTATTAATAATTCTTTGGTAAGCAAATTTTTCTCAAAAAGCTTACTTGTAGGATTTTACCAACTCCATAATAAAAAGTAATAATTAGACTAAGTTTTATAAGTTAAGATAAAATCAACTCACTAAATTATAAACTCACTTAGAAAAATAGAGGATGCTAAGTTTCTAAATGATAAACCATTTTCAAAGAAATAAAAAGAATATAAACATGATAAATTCCAAAAGAACAATATATATTATCAAAAACTTAAGAAAATATTGAAACATGATTTCCTTCCAAGTACAATTGGTTGAAGAGTTAAAAAACCAAGTTTTAGAAATGAAGTTTATTTTTAAAGAAATTGGAGAATGAAAATATAAGGAGAAAAAGACTTGTTTACCAAAGCTATTTTTTTTTTAAAAGGAAAACATACACAACTTAATAAAACTCCTGAAAACTTCATTCTTGTCACTAAAAGTAAAATTTGTACAAGACTAAAGCTGAGAGATAATTTATTTATTTCAGAAAAGAAATTGGAAAACAAAATAAGAATATAATTATTTATAATAACCCAAGAAATTATAAAGCTCTTTCACAATACTTAGGAAAGAAATTGTGAAGATTCAAGTCTTCAACCCCGTAAGATAAATTGTTTAATGAAAAATAATCGTTGAGACAACACCATTGGAATTTTGCATACAATATGAGTCTATATATATATATATATATTCAAAGGATTTATCAATCATATAAATATATATTTTTTTGTCAAAGGATTTTTGGATAAGGAAAAAGTTTGAAAAATTGTGTTTTGAGGAATTGCAAATTTGTAATGATTCTGTACCTCATAATTTCCAAACCCAAATGGATTTTTATGATAAAAATAACCTCATAAATAGAGAGATATTTTCGAGTAGGTAGAAAACAACATATAATATGTAAAATTCCGAGTTAAAATGAGTAAGTTATGACCATCTTAAGTTGAAATATTATTCTACGTGATTTTTGACGAACATAGTGAAATAGAATTAGAAAGTTTAAGTAGAATTTCTATGAAATACTCATCCTGGGTATTTCTTTTGTCTAAGTGACGTGGAATACGAGATTTCCCTTCCTGAGGATTACTACGACTAAGAAGATTACGAAATAGACGAGTGAGTTATTCCTATTAATTTCGTTACTTGCTTGTGCTTGTAGAATAGTGGCATTAGAAAACTAAGAAAAGATAAAAATGGACAGGTATGGGGAATTCAAGGATTTGTATATATGTGATTTTATGCTTATGTGATGGAATGAAAATTAAGAATATCGCAACTTTGAATTGTTTGTTTAAGTATTTTGTTTACCTATATGTATGCTTGCTTATTGTTGCAAAATTGTTTGATCGCGCCCTAAGAAACCTTGATAAGGTTTGACACAAGAAAAAAAAATGTTTGTAAATCCCCAAATTTTTTTTGGAATCGATTTAGCTTAAAACCCTAAACCGGAAGTCAACTAGAACCCTAAAAGTCAACAAAACCCTAGTATACCGTAACAGTTTAAGTCCGACATTACCGTTTTCTTTGGCCCTAGAAAACAAAGTTGGAATAATTAGCTAGAATAGTTCGTAATAACTATAGGTTATATAAAAATATCAGTTTTACGAATTTCGGATGTCCTTTGAACCCGATCGGACACAGTTCTTGAAAAACGCGTCCCGGGACTCGGAATAGTAAAAATATTTCGAATACACCGTTGGACTGGTAAAAATGTAAGATTTTCAAAAATATCAATTTCAAAAATTTTCGGTAAGTAAAAATAACCGATATAGCTATTATACGAGTATTTTCTTACTACTGGTACTTTGTTAGTCATATCTACTTTACATTACACTATTCTTTTCTCTCTTCTTTTTCTTACACCTACACCTACTCTTACACACTTCGTAACCTATAACCTTTACTTTTTACCTTTCCCATAACTTTATTTCACATCTACCTTACATATTACATCTTTTATTTATCAAAAATAAAAATAAAATAAAATCACTCTCTCTCATATCTCTCAATGGCCGGCACCCCCTTCCCCCATGTGCCCCTCAATTTGTTTTATTTTTCTTTTATTTTAATCATACAAAAATCCCTCCACATTTTCCTATAAATACCCCCCTCCTCTTTCACTTCTTTCACACAATTACTACCCATAAATTCATACAATAAACTCTCCCAAAATCTCTTTCCAAAACTCTCTCAAAATACCATCCCAAAACTCTCTTGAAATAATTCCACAACAACTTCTACCAACAACTAAAACCCATAACCACATAACAATACCAAGTCTTCTTTAGGTAACTACTTCATATTATTTTCTTCTCTTCATGTCATGTAACTTTACATGACCATAGTGTGAGTTTCCAAAGACTACAAGTTATGAAAGCTATATTATGTTCATGTATTGTTCTTGTTCATGAAAAATCTATTTATGTTCATGTTATTGTTTTGTTTATATTATTGTTACTATATCTAAGCATTATTATATATATACATATTCTTTAGAGCATATAAGCTCACTTGCAATTTATTTACTTTATGCAATGTAATTTATTTATTATTCCATTGCAATTTAATTACTTATTCCTTGTTATATTAAGACTAGTCTCTAGTCTTAGACTTGTCCTCATCATGTCCAAACAAAATTTTCTTTCTTTCATTTTATTTTTATTTTGGGACTAGTCTACTTCTTAGTCCCGGGAGCCTTGAAAAAGCTAAGACTCCAACACTTGACTTTATTATTATGTTATTTTTTTTACTATTATTTCTCATAAATCATGTTCATTTAGATTGTTGTCCAAAATTTTCAATTTCTAAAAATAATAAACAAAAGAAGATTTTGTCACTTAGAAATAAGTTATGTAAAGAATAAAATCTATATTCTAAAATAAAATCAATTCTTTTCAAGTTACAAAAAGAACCCACTACAAATTTTAGAAACTTCTTTTACTATAAGAAGCTTCTTGAATAATTTATTATTCCACTTTGTTTTTCAAAAGAAAATAATGGTTGGTACAAGAATACTTTTTATGAAAAAGATAGACAAAATGAAAGGCTAAGGAATTTTTAAATAAAGACCTTTACAAACAAATAGGCAAAGGAAATTGTATAGGAAAAATAAATAGGAAAAGTGGTACTAATATAAAAGAACTTAGAAAATAGAAAATTGTATTTTCAAAAAGTTACTTGGGAAACATAATGAAACCAACAATGTAGTATTTTTGGAAGAACAAAAGGAAACAAGATATTCGTTTCAAGAAATTTACAAAATCGATATTTGTAAACTATATATGTCTAACAACTTCAAACCAACATTGTTTTACTCAAGAAATATAATTAGACAACAAAACACTTGAGCATGCTTAAATATGAGTTATATAGTTATAAAATGAGAGTTTTTCAACTATATAGATAACTAAGTATTTATCAAGCAAGTTTTGAATGAATGAACCAAAGTTGTTTTTAAATTAGAAAATTCGTGGTGGATTTCCTCACCACTATTTCGAGGCCTAAATGGTTTAGTTTGACAAAAATAGTTTTAGAAATGGATAAATCTTTTCGAGTAGGTAGAAATCGGTATATTATATGCGCGATTTCGAGTTAAAATGACCAAGTTATGGCCATTTTAAATTGGAACTTTCCTTTATACGAACTTTAACGTTCTTTTGACATTGTTTTGTCAAAATTCAAGAAAATCATCAAGGAATACTCATTGTGGGTATTTTCTTTGGCTAGGTGACTCCGAGGAAGGATTCCTAGACCTCGAAGATTATTTCGATTAAGTGGAGTGTGTGAACGACTCATCCACATAGAGGAATAGTCGACATGGCATCGTGAGTTTATTTCCTTAAAATGCTATACTTGTTGTGCTTGTAAATTAGTTGCATTAGAATTAGGAAAAGACAAATCGATATGTATGTAAAATAATTCTTTGAAAGAATCCTAAGAATATCGGAGCCAAAATTGATTTAAATGCTTGTTTTAGTATAACCTTTGATTTGTATGAAATTGCTTGATCGCCTTAAATCCAAATAATACTTTGTTATCATATCATAAAAAAACGAATTCATGCATACCACGAAATGAGTCACATTGCATATGGGTTATTATCCTTGGGTGAGAAGGATAGTTGGCTCATGTCGAAAGCAACACTTGACGGAGCATCCGAAAGCGATTGCTTGGCGGCTTAAGGAAAGTGCTTGGCGGAAAATCCAAAAGCAAGGTCAATTCAAGTAGATTCAGAATGCTTGACGATGAGTGCTCGTGAGCATAAAACTTTTTAACTAAAGCTACTTGATTTGAGGTTAAGTATCACCAAACCTCGAATGGAGGGCGCAAATCCATTCAACATATAGTTCCCGGAAAACTATATGCCTTGTGTTGCCCACGTGTATGTTGCATCCCATTTGTTTGCTTAATTAACTTGTTTGAAACTTTGTTAGAAGAAGTTATTTATGAAAATAATTCTCACTAAGCCTGTTAGCTTATACCCCCATAGATATCCTTTGCAGTTTCCCTATTTATGGTTAAGGCCACGAGGACCCTGCGGTCAAGTAATTTCTCTTTGGATAAAGGAAATTTTAGATGAAGTGTAGTATTAGTATTGATGTACAAATATTCTTATAATAGATTAGTAATCTCAGGGAAGTATCCCTAAGTTTGTAAAGATCATTGTTATAAGTGAATGATTATTATGAATCCTCTTTTCTTAATTTGTTATTTATATCTTCTTGAGCTTCATAATTCCATATATGGTCCTCTAAAGTTGTGAAAGCTCGCCTTACACTTAATATAAAAGCTTTTGGGAATGGTTAAGGTTGTCATACTTAAGCTTTAATATTGAGTGTGGCGGATTGTCACGTTTAGGGTACCCTTTGGGGCGTAACAGTTTAAGTTGGTATCAGAGTATGGTTAAGAACCTTGGAATCATAAGTATAGAATTGGACTTAAGGAGAATTGAATAGAAATAAGAAAGACTTAGATGAAATAGAATGAGTAGAATAAGTCTTCTAATCTCTCTCTTTTACATAGATCACCATAGATGAGGCCCGTCTTCGAGCCAAGAACTTCCGAAAAGGACCTTTCGAGAAACTAGAGGATTACCGATTGAGGCTTAGAGTTTTGTGCGAGGAGTTTGCCCTAGCAGGACAATCTAAGACCGTTCGGGAATTGTTCCTAATCTGGAAAAGAGGAATGATGCAAACTGAATGGAGGGAAGTGGTACGGACTATTCACAACTGCCCTATAGGAAAGAAAATGACCGAGTTGGAAATGATATACGCCGTAGAACGTATCGCTGCCATTGCTGAAGATAGACCTATGTTGAAGGAAGCAACATTTGTCCTTAGAGAAGATGCAGGACGAACTTCACCAGACTTCCAAACATGGAGGAAAATCGGACCCATGTACGTTTACGCACACGATAATCTGATGGACCATCTGGAATGGATGAAGGTGGACATCAATGATATTTTCCACTAGCATGGAGTGTATCGGGAGGTGCTACAACCCCCAACTCAAGTATCCACTGAGCCGCCTGCCTTTATAGGAATCCAACTAAGGATGAACGAGACCCTACGTCTATGAGAAGATGGATCGGTAATAAGAGATGAGCCTATGGAGGAAGAGAGTAAAGATTCTGAAGAAGACACGGAGGAAGACAATGAAGAAAGATCGGAACAAGAAGAAGGAAACCAGACCGCTGTAGGAGATGAGGAACCCCGTAATAGCACTGACGAAAGAATCATCCGCTACTTAATGGGACGACAGACTCAAAGAGGGCAAGGAGCAGACTCAGCCATGAACACAGACAGTGCTCTACCTAATGAGAACAACAATATGGAGATGGATGGAGCTGTTACTTGGAAAACCATCCATGACATAGTACCAGAATTGACTGGGGAGGAACTGACCGACATACATGAAAGATTAAGGGAGGCAGCCCAGAAAAGGAGGAAATATCTTAGGCAATTCATGAGGGACTAGAACCCAGGATCATCCAGCAGCAATCCTGGAGATGTGCCCGAAGAATGAAGAAAGGAAGAAAGAAGATTAAGCATATTGTCACGCCCCATAGGGTACCCTAAACGTAACAGTCCGCCAGATGCCATATAAGATTCCCGAATTACCACCTTAGTCTTTCGAGAGTCTCACATAGATGTAAGGCGTACCTTTACAACAATAGAGTATAAGTCAGAATGGAGATAAAAGCTTAATTTGGCATGCATAGGCAGTAGGATATAATTCATGAAACAAAAATAAATATTACAAATTCTAAGGGGCATTCCCCCGCAAAAGAATATTTAACGGTCTATTACAGTCATCCAAGTTTTAGAAGTTTTCTATGGAAGTCTAATACAGAAATTACAACTTCTAGGGAAAACTCCTAGCTTCGGTACCTGTTCAGCCGGGTCTCGTCGCCTAAGCCATAAATGTGTAAGCTGCAAAAGGAATGGACTGTAGGGACGTAAGCTAACTAGCTTAGTGAGTGTAATCTCCCACAAATACATTTATGCCACAATAATTCAATCAAGTTATTAATCAAGCAAGTGTATGCATCAAACACATGAGTTCAACATACATATGACCAACCGGAAATCATATGTGGATGGAATTGCGCCCTCCATCCCCGGTTAGCAGATTAACGACTACTGCGGTACTAACAATATCCCGTTTATGGTTCACGGCTAACCTACGATTATTCGATGTCGTTTATGATTCACGACTAACCTACGATTATTCGATGTCGTTTATGGTTCACGACTAACCTACGATTATTCGATGTCGTTTATGGTTCACGACTAACCTACAAATGCTAATGCTCCATCCCCTTGTGATATGCACATGTCAATTTGGCATTAGTCCAAGTAGTTGATTAAGCCAATTTACTTAGGCGATCAATCAATTTATCAGACAATCCATCATAGCTAACCATACAATCAAAGTTTGTCACCCGGTTTCGATATTCTTAATTTGTGTTTTCACATCATCATCAATCATATAATTTCCCATTAATCCCCATCATTCATATTCCATTCAATTGACCTACATTCTAGTGCACTACTTTACAAGCATATACAATAAATGAATTGGGAAGAAAAACTCACTCCGCCATTGGTACTCCGTTCTTCTAGTAATAATAGTCCGAAGGCAAAAAGTCACCGTCCATGGGTTCACCTATTCATATAAGAAATACCCTAATAAGTATTCTACCAACTTAGGACACTAAAACTCTAAGAAAACTTAGTGAAACCGAAATCGCGTCATTTTCGAAGTTCCGTTTTAAAATGGCCATAACTTGGTCGTTTTAAGTCGGAATTTCGCAAATTTTATACCGATTTCTATCTACTTCGGAAGAGCTTTCTAAATATAAAGTTTAAATAAAGTTTTGAAAATATCTAAGCCTCAGAATTGAGGGATCAGATCTGTACAGTGGGTTTATCAATTCCAAAAATGTGGTTTTCATGAATGCATTTGAGATTCCTAAGTATAAAATGATACTAAATGCAATGGTAATGATTTTCCCTATCATGAATGTCATGATGTGAACTTTAATGAGTCTATGTTCTTATAACTTCTTAGATTTTAAAGAATTTTAAAATAAACTTTTCTTAGAAACCATGTTATACCATTGTTTAGTAGGTGAATTTTCTACACTTGACCACACCTACATATTACAAGGATTTTCTTTAGAAAAACTCTACTTTGTTTAAAGAAATTTTGTCCCTTATATAAGTTATATCCTAAGGCCTTTATTTATTTAATAAAATCCACATTTATAAACTTTTAAGTGGGTCTTTTACTATGGGCTTTCCAAAAATCCGAATTTACAAAAGTCCATTTTCAAGTTGGTTCCTTTAGGAAAAATATTTTTTGTACTTAAAACTTTAAGTATTTATTATACCTATATCCTAAGCACCTCATTTGTTTAAGAAAATATCATTTTTGAAGTTGGAAAAATAGTGTTTTCTAACCCTACATCCATTATTACGAATTTTGTCTACATGACTTTTAGCTCAAAACTCTATGGACTTCATTTCTTGTTTCCAACATTTTCTTTAGTAAAAACTCATTTAGACTCATGAAAAATATTACTAAACATTATCTATTACCCATAGGCTTCATTTCTCTTATAAAATATATGTTTAGAAGTTGATAAAAGTGTTTTTGACCTAGGTTTTCAAAGTCATCCGAATTTTCATAAGTCTTTTTCTTGCAAAGTACTTTTCTTTTTGACTTCATGGACTCATCTATCTATAGATCTATATACTAGGAAAGTCATTTACTAAAGACAAAAGTATTAAGACTATTAATGCACATAAAACAAAATAATAATGAAACTTTAAATGCCTACATGATCATGAGTGATAAAGTGATGGATCTACTTTATCAAATGCTTAAATGAGTTTTGAAAACATAAAAACTATATTTTTATAAAAGATCTTTTGTTTAAAAACACTTTTTGTTGGAGGAACAAAGCTTTTGGTATGAAAGCTTCTTTAAAAGTTAGATCCACTTTGTAATGGTTCGGGATTCTTGTTTTGATATCTCATTGTCCCTACTAAAAGATCATGGGGACATGGAGTTGAAATATCCAAGAATCACTTAGCCATAACAAAGTTTTATGAGTGGAAGAAGTAAAAGTCTACTTACTTGAAGGTAAATGGAAGATGAAAAGAAGAATGGAAGTTGTGTGTGTGTGTGGGGGCTTGGGAAGTTTCGGCCAAGAGGGAAATGGGAGAGAAAAGAGAGCTTTTACACTTTGTAATTTGGAAAGTGAAAGAATGAGGAAAGAGAAGAAAAAGTAGTATATATATAAGTTGGAATTAGGTTAAAGAAGTGAAAAAAATTTCAAATGGAGCATGGGGGGGGGGGGGGGGGGGGGGGGGGTGGAACTTGATTTGTTCCATTTGATTTGCTTTGATTTGATTTGTATCACTTGTCATAAGTTGAAATGAAGTTGAAGGGACAAAAGTTATGGAAGAAAGGGTTGATTTGAGTGATGGTAAGGGTTAGATTTGTAGGGTGGCTAATAGGTAGACTAGGTAGTACTTTATGAATAGTAGTGAATAGTTGACAAGACAATTTAATTTCCGGTAGTAATGAAATACGAATAAAAAGGCTATAACTGTATTTTTCATAAACCGGAAAATTATGAAAAATATATTTTTGAAATCCTTATTTTATTTCGGTTCAAATGAGTACTCATAAGTATATTTTTGAAATTCTAGTTCCGGGGCACGTTTTTCTATAATGGGTCTCGGGATGACCCGGAATTGAAATTTTCCAAAAATCTGATATTTCCTTGGTTTGAAATATAATTAGGAACTATATTCAAATTTAAATTTTCTTATAAAAGTTTCTTAATTGGAAACCGAGGAAAAGCCGGAATTAGGGTTCCTAGTTCTCACTCCAGACTTGAGCTATTCCGGTTTAGGGTTTTGGTTTCCGGTTCTAGGGTTATCTTGGCTACTTGAAAACCGGGGTTTACAACCTACCCACCTTAAAAAGAGTTTTGTCCTCAAAACTGAACTGACGTACCTTGGTTCTCAAACAACTCAGGGTATTTCCTTCGGATTTCCTCTTCAGCTTCCCAAGTTGCTTCCTCAGAAGTGTGGTTTCTCCACAATACTTTAACATATCGGATCTCTTTATTCCAAAGCTTCTGAGTCTTCTTATCGAAGATTTCTACTAGATGCTCTTCATAGGTGAGATTTTCCTTTAACTGAATAGGTTCCAACTCCACTATCCGCTCAGGGTCAGGTACATACTTTCTTAACACTGACACGTGGAACACATTATGAACTCCCGACAAATTCGGCGGTAGGGCTAGCCGATAGGCCAAATCTCCCACTCTTTCCAAGATCTCAAAAGGTCCAATATACCTTGGGCTTAATTTCCCTTGAGCCCGCATTCTCTTTATGCTCTTGATTGGGTTTATCTTCAAATAGACATGGTCGCCTACTTGAAATTCCAGTTCTCTTCTCTTCAGATCAGCCCAACTCTTTTGTCTGTCTTGAGCTCTTTCATTTTCTGTTGAATAACCCGGACTTTATCAGCTGCTTCCTGAACCAATTCAGGACCAATAGCTAGCTTTTCCACATCATCCCAAAACAGAGGGGACCTACAACGCCGTCCATATAAGGCTTCGTATGGTGGCATCTGAATGGTTGAGTGGTAGCTATTGTTATAGGCAAACTCGATTAGGGGTATATGATTATCCCAACTTCCTTTGAATTCCAATATGCAAGCCCTTAACATGTCCTCTAAGGTCTGAATGGTTCGTTCAGACTGTCCATCTGTCTGAGGATGGTAGGCAGTGCTGAAATGCAACTTGGTGCCTAGGCTCTTTTGTAGGCTCGTCCAGAACTTTGAAACAAACCTTGGATCCCGATCTGAAATGATTCCCGCTGGAATACCATGGAGTCGCACAATTTCCTTGATGTAGATCCTAGCCAATTTGTCCAACGAATAGGTCATATTAATTGGTAGGAAGTGTGCTGACTTCGTCAAACGATCCACTATTACCCAGACTGCATCACATCCAGTGGATGTCCTCGGGAATCCACACACAAAGTCCATTGAAATTGATCCCACTTCCATTCGGGGATAGGTAGTGGCTTTAATAATCCACCTGGCCGTTGATGTTCCACTTTGACTTGCTGACACACGGCGCACTTCATAACATAATGCCACATCCCTCTTCAATCCATTCCACCAATAGTGGCTTTTTATGTCCTGATACATTTTTGTACCTCCCGGATGCACAGTGTAACCGGAGTTGTGAGCTTCGCTCATGATCTCTTTTCTCAATTCTTCATCTTCCGGTACACATAATCTTCCTTTCATCCTAACCACCTCTTCATCATCCAGGGTAAAGTCACTATACTTCCCTTTGAGCACTTCTTCTTTGATCTTCCTTATCGCCTCATCATATCTTTGGGCTTCTTTAATCCTGTCGATCAGGGTGGGTTCCATAACCAAATTTGCTATCTCCACTTCGACATCTTGCCCTATGAATTCGATTCTTAACCTTTCGAATTCCTTTATTAGCTCTTTTTGCTCTGTGATTAGGCCTGCCACTTCTCCATAATTCTTTCTGCTCAAGGCGTCAGCCACAGCATTTACCTTTCCGGCGCAGTAATTTATTCCCAAGTCATAGTCCTTATGAGTTCCAACCACCGTCTCTGCCTCATATTTAACTCCTTTTGTGTGAACAAGTATTTGAGACTCTATGATCTGTGTACACTTCACACCTTTGTCCATACAAATAATGTCTCCATAACTTCAAGGCAAAAACCACAGCGGCCAATTCCAAATCATGTGTTGGATAGTTCTGTTCATGAGGCCTTAATTGCCTGGAGGCATAGGCAATGACTTTTCCCTCTTGCATCAGTACACATCCGAGGCCATTCCTAGAGGCGTCACTATGCACTGTGTAAGGCTTTTCGGGATCGGGCAATACCAAAATTGGAGCTGATACTAAGCGCCGTTTCAACTCTTGGAAACTTTGCTCCCTCTTATCTGTCCATTCGAATTTCTCATTCTTTTGCGTCAGTTGAGTCAGAGGTTTGGCAATCTTAGAGAAATCCTTACAAACTTGCGGTAATAACCAGCCAAACCTAGAAGCTTCTCACTTCGGTACCGTTTCGGGCTGTTTCCAATCCACTACGCTTTGATCTTTTCGGGTCAACCGATATTCCATCTCCCGTCACTACATGTCCAAGGAAAGATATCTTATCCAACCAAAAATCGCACTTAGATAGCTTGGCGTACAATTTATTTTCTCTTAAGGTTTGTAACGCCATCCTTAGGTGCTCTCATGTTGTTCCTGGTTTTGGAATAGATCAAAATATCATCTATGAACACGATTACACACTTATCCAAGAGTGGTTTGTATTCGGTTCATAAGGTCCATAAATGCAGCAGGTGCATTGGTTAACCCAAATGGCATTACCAAGAATTCAAAATGCCCGTACCGTGTACGAAAGGCTGTCTTAGACACATCTTCGGCTTATTCTCAATTGGTGATAACCCGAGCGCAAATCAATGCGCGAGAACACACTCGCCCCTTGAAGCTGGTCAAAGAGGTCATCGATCTGGAAGGGGGTATCGATTTTTGATGTGACTTTATTCAACTCCCGATAATCGATACATAATCTCATAGACCCGTCCTTCTTCTTCACAAACAACACCGGTGCGCCCCATGGCGACACGCTGGGTCTTATGAATCCTTGATCCAAAAGCTCCTGTAATTGGGTTTTAATTCCTTCAATTCCACCGGAGCCATCCGGTATGGTGCCTTTGATATCGGCTCTGTACCTGGAGCTAGAGTGATTTCAAAATCAATCTCTTTTTGGTGGTAAACCGGGTAAGACTTCAGGAAATACATCTCAAACTCATTACCACGGGTATGTCTCTTTTCTCCTCTTCCTCTCTAATCCAGGCATCTTCTATTGGCACAATTTCCTCATCTTCCATCATTAGCTCGAAGGAGCTTAACCCGTAATCTCTTCGCACCATGATCTCTCCAAGGAAGTCTACTCTCTCCTTCCTGTGGTCATCAAAACTTATCATCTTTCTTTGACAGTCCACAATGGCTTTAACCTTACTTAGCCAATTCATCCCAAGGATAACTTCATATTTACTCATCTCCAAGACTATCAAATCGCTTGCTGAGATGTGTCCTTGGATTTCTAGCAAACAATCCTTTATTATCTCTCGGGTCGACACAACACTACCTGTGGGTGTCTTAATCCTTAAGGTTGTGGTTGTCATGGCTATGGGTAGACCAAGCTGCTTAGCCAAGCTGGTAGTGATAAAGGAGTGGGTTGCTCCCGTATCAAACAACACATAAGCTTCATTCCCATTTACTCCTATGCGTCCTGTTACCATAAACATTTATCACTACTTGGTCCTAATCACTCAACAGCTATCTATTCCAGGGTTTCCAGATTTCAACTTTTCCTCTTTCACAGTTTTAAATTTCCTTTTTAAAACTTGCTGAAAACAAAGAACTTTATCTTAAAAAGGAACTTGTTACTAACCTGTCACTAGGCCGCCATCCACATCGTCGTCTTGGTCCAGCGCGGCCAGCTCCATGCCTTCCTCCTCATCATCCTCGATCATCCATTGGCCTTCAAAGTTATACAGCCGCATCCCATGCATGGCCGAGGCTGCACGGCTTCCACTTTTGCTACCGGACCTTTGGGTGTTATCATTTCCTGGATTCCATAAGGCCGGGTAGTCCCACTTTTCCGTTGAGGGCACTCGGAGGTTACATGGCCCTTTTCCTTGCAAAGGTAGCAGGTTATAGTCATCTTCTTTGGGCAAGCATAAACCAGATGACCTGCTTCGCCACAAAAGAAACACTTGCCCTTCAGCTGGGGGCATTGTCTTGGGTAGTGGCTTCCTTTGCACTTCCAACAGGAAATGTTGGACTTGGTTTGGTTAAACTTCCCACCAGGATTATCCTTAATACCATGGTATGGCTTGAATCTTTTCCCTCTATAGCTCGAGCTGGAGGCGTCAAAGTGCCTTTTTCCGAACACTCTTTTGTCCGGTTCAGCATACTTTCTCTTCTTGGCCCCTTCAATCAAACGGGCCTTCTCAATCACCTCAAGGTAGGTCGGCAATCCAGATTCTGTATCTTTACCCTTAGGTCTCATCGAGACCTTCCAGGAATACTTGTTTCTGCAGCTCCTCACTATTTTTGTATGATCAGGAGCATACTGCTCAATCGTTCTGCCTCTTTGTTTCACATGCAGGAAATCTGCACTGTACCTTACTCGGAGGCTGGCGGGGAAGTAGTTCTCTAGGAACTCTCTACGAAAGGTCTCCCAGCTGATTGGGGGTGCCAAACTCCTTCGCTTCGATTCCCACCATACACGTGCATTATACCTTAACATGTATGTGCCGTACTCCAATCGGAGGTGTGGTGGGGTCTCGTATGCTGCAAATGAGCGCTCAATTTGAGCCAACCAATCTTCTGCCTCATCGGGCTTTCCAAACGCCCCATCAAAGTAGCGGTTGCTCTTTATAAAATCGGGGAGGGAACTCCTCTGGTATCCTCTTTGTGGTGGAGGGGGTGGATAACGAGCATTATAAGATTGCTCCTCAGGTGGTATGGGAAACTCCGCTTGCATTCTCCTGTATGGAGGGGGTGGTGGAGGTGGTGGCAAAGATGCGGAATCCCTTAGACTTGGTTTGGGATTTTGGTTTTGGTTCTGGATGAATGCAGCAAACATATTTGTTAAATTCCCGATTGCATTCATCATTGCTGCTTGGGGATCGGGCTGAGCAGCTTCAGGTATGCTAGCTTGGGGGTGATCCGGTTGGTTCGCGCTACTAGCCTCACTTGGGAGTGGTTCTTGCTCCCTGTTTCGGTTTCTCCGGTTTCGTCTGTTACATATTGTCTTAATAAGTTTTATTTCTTCTTTAGAGTTTTGCGGCTTATAAAACTTTGGCTAAGGAATTTTCGAAAATTCTAGGAATAATTTAGAGAAATATAGAATTCATAAAAGGCTCAAAGAAAATTTAAAGCTCCAAGTCGTTCACAAAAAGGCTCTTAGAGTAAAGAAATCATAGCAATCGAAGGAATTCCAAATCAAGAAATCATAATAACAAAGAATTTCTGAATCAAATGATGATATGAATGAGAATATGTTTATGCAATTAAGTATAATGAATGTAGCCTACTACTAATGCAAAAGTATGATGTTTGTGAAACTTCATTCTTGGAATCAACATAATACTTCATTGATTTGATGTGCTGTACAAGAGTTGTTTTTCAATTAAGCTTACAAAATTAGACAACACAAATCAAATCTTCCGAACTAACCGATAAAGTCTACCTAACAACATCTAGGGACATGGAAAAAAAGACAAGGAAAACAACATACTAAACCATAAAGAGATCCTAAGGCAATTTGGCATCCCGCATTGCCTACTATTCAAAAGAAACTATTGGACTATGGGATACTAGATCCTATACTAATCAGAGTCGTCTGATGAGGGACTGGGGAGTCGTCCTCGACTAGAAGATCCTCCATCATCCTTTCGGATGAACTGACTCAAATAGGCCCTTACAGTCAATCTCCTTCTCTGAGCGGGTCGGGCTAGAGGCTCTGGTTCCTCCTCTTCTTCTTCCTCTTCCTCTTCCTCTTCTTCTTCCTCTTCCTCTTCTTCTTCTCTCACTTCTTGATCTCCCTCTTGATTTGTTTCCTCTCTATCAACTCTATCATTGGATTCATTCCTAATTCCCATCTCTCTTTCCGCTTCTCTTCCAGCTTCCTCCCACATCCTGCTCCATCTTTCTCTGAATTCACCTATCCAAGGGTCAGCTTCATTCATTCTCTCCACAGGTTCCGGAACTACCGGCTCAGGGGCTATGGCATCAACCTCAGGGGGATGCTCGCCTACGGGTATATATCTTCCATATGGTGGGGTCGAATTCTGGTTCTACCCTCCCACTATCGGGTATGTCCAGATCCCTATTGAAGTCCCATACAACTGGTTCTGGTAGTGGGTTGGGTTGTTCTGGAGCTATGACTGGAGGGGTAGGGGATCTAGGTATTTCCTCTTCCATCCAATTCGGGTCCTCTTCTGGGTCTTCCTCCTCCTCAGATTCCTCCACATTGTTTTCTCCTCCCTCATTGTTTCCTTCATTCACCTCATCTTCCTCAACAACTGGGGCATTAATCAGATGTCCTCCCCGTTTCCTACTTGTGGAGCTGGAGCTCCTCCTAGAAATGGTACAATATCGAGGTATCTAGCTTGCCACACAAATGATTTTAATATCCGCCAGATTCCAATCCCTATGATCATCAGGTCATCTCGGGCATGCACATAAAGTGGTCCTATACCATGCCAAGTCCCAAAGTCTGGGTGGGTGGGGCTCCCTTCATTCTTTAGAATAAATGTAGCTTCTCTTAGCATAGGTTCTCCAGCATATTCTACCATCACCCTCTCTAGGGTATAAATAGTCTCCATAACTGTCCATCTCCTTCTTCTTATTGGATCGTATCTTAATTGATCTATCACAGATATCCATCTTGTATACCTAAGACCTTCTTTCCATAATTTATACATTTCCTTATGTCCTAGGTCGTTGTACCAATGCAAAGTCTTCGCATAATACCCTTAGCCGTAGTCGGTATTCCACCATAGTCTCATTTAGTCTTTTGGTGAAGTTTCTAGCTCTTTCTCGGGTTTCACCCAAGGAAACCTACAACAAGAAAACTATTAATTAGCCTAGCTTTTAACTCCAATTTTATCCTAGTTACTTAGTTCTAGGTTCGATTTTAACTCTATTGTCATGCCTAATAACCTAGTGCTCTGATACCAACTTAAACTGTCACGCCCCATAGGGTACCCTAAACGTAACAGTCCGCCACATGCCATATAAGATTCCCGAATTACCACCTTAGTCTTTCGAGAGTCTCATATAGATGTAAGGCGTACCTTTACACAATAGAGTACAAGTCCGAATGGAGATAAAAGCTTAATTTGGCATGCATAGGCAATAGGATATAATTCATGAAACATAAATAAATATTACAAATTCTAAGGGGCATTCCCCGCAAAAGAATATTTAACGGTCCATTACAGTCATCCAAGTCTTAGAAGTTTTCTATGGAAGTCTAATACAAAATTACAACTTCTAGGGAAAACTCCTAGCTTCGGTACCTGTTCAGCCGGGTCTCGTCGCCTAAGCCATAAATGTGTAAGCTGCAAAAGGAATGGACTGTAGGGACGTAAGCTAACTAGCTTAGTGAGTGTAATCTCCCACAAAAACATTTATGTCACAACAATTCAATCAAGTTATTAATCAAGCAAGTGTATGCATCAAACACATGAGTTCAACATACATATGACCAACCGGAAATCATATGTGGATGGAATTGCGCCCTCCATCCCGGGTTAGCAGATTAACGATACTGCGGTACTAACAATATCCCGTTTATGGTTCACGGCTAACCTAATTATTCGATGTCGTTTATGGTTCACGACTAACCTACGATTATTCGATGTCGTTTATGGTTCACGACTAACCTACGATTATTCGATGTCGTTTATGGTTCACGACTAACCTACGATTATTCGATGTCGTTTATGGTTCACGACTAACCTACGATTATTCGATGTCGTTTATGGTTCACGACTAACCTACAAATGCTAATGCTCCATCCCCTTGTGATATGCACATGTCAATTTAGCATTAGTCCAAGTAGTTGATTAAGCCAATTTACTTAGGCGATCAATCAATTTATCAGACAATCCATCATAGCTAACATACAATCAAAGTTTATCACCCGGTTTCGATATTCTTAATTTGTGTTTCACATCATCATCAATCATATAATTTCCCATTAATCCCCATCATTCATATTCCATTCAATTGACCTACATTCTAGTGCACTACTTTACAAGCACATACAATAAATGAATTGGGAAGAAAAACTCACTCCGCCATTGGTACTCCGTTCTTCTAGTAATAATAGTCCGAGGCTAAGTCACCGTCCACGGGTTCACCTATTCATATAAGAAATACCCTAATAAGTATTCTACCAACTTAGGACACTAAAACTCTAAGAAAACTTAGTGAAATCGAAATCGCGTCATTTCGAAGTTCCGTTTTAAAATGGCCATAACTTGGTCGTTTTAAGTCGGAATTTCGCAAATTTTATACCGATTTCTATCTACTTCGGAAGAGCTTTCTAAATATGAAGTTTAAATCAAGTTTTGAAAATATCTAAGCCTCGGAATTGAGGGATCAGATCTGTACAGGGGTTTATCAATTCCAAAAATGCGGTTTTCATGAATGCATTTGAGATTCCTAAGTATAAATGATACTAAATGCAATGGTAATGATTTTCCCTATCATGAATGTCATGATGTGAACTTTAATGAGTCTATGTTCTTATAACTTTTTAGATTTAAAGAATTTTAAAATAAACTTTTCTTAGAAACCATTTTATACCAATGTTTAGTAAGTGAATTTCTACACTTGACCACACCTACATATTACAAGGATTTTCTTTAGAAAAACTCTACTTTGTTTAAAGAAATTTTGACCCTTATATTAGTTATATCCTAAGGCCTTTATTTCTTTAATAAAATCCACATTTATAAACTTTTAAGTGGGTCTTTTACTATGGGGTTTCCAAAAATCCGAATTTACAAAAGTCCATTTTCAAGTTGATTCCTTTAGGAAAAATATATTTTGTACTTAAAACTTTAAGTATTTATTATACCTATATCCTAAGGACTTCATTTGTTTAAGAAAATATCATTTTTGAAGTTGGAAAAATAGTGTTTTCTAACCCTACATCCATTATTACGAATTTTGTCTACATGACTTTTAACTCAAAACTCCTATGGACTTATTTCTTGTTTCCAACATTTTCTTTAGTAAAAACTCATTTAGACTCATGAAAAATATTACAACATTATCTATTACCCATAGGCTTCATTTCTCTTATAAAATATATGTTTAGAAGTTGATAAAAGTGTTTTTGACCTAGGTTTTCAAAGTCATCCGAATTTTCATAAGTCTTTTTCTTGCAAAGTACTTTTCTTTTTGACTTCATGGACTCATCTATCTATAGATCTATATACTAGGAAAGTCATTTACTAAAGACAAAAGTATTAAGACTATTAATGCACATAAAACAAAATAATAATGAAACTTTAAATGCCTACATGATCATGAGTGATAAGTGATGGATCTACTTTATCAAATGCTTAAATGAGTTTTGAAAACATAAAAACATATTTTTATAAAAGATCTTTTGTTTAAAAACACTTTTTGTTGAGGAAATAAAGCTTTTGGTATGAAAGCTTCTTTAAAAGTTAGATCCACTTTGTAATGGTTCGGGATTCTTGTTTTGATATCTCATTGTCCTACTAAAAGATCATGGGGACATGGAGTTGAAATATCCAAGAATCACTTAGCCATAACAAAGTTTTATGAGTGGAAGAAGTAAAAGTTACTTACTTGAAGGTAAATGGAAGATGAAAAGAAGATGGAAGTTGTGTGTGTGTGTGGGGGCTTGGGGAAGTTTCGGCCAAGAGGGAAATGGGGAGAGAAAAGAGAGCTTTTACACTTTGTAGATTTTGGAAAGTGAAAGAATGAGGAAAGAGAGAGAAAAGTAGTATATATATAAGTTGGAATTAGGTTAAAGAAGTGAAAAAAAATTTCAAATGGAGCATGGGGGGGGGGGGGTTCGGAACTTGATTTGTTCCATTTGCTTTTGGCTTTGATTTGATTTGTATCACTTGTCATAAGTTGAAATGAAGTTGAAGGGACAAAAGTTATGGAAGAAAGGGAGTGATTTGAGTGATGGTAAGGGTTACATTTGTAGGGTGGCTAATAGGTAGACTAGGTAGTACATTATGAATAGTAGTGAATAGTTGACAAGACAATTTAATTTCCGGTAGTAATGAAATACGAATAAAAAGGTTATAACTGTATTTTTCATAAACCGGAAAATTATGAAAAATATATTTTTGAAATCCTTATTTTATTTCGGTTCAAATGAGTACTCATAAGTATATTTTTGAAATTCTAGTTCCGGTGCACGTTTTTCTTTAATGGGTCTCGGGATGACCCGGAATTGAAATTTTCCAAAAATCTGATATTTCCTTGGTTTGAAATATAATTAGGAACTATATTCAAATTTAAATTTTCTTATAAAAGTTTCTTAATTGGAAACCGAGGAAAAGCCGGAATTAGGGTTCCTAGTTCTCACTCCAGACTTGAGCTATTCCGGTTTAGGGTTTTGGTTTCCGGTTCTAGGGTTATCTTGGCTGCTTGAAAAATCGGGGTTTACACATATCCCTTGAAGTCCAGCTTAAATTTTGTAACCATAAACTAGATCTGTGATCTCAGTGTATCCTTTAGTTTTCGGAACAATGTTTTGTTGTTTTCTATGTAATTTTCCTTTTGTGATTTCCTTTGAATATTTCTATTTTCATACTTTATTTCAAAATTAACTATGTTATGCTCCAAGTTGATTTCAGAAATTGTTTTGATTTAAATTTTATTATCTTCTATGTATGTTAAAGTTTCCGTTGCATCCACAAATTTCCGGCAATAATTTTAATTAAGTTATCAAAAATTTATAAAACCTAACTTAGGAAGGTTTTAAACAGCCGAAATAGAAGTAGACGAAGAGAGGAGCGAAGTGCCTCTAACCAGCTAGAGGTGGAAGCAGAACAACCTGCCGCTCAAGGAGTTGCTGCACCTCAGATGGACTTGCATGCCACACTAGGACATTTTACCCACTTGTTAGAAGCGATTAGGCAAAACATGCCAGCACAAACACCTGTACCTGAGACAGCACCAGCAACAGCCGGCATCTATACCAACACCGCCACCACAACAAGCATCAACGGAGGCATCTGTGCTTAGGAACATGCACATCCGAAGTGCACCACTACCTCCACCCCCACCACCGAGGCCATATAAGAGTATGTTGCCTGATTTCATCAAAAGCAACGGCTACTTTGAGGGAGCTTATGATAAGCCAGAGGAGGCGAAGATTAGCTAGCCCAGATTGAAATGTCTTTTGATGCATATGAAGTTCCACCGCACCTGCAAATCAAGTATGGAACATTCATGCTTCGTCTAAACGCTAGGATATGGTGGGAGTCAAAGAAAAGAGAGCTGATGACTCCAATTACTTGGGAAATATTTAGACATGAGTTTTTGGAAAATTATTTCCCAGGAAGTTTACGAATAAGGTATAGCGCATTCTTACAAATTGCTCAAAAAGGGAGAACTATCGAGCAATACAAGACTGAGTTCAGTAGACTGCTACAATATGCCCCCGATTCTTATAAGTATAGCGAGGAGTTAAAAAGACAAGTTTTTATAGGAGGATTGGATGAAGATCTGAGAATGAGGTTGGAAGAATTTGACATAAGAAGCTATCGAGAATTGGTGGAAAGAGCTCGAATTGTGGAAGGAGCAAGAAAAAGGAGAGAAAGGAAAGAAGAAGAGGAAACCCCGATCTTTGAGGAGAAGCTTCATGATAGAATCGGTTTCATACCCCACAAAAGAAACTCAAGTTTTCCAACCGCCATAAGAATAAAGATGATAGTGGGGGAATCGGATCAAAAGACGTCAAGTGCTGGAAGTGCAATGGAACACACTACCCTAAGAAGTGCCCTCAGTTATTTAGGAAATGTTTCTTCTGTGGGAATGCAGACCATAAGATGTCGAAATGTCCAAGGAAAGAAAGTAATACTTGCCATGTCCAAAGACAAAATGGGCAACTCACCAACAATTGCTCGCAAGGGAGAAATATTCTGACGAGATCCTCAGGAGGATTTGTTCCTATAAGGATTGGGAAAGGAAATGGAAGTGGAAGTGAAAGTAGACCAGGATCTACTGCTTCGGAAATTCGAATCTACAACTTGGAGGGACAACGGATAAGTGAAGAGGTAAACAAAGAAGATGGAAACTTGGCTACCTTGGAGTGCATTAGAGGCTATAACAGCGACGTGGGAACTGGTAAGCCTCCAACCCTCTTTGTTGATGTTGTTTCTTTATTTCAAGCAACGCAAAATTTTAAATTTTTTCTTTATATGGATGAATAAGAGAATAGGAGTAATAATCCCCCATCAAGTACGTAAGAGGCTTTCAGTTAGTAAATCAGAATGTTTTGCTCTCTTGGAATTCAAAGCGACACATTCTTTTGATATATCTAGTCTAGACTACCGGTAACAAACAATCAATCTCTAGTTTTAAGATTTAAAGTCCCCACACGAAAGGATGATGAAACCCAAGAAAGTGTTGGTCGATCATTCAATAATGACGTAAGGACATGCAGTCGCTTGCAACTCTAAGGAATAATAGAGTTAAGTAATCCTTGGGATAAGATGTATACCTCCCAAGTAGGACCCCAATAAAAAGTCACAAGAACATAGAACTCATAAACCAATAAGACGGAAAGATAATATTGGTAAAGGACTTGCTATCACAAGAAAAGAAGAGACACATTCTTTTGAGTTGATAAAGGAGAATGAATGACTATCTCAATAATACGAAAGGGAAAAAAACCGACCTTTGCAGATATTCGTGAATTTCAATAGAAGTTTTAAGAAGAATTCTAGATAAATGACTCAGATTACATCTAAGGAAAAATACCAGCTTGTTAACTAGACTAATAACCTATAAGGAAGATGGAGAAACAAAAACAGGAAACTCTAGATCAAGACCTTATGCAATGAAGTATACCACCACGAAATATACCCGTTCATCTTATAATGAAAGAAAAAGGATAAACCCCTAAGCCAATGTGTTAACTTTCGGAAAGGAACAAAGTGAACATCCACTCCTTGGAAGTGAAAATCTTTTGACCAATTACAAGGAGCGAACTCGTTTTCTCTAGGTTTAAGATTGCAATACTACCAACTAAGGACCAGATCAAGGAGGAATGACCCTCGGACTCTTTATAGACCCCATAAGTTCTAGTAACGCTTTTTGGACTCAAACCAAGAATATAAGACCCTATGGAAGAAGTGAATAATTGAGGAAAATCGTGATATAGTCTGAAGGAGAAAAAGAGATAATCAAAGAAATGTAATCTTAAGTATAGGAAGTTAATAAAAGGAATTGAGAAGCTGAACATCGAAATTTCAAAACAAGGAGGAAATAGTCGATAGGATATTAAAACCAACCGTGTAGAAAGAATAAAAGAGCTTAGATGAGATGATACAAAGGATAAAGAAGAAATATAGGAAGAAAGGCGTATTGAAGAAAGCTAAAGGACGATTTAGCATAACTAAGGACAAGGAAGTCAGTAAGAACAATCATGAATATGATTCATAATTTGGGATCAACGGCATATTCAAGGAGAACTCAGATATACCAAAGTTCAAGGAACATTAGAGGAAATGAAGTATTGATAAAGAAGTAAGAACACAAAAGGACAGAATTAACCTTCCCGAGACTTTAGATTTCTCACATTGTTAGCAAGAAGGCAAGGACGATTATAGTATAAGCTGATCGACTGACAAAGATGGTTCGTTTCATAGTCAGTCAATATAACGTTCTCTACGTACAACCTAACAAAGCTCTATAAAGGAAGATGATATGAAAGCAAAAAGTTTTAGTCAGAGTCATGACAAACCAGGATATGAGAATGGGGCAACGAAGAGGAACTAATAATGAATTTTGGAGAAAAAGAGACCCCTTGATGCTACATAACAAACGATCAAGAAGAACAATTCAAGACCTTGGAGGAACAATCCAGAATGTCTCATGAAATGAAAGGCACAAGACAGACGAAAGAAATAAGACTGATCGAAAAAGAAGGACCTTAGAAATTTCAAAATGGAAAAACTGTGCGCCTAAGGATAAAAAGCGATTATCATATGATCTTTTGGGAAGTGATAAAATAAGTTGGAAGACTAGCTTGTCATCTAAATGTGTTGAAAACATACGACATATTCCAAATCCCTGTATAACGATTGGTCGAGGAATCAAGTTACAGAGACAAAAGATAGTGTTTTAAAGGAGGACTTAATAACAAATGTTCATCCTGAAAAGTTCAAGAGAAATGAGGAAGTTGATTAATAGGGATCTTTTTCAAGCAACTTGAGAAGATATGAATAAAGTATCCGTGTTCTCTTGAAGCCACTATTAGGAATTTCCAAGTTTTGAGGACAAAATTTTCTTTAGGGGGGATAGGTTGTAAATCCCCAAATTTTTTTGGAATCGATTTAGCTTAAAACCCTAAACCGGAAGTCAACCAGAACCCTAAAAGTCAACAAAACCCTAGTATACCGTAACCGCTTAAGTCTGACATAGCCGTTTTCTTTGGCCCTAGAAAACGAAGTTGGAATAATTAGCTAGAATAGTTCGTAATAACTATATGTTATATAAAAATATCAGTTTTACGAATTTCGGATGTCCTTTGAACCCGATTGGATACAGTTCTTGAAATACATGTCCTGGGACTCGGAATAGTAAAAATATTTCGAATACACCGTTAGACTAGCAAAAATATAAGATTTTCAAAAATATCAATTTCAAAAATTTTCGGTAAGTAAAAATAACCAATATAGCTATTATGTGAGTATTTTCTTACTACTGGTACTTTGTTAGTCATATCTACTTTACATTACACTATTCTTTTCTCTTACTTTTTCTTACACCTACTCTTACACACTTCGTAACCTATATCTTTACTTTTTACTTTCCCATAACTTTATTTCACATCTACCTTACATATTACATCTTTTATTTATAAAAATAAAAATAAAATAAAATCACTCCCTCTCACATCTCTCAATGGCCGGCCCCCCTTCCCCCATGTGCCCTCAATTTGTTTTATTTTTCTTTTATTTTAATCGTACAAAAATCCCTCCACATTTTCCTATAAATCCCCCCTCCTCTTTCACTTCTTTCACACAATTACTACCCCAAATTCATAATAAACTCTCCCAAAATCTCTTTCCAAAACTCTCTCAAAATACCATCCCAAAACTCTCTTGAAATAATTCCACAACAACTTCTACCAACGACTAAAACCATAACCACATAACAATACCAAGTCTTCTTTAGGTAACTACTTCATATTATTTTTTCTTCTTCATGTCATGTAACTTTACATGACCATAGTGTGAGTTTCCAAAGACTACAAGTTATGAAAGCTATATTATGTTCATGTATTGTTCTTGTTCATGAAAAATCTATTTATGTTCATGTTATTGTTTTGTTTATATTATTGTTACTATATCTAAGTATTATTATATATATATATATATATATACATATTCTTTAGAGCATATAAGCTCACTTGCAATTTATTTACTTTATGCAATGTAATTTATTTATTATTCCATTGCAATTTATTTACTTATTCCTTGTTATATTAAGACTAGTCTCTAGTCTTAGACTTGTCCTCATCAAGTCAAAACAAATTTTTCTTTCTTTCATTTATTTTTATTTTGGACTAGTCTACTTCTTAGTCCTGGGAGCCTTGAAAAAGCTAAGACTCCAACACTTGACTTTATTATTATGTTATTTTTTTTACTATTATTCTCATAAATCATGTTATTTAGATTGTTGTCCAAAATTTTCAATTTCTAAAAATAATAAACAAAAGAAGATTTTGTCACTTAGAAATAAGTTATGTAAAGAATAAAATCTATATTCTAAAATAAAATCAATTCTTTTCAAGTTACAAAAAGAACCCACTACAAATTTTAGAAATACTTTTACTATAAGAAGCTTCTTGAATCATTTATTATTCCACTTTGTTTTTCAAAAGAAAATAATGGTTGGTACAAGAATACTTTTTATGAAAAAGATAGACAAAATGAAAGGCTAAGGAATTTTTAAATAAAACCTTTACAAACAAATAGGCAAAGGAAATTGTATAGAAAAATAAATAGGAAAAGTGGTACTAATATAAAAGAACTTAGAAAATAGAAAATTGTATTTTCAAAAAGTTACTTGGGAAACATAATAAAACCAACAATGTAGTATTTTGGAAGAACAAAAGGAAACAAGATATTCGTTTCAAGAAATTTACAAAATCGATATTTGTAAACTATATATTTCTAACAACTTCAAACCAACATTGTTTTACTCAAGAAATATAATTGGACAACAAAACATTGAGCATGCTTAAATATGAGTTATATAGTTAAAATGAGAGTTTTTCAACTATATAGATAACTAAGTATTTATCAAGCAAGTTTTGAATGAATGAACCAAAGTTGTTTTTGAATTAGAAAATTCGTGGTGGATTTCCTCACCACTGTTTCGGGCCTAAATAGTTTAGTTTGACAAAAATAGTTTTAGAAATGGATAGATCTTTTCGAGTAGGCAGAAATCGGTATATTATATGCGCGATTCCGAGTTAAAATGACCAAGTTATGGCCATTTTAAATTGGAACTTTCCTTTATACGAACTTTAACGTTCTTTTGATATTGTTTTGTCAAATTCAAGAAAATCATCAAGGATACTCATTGTGGGTATTTTCTTTGGCTATGTGACTCCGAGGAAGGATTCCTATACCCCGAAGATTATTTCGATTAAGTGGAGTGTGTGAACGACTCATCCACATAGAGGAATAGTCGACATGGCATCGTGAGTTTATTTCCTCAAAATGCTATACTTGTTGTGCTTGTAAATTAGTTTCATTAGAATTAGGAAAGACAAATCGATATGTATGTAAAATAATTCTTTGAAAGAATCCTAAGAATATCGAAGCCAAAATTGATTTAAATGCTTGTTTTAGTATAACCTTTGATTTGTATGAAATTCCTTGATCGCCTTAAATCCAAATAATACTTTGTTATCATATCATAAAAAAACGAATTTATGCATACCACGAAATGAGTCACATTGCATATGGGTTATTATCCTTGGGTGAGAAGGATAGTTGGCTCATGTCGAAAGCAACACTTGACGGAGCATCCGAAAGCGATTGCTTGGCGGCTTAAGGAAAATGCTTGGCGGAAAATCCGAAAGCAAGGTCAATTCAAGTAGATTCGGAATGCTTGACGATGAGTGCTCGTGAGCATAAAACTTTTTAACTAAAGCTACTTGCTTTGAGGTTAAGTATCACCAAACCTCGAATGGAGGGCGCAAATCCATTCAACATATAGTTCCCGGAAAACTATATGCCTTGTTTGCCCACATGTATGTTGCATCCCATTTGTTTGCTTAATTAACTTATTTGAAACTTTGTTAGAAGAAGTTATTTATGAAAATAATTCTCACTAAGCCTGTTAGCTTATACCTCCATAGATATCTTTTCCAGTTTCCCTATTTATGGTTAAGGCCACTAAGACCCTACAGTCAAGTAATTTCTCTTTGGATAAAGAAAATTTTAGATGAAGTGTTGTATTAGTATTGATGTACAAATATTCTTGTAATAGATTAGTAATCACAGGGAAGTATCCCTAAGTTTGTAAAGATTATTGTTATAAGTGAATGATTATTATGAATCCTTTTTTCTTAATGTGTTATTTATATCTTCTTGAGCTTCATAATTCCATATATGGTCTTCTAAAGTTGTGAAAGCTCGCCTTACACTTAATATAAAAGCTTTTGGGAATGGTTAAGGTTTCCATACTTAAGCTTTAATATTTAGTGTGGCGGACTGTCACGTTTAGGGTACCCTTTGGGGCGTGACAGTTTATGTTGGTATCAAGCATGGTTAAGAACCTAGGAATCATAAGTATAGAATTAGACTTAAGGAGAATTGAATAGAAATAAGAAAGACTTAGATAAAATAGAATGGGTAGAATAAGTCTTCTAATCTCTCTCTTTTACATAGATCACCATAGATGAGCGAACCACGGGCTTAAAGAACTTCAATTCCTTTTTCCTTTGTTGCTTTTATTCCTATTACGTCTCCTCCTCTTCTTCCTTTGTTGATCCAGTGAAGCAACACGCAAGTTATCCCGTTCAGGGCATGTTTTAGCTAAATGTCCTGCTTTTGTGCAAAGAGAGCATGCGTTGGTCATCTTTTTGGGATACTTCTCAACTTTGTGACTGGGGTCCCCACAGAGGTAACACTTGGATTGAAGTCGTGGACACCGTATAGGGTAATGCTGTCCCTTACATTTCCAATATTGTAGCTTATCCAATATTATGTCTTCTTCCTTGTTTGGGTCATCATCTAAGGGAAGTGTTCTGACTTCTCGACTCGGGGTCATTGCAACATAAGACTCTAATTCCTTATTATTTCTTTCTTGGCTTCTCCTTTGAGCATTTTCTATTATCCATGCTCTTTCTAGCAATCCTTGATAACTCCTTATATCAAATTCTTCCAATCGAGTTCGAAGGTCTTCTTTTAAACCATTTAGAAACACTTGTCTTTTGAGTTCCTCACTTTATTTATATGATTCTGGAGCATATTGCAACAATCTACTGAACTTGGTTTCGTACTGTTCCACACTACGATCTCCTTGTGAGATATTGAAGAAATCTGCACTGTACTGGACTCTTAAGCTCATGGGGAAATATTTATCCAAAAACTCATATTTAAACATCTCCCATGTAACTGGAGGCGTCAACTCTCTTTCCTTAGATTCCCACCATACTCGGGCATGTAAGCGAAGCATATAGGTTCCATAATTGACTCTCAGACAGTGTGGTACTTCAAAAGCATTAAAGGACCTCTCAATGTGTGCCAACCAATCCTTTGCCTCATCTGGTTTTCCAAAAGCTCCATCGAAATACTGGTTACACTTTATGAAGCATGGTAAGAGACTTTAGTGGTATTGAGGTGATGGGGGTTCATCTTATGTTGTTTCTTGCTCATATCTCACAGGTGTAGACGTTGAACTAACTTGAGTCTGTTGCATGTAGCTTCTTATCTGACTAGTAAGCCGTTCAATCTCTATTGAAGCATTTCCCCCTTGGTTAGGTGGTTCAGGTATTGCTTGGTTCTTGGATCCTAAAGGAGTCATGACGGGTTCTTGTTGTGGTTGGGTATATCTCCTACAATTTTATTGAGCTCAGGTGAAAATTCTAAATCTTTTATTACGTCTTAAGGCGGTAAAGGAAGCTTATCGGAAATACAGAACATGGAAATGCGGAAATAAAAGCATATATAAGAAATATTGAAATTCCATTGAAATAAAAATCAATAATAGAAACTTCATAATATCCAAAATGAAATACATGAAATCAAGAGAAGATGTAAGTCTTCCATTACCAAAGTTCAAAGAAAGGATGCAAAATATACATTGGAATTAATTCATGAACTAGATGATAAACTACAACATTGGTTTACATTTTCAAAACATTTTTGTTATTTTTACTCACAAAGTTATTCGCTCCTAACACTCAACGAAAGATCTATTTCTATTTCTAGGTGATTGACTTCTTCCAAACGAGGGTAGCTATCCACTTGCTAAATCTATTAGGGGCATCCACCATGTTTATTATTAGCTTAGACCAATAGTCAGGTAGGGTCACTTATCCTGTATTTTGTAGCTGCTCAAATGGATTTGATCGTCTCCTTAATTATTTTCAATCTTTCTTTCTCGTATATCTATTCCTATGTTCTCCAGAAGTCTAAGATAGAATACAAATCCTTAATAATCGAAGGTCATACCTTAAAGGTCATAGAGTTAAATCTAGTTCTTCTTTACCTAGGGTCATCTAACACTTACCTATCCATTCCAAAGATCATATCTTAATTCTATTCTCCTAAAGTCTTCCCACCTAATTCCCAAAACCTTGTCGCTCTGATACCAACTAAACTGTCATGCCCCGAAGGGTACCCTAAACGTGGCAGTCCACCGTACACAATATTAAAGTCTAAGAATGACCACCTAAGTCATGTGAAGGCTTTCATACTATGTACAAGGCGTCTAACACATGAGGAGACTCATCGGAGTAATACATTTTACGTTGATATAGCTTGAGTAACCATGTAAAGGAAATACAATTTACTATACTTCAGATACAAATCACTATACTTATATACGAATCACTATACTTCAAAATACAAATCATTAAACTTCAATTACATTCATCAAAAGATTCCACTTCATAAAACTATTACAAGGCAAATCATAAAACCAGCTGATAACTTCAATCATTCTTATTCCTTCGGAATCCCAAAGTCATTCTCGGCTCCAACCATCATGGTCCCCACTTAGCGTACTTGAGATAACCTGTTCATTTAAACAACTATTGGGGTATAAGCTACACTAGCTTAGTGAGAATTCCCTTAATTCCGTACCATAACAAGCAAGTTATAATCAACCATATGCTATGCATGAATAAACACGTGAGCAAACAATTATGTATGGGTATCCGGAACCCACACACTATCACGCCCCGAGGGGTACCCTAAACGTGGCAGCCCGTCACATATAATATCAAGGCTTAAGAATGACTACCTTAGTCATGAAAAAGCCTTAGTATTACATGTAAGGCGTCTAGCACGGTAATAGGAGATGCTTTTGGGAAGTATAGTTTAAGCAAGTAAAAATGAACATACAAGAATCCAGAAATAAAACATATTATATCATTAATAACCAAAGGTCTATTACAGATTTCTTAGGGGCATACCCCCGCTAATCCCAAGGATCGTGATAGTCTTTACAACATTCAAAATACTACATTAAAGATTTCAAAGGAATTCTAATCTAAGTCTTTGAGCAGATTTCCTCCAAAAGCTTCAATATATAAAACTTACACAGATACGGGGAGGCATCGGGCACAAAAATAGGTGTTCCTGAGAATACAAATACCTATAGGGGTGTAAGCTTATGGGCTTAGTGAGTAAATCCCAAAATTCATACTCAAAGTAAATTATCAACCAAGTTTATTATTCAAACATATGGAATGCAACAACCACGTGAGCATACAAGACATATGACTTTCCGGGAATCATATGTTGAATGAATTACGCCCTTCATTCGGGGTTGGGTATTCAGGCCAATTACAGCCACAACTTTTAAAAAACACTTTTATAGATCTTATCGGCTCCTATACCCCATAAAAAACTTGTAGTTATTACAGGCTCCTACTAGCCACCAATTTTGTAGTTTTTACCGGCTCCTACTCGCCACTTACATGATATACCGGTTCTGCCTACCACCACTATTATACGCTTGTCCCACCAATTGTATAGTAGTGAATGAAATGTGACTCAACATATGAAGTGCATGAATAATTTATTAATTAAGGTCTAGTAGTTACATTTAACTTCTTTCAAGTGATCAACCAATTTCAAACACTTCAAAATATTAATGCACATACAACTTTATTGCGAACAATCGAGTTTCGATGTACTTAGTATTCTTTCAACATATTATCATACACTTCCTTTTGATTTTGCCTAGATTCTAGTACAACTAATTTTACAAGCACAATCAAGAGTATGAGAAAAATAACGGGGAATAAACTCACTCAGCCATGATGACACATTTCTTGAAACGGATGAGTCGTTCGGGATTTCCACTAATCGTAGTAATCTTCGGGATATGAACAATCCTCCTCGAGATTATATAAAAGAAAGAAGAATACCTAAGATGAGTATTTCATGAACTTCTTTTCTTGAAGATTCTAATCTTTTCTTAAAATCGCGGTAAAATCGTATAAGAGGAAATTCCAACTCAAAATGGCCATATCTTGCTCATTTTAACTCGGAATTTCGTGTATAATATATCATTTTCTACCTACTCGAAAAGATATATGCATTTCTAAGCTTATTTTCATAAAACTAAGTCGTTTGGGTTCCGAAAAAGCAGCGACCAGATTTGCCACGAATTTGCAAACACTTGTTTTCCTTCTTGTAAACAAAACTCATTTGAAAAGATGAATATTTCAAGTATTTTGTAAACTTTTTGAAAGGTATATACATATATGTAATGACTCATAACAAATGTATGAAGTAAATAAAGTTGTCTCAACTTATGAAAAGTAAGGTTTTAAAAGACTTTGAACTTGAGATTTTATTGGAATATTCATTTTACTTTTGAAAGATCTTGAGTTATTTGAGCGAATATTCTTTTTCTAAATTTAATCTCTTGTAATTACTTTAAATTCCTAAGGTGTGGTTTTATTTTCTAAACTTGGATTCAAAAGTAATAAAATTAAATTTTTGTTTCTTGTAATGATTCCAAAAGAATTTCTATTTCTTGATGAAAGATAAGTTTTCATAAAACTTTTTGTTTATATAAGGAAAATCATTTCCAAGCATGTTCATGATTTTTTAAGAAATCTATTTCCTACTTTTATTTATCAAGAACCTTTAGTTTATGAAAACACTTCCCCATTTATTTTTATTGAGACAAAAACATTATGTTCATGCATGAATATGAATCATAAACTATAGAAATATAGAGGAACATAATAACATGAAAGATTAAGCAAAGAAGAAAGTAAATCAAGTATTGAGACCTTAGCTTCATCAAGGTACCCCGGGACTAAGAAAAGACTAGTCCCGAAAAGAAAAGAAAAAGAAATTGTTTTGACTTGATGAGGACAAGTCTAAGACTAGAATGACTAGTCTTAAAAACAACTTGAAATAAATAAATTGCAATGAAGTAAATAAATTGCATGAAAGATAAATAAATTTCAAGACAATGAGCTTATATGCTCTAAATAGTATATATATAGCTATATAGATATATTAGATAGTAATAAACATAAAGGAACATAAAGGAATTTTGTGATTATGAACAAAAACAAAGTATAAACCTATTGTTGCTTTCTTAACCTTCGTGATTCTAGAAAACACACATTAAGTTCATACTAAGTAGATGAACATAAAGAAAGCTTGGAGGATTTTCTTGAAGAAAGTTTACCTAAAGAAGAAACTAAAGAGAGCTTTCTTGTAAGACTTCTTGGAGAGGATTTTTGAGAGAATTTGAGAGAGATTTTGGTATAGTAACCTTAGAGAAGAAGTGGTGTGAAAGAAGTGAAGGTATGAGGGGGTATTTATAGGAAAATATGGGAGATAATTTGTGTTAATTAAATAAATGAAAAAAAAACAATTGAGGAGATGTGTGAGGGGGCCAGCGCAATTTTCATGCATAGAAGAGGGGGAAATTTATTTTTTTGTTATTTTGTTAATTAAAAGTAAGAAATGAAAGATGTGAAGTTGTATTGGAAATGAAAATGTGTAAAAAATAGGTGTATGGTTTGTAAGAGTAGGTTGTAAGAAAAAGTAGAGATAGATGAATAGTATAGAATAGCAGAAAATAGTGTAATGTAAAAGTAAACATGACAATTTAATGCCAGTAGTAAGAAAATACGCGTATAAAAGCGATATTTGATATTTTTAGCTACCGAAAAATTACGAAATTGATATTTTTGAAAATCTTATATTTTTACGAGTCTAATGGTATATTCGGAATGTTTTTCCTATTCTGAGCTTCCGGTCACGTTTTTCAAGAACTGTGTCCTATCGGGTTCAAAAGACACCCGAATTTCGTAAAACTAATATTTTTCTAAAACCTATGTCACGCCCCGAGGGGTACCCTAAACGTGGCAGTCCGCCGTACATAATACTAAAGCCTATGAATGACTACCTTAGTCATGCGAAGGCATCTATATTATGTATAAGGCGTACATCACAACCAAGGGGATGCATCGGAGTAGCGCAATTTACATTGATAATAAATAAGTAACAAGGCAAAGAGAATACTTAATATAAAACGTAAGCATATCACAATTCAATTCCTAAGGCATATTCTTCTATTATCTTCAAATAAATATACGTCCCTAATCATATAGGTTATCACATATAAAGAACCTTACAAAATTTCTTCATCGTATGATTCCATATCCTTAATCATCCGTCCATGACTTCCTTAATGTCATGATCCTCAAATGTAATCCACGAATATACATGTTTCAACAAAATCTATAGGGGTATAAGCTACAACTAGCTTAGTGAGATATTCCTTTTCGTTCATACCATAATTTCAAACAAGTTTGTTTATTTAATCAAACATATGCTATGCAGACAATGCAACAATCACATGATTATGCGAATATATATATAGTTATCCGGAAACCATATATAGAACGGATTTACCCCTCCGTATCAAAGGTTAGGGAATCGGGGTTGAAGGTCCTCGACCTTCTACTACTAGTCCCATGTCCTCACCCACAGTATTCGGTTGGCTCGGCTCCGAACCTAGAGTTGCTTTCCCCGAGCGATTTGGATTCTCCAGGAAGGAACATGGCCCGTGGTACCGCACGATCACAGCCAATCCAACTCTACGCGTAGGAGTAGCAGCCTTCCGAAATAAATGTGACTCGATGGATGCTATGTGTGAACGTTTTATTGTTCTTGGGTCAAACTTTATTAAGGTTTATTAGGAGCGATCAATCAATTTAGCAACAATAAACAATCATACAAGTAAGTAAACAAAATTATTTAAACAAGCAGATCGAAGTTGCGATATTCTTAATTCTCAATTCACGCATAAACATAGAATCATATATATACGCATAATCCCAAAATCCCCAAAGATATTCGTTTTTATCTTTTCTTAGTATACTAATGCTACTACATTACACGCACAAGCAAAGTAACGAAATTAGAAGGAATAACTCACTCGTCCATTTCGCTATCTTTTAGTCGTAGTAATCCTCGGGTAGGGTATTCTCCTATCCTTCGTCACCTAGACAAAAGAAATACCTAGGATAAGTCTTTCATGAATTTCTATTCTTGGAGATTCTAAATTTACTTAAATCGCGGTAAAATCATATAAGAAGAAATTCCAGCTTAAAATGGCCATAACTTGCTCATTTTAACTCGGAATTTCGCATATGATATACCGTTTTCTACCTATTCGAAAAGTTCTATCCATTTCTAAACTTATCTTGGTCATAAAAGGTCATTTGGGTTCCGAAAACGTTAGGTACAAATTTAAAACGAATTTTTCTAAACTTTTGCAAAAATCCATTTTCTAGCTCAACTCCATTTTAAAGAAAATCCTTTTGTAACAATATATGTATATAATTATATATTTGATAAACACTTCGAATATATAGGCAAGCTCACTTTATATGCAAAAATCCTAATGATAGTGTCTCAATAATTTATTTCATAAAACAATTCATTTAAACTTTAGCTTTGAAAACTTCCTTTCAAGTATTTAAAGAAACTTTATATTTTTCTTAGGTTGTTATAAATGAGTATAATCTTATTTTATTTTCTTCATTCCTCTTTCCAAAATAAGCAAATTCTCCTTTAACCCTAGTCTTTCATAAATTTCATTTCTAGTGATAAAAGATTAATTTATCAAAACTATATTAAGTTGTCGAAAACCTTTTCATAATTTGTTTATTTAAGATGATCTTAGAAAATGAGTCTTGTTTCCTTATATTCCTTTCTAAAATATAAGCTTTACTTTCCAAACTTGTTCTTCATCTCTTTTGAAAAGAATCATCTTTTATTGATAAAATCCATTATTGTCTAATCTATTTATATTCTTTTGAAAATGAGTTCCTTTTTTTAGAATTTGAAAATCATTATTTTTCCTAAGTGGGTTTATCACCTTATGAATATATCTTCACTTTGAAAGCTAGTTTGTTTTCTTAGTTTTATTTCGAAGTTTAAAAGAGTTTAAATCTTGGGCTTTTTGTAAATACTTTTAATATTAATAAATTATATTACTAAAAGCTTAGGTTAACATAATATACAAAGAAAATATTTATTTCTTATGATTCCTTGGAAATCTATCTTTGTTATTTATGAAAACGTTGAGAAAACTCCATTTCTATGTTGTTGATAATAACTCCATGATTTTGTGATAAATTATATGATTGAAAACTTAGCTTTGAGTTCATTTAGTAAAACAAAATTCTATTTTTAGATTAGTTGAGACATTAACATTATGTAAATGCAAGTATCATGAGTATATAAAATAATAATAAGAACATAAGAAAATACTAAAAATAGTTAATGAGCAAGAAATAAAATATCAAGTATTGGGAACCTTAGCTTCATCAAGGTATCCCGGTCAAGTATTGGAGCCTTAGCTTTATCAAGGCGTCCCAGGACTAAGAATGGACTAGTCCCGAAAGATTAAAGAAAATAATAAAAGATTGTTTTGACTTGATATGGACAAGTCTAAGACTAGAAAGACTAGTCTTAATATCAACATAAAATAAATAAATTGCATAACTTGAAAATAAATAAATAACAAATGAGCTTATATGCTCTAAATAAATATATATACATAATATACTTAATACTATATATATAAGCAAATAATCACAATAATAATAATAACATAAATAAAATAGGAAGCTTATGTACAAGAACAAAATATGAACATGTTGTTGCTTTTACTACTTATATGAGTTTCAAAACAACACCATAGTCATGTTAAGTTACATGACATGGATGAATAATAGATGGAAGAAATATTTACCTAAGGTATGTAAGAGGTATGAAGATGGTGAATGAAATGGGTATTATGTGAGTAGTGATATGTGGTTGATAGTTTATGTATAAGAGATGATTTTTGTGAGGAATTGGTTTGAGAGAGTTTTGGTAGAGAGAATTCTTGAAGAGAGAATTTGTGGAGAGATTTTGAGAGAGTTTTGGTAGTGTAAAGAATTGAGTGAAAGAATGAAAGAGGAAGGGTATTTATAGAATTTTTGAAGTGATTTTGGATGTAATAAATAAATTGAAAAAGAAAGATAATTGAGATGGAGAGGGAGAGATGGCGCCGGTTTTGGCATGGGGAAGACCAAATTGTACAACTTTGATTTAATTTTGTATAATAAAGAAGTGATGTGTAAAGTTGATGTGAATAAAAGTGTATTGGAAATGAAAAAAGTAAGAAAATAGATATGTAGGTGTAAGAAATAGGTGTAAGAAAAAGTAGAGATAGGTGAATAGTAATGAATAGTAGAAAAGTACTATGAATAGTAGACTAGACAATTAATGTCACGCCCCGAAGAGTACCCTAAACGTGGCAACCCGCCACATATAATATCAAGGCTTAAGGATGGCTACCTTAGTCATGTGAAAGCCTTAGTATTATATGTAAGGCGTCAAGCACGGTAATAGGAGACGCTTTTGGGAAGCATAGTTTAAGCAAGTAAAGATGAACATACAAGAATCCAGAAATAAAATATATCATATCATTAATAAACAAAGGTCTGTTACATAACTTCTTAGGGGCATACCCCCGCTAATCCCAAGGATCGTGATAATCTTTACAACATCCAAAATACTACATTAAAGATTTCAAAGGAATTCTAATCTAAGTCTTCGAGTATATTTCCTCCAAAAGCTTCAATATACAAAACCTACACGGGTACGGGGAGACCTTCGGGCACAAAGAAATAGGTGTTCCTGAGAATACAAATATCTATAGGGGTGTAAGCTTATGGGCTTAGTGAGTAAATCCCAAAATTCATACTCAAGGAAAATTATCAACCAAGTTTATTATTCAACATATGAGATGCAACAATCACGTGAGCATACAAGACATATGACTTTCTGGGAATCATATGTTGAATGAATTACGCCCTTCATTCGGGGTTGGGTATTCAGGCCAATTACAGCCACAACTTTTAAAAACACTTTTATAGATCTTACGGCTCCTATATGCCATCAAAAACTTGTAGTTATTACAGCTCCCTAGCCACCAATTTAAGTAGTTCTTATTAGCTCCTACTCGCCACTTACATGATATACCGGTTATGTCTACACCACTATTATACACTTGTCCCACCAATTGTAGTAGTGAATGCAATGTGATCAACATATGAAGTGCATGAATAATTTCTTTAATTAAAGTCCAGTAGTTACATTTAACTTTTTCAAGTGATCAATCAATTTCAAACATTTTAAGATATTAACTCACATACAACTTTATACAAACAAATCGAGTTTCGATATACTTAGTATTCTTTCAACATTATCATACACTTCCTTTTGATTTTTCTTAAATTCTAGTGCAACTAATTTTACAAGCACAATCAAGAGTATGAAAAATACGGGGAATAATCTCACTCAGCCATGATGACACCTTTCTTGAAACGGATGAGTCGTTCGGGATTTCCACTAATCGTAATAATTTTTGGGATATGAACAATCCTCCTCGAGATTATCTAAAAGAAAGAAAAATACTTAAGATGGGTATTTTGTGAACTTCTTTTCTTGAAGATTCTATTTTTTCCTTAAAATCGCGGTAAAATCGTATAAGGGGAAATTCCAACTTAAAATGGCCATAACTTGCTCATTTTTCGCGTATGATATACCGTTTTCTACCTACTCAAAAGATCTACGCATTTCTAAACTTTTTTCATAAAACTAAGTCGTTTGGGTTCCGAAAAGACAGCGACCAGATTTGCCACGAATTTGCAAACACTTGTTTTCCTTCTTGTAAACAAAGCTCATTTGAAAAGATAAATATTTCAATTATTTTGTAAACTTTTGAAAGGTATATATTTATATGTAATGACTCATAACAAATGTATGAAGTAAATGAAGTTGTCTCAACTTATAAAAGTAAGGTTTTAAAAGACTTTGAACTTGAGATTCTATTGAATATTTATTTTACTTTTGAAAGATCTTGAGTTATTGAGATGAATATTCTTTTCTAAATTTAATCTTTGTAATTTCTTTAATTCCTAAGTGTGGTTTTATTTTCAAAACTTGGATTCAAAAGTAATAAAATGAATTTTTATTTCTTGTAATGATTCCAAAAGAATATTTCTTGATGAAAGATAAGTTTTCATAAAACCTTTTGTTTATGTAAGAAAAATCATTCCATGCATGTTCATGGGTTTTTAAGAAATCCATTTTCCATATTTATTTCTTTAGAAAGAATCTTTAATTCAAGAAAACACTTTCTCATTTATTTTTGTTGAGACAAAAACATTATGTTCATGCATGAATATGAATCATAACTATAGAAATATAAAAAAATAATAACTTGAAAGCTTAAGTAAATAATAAAGTAAATCAAGTATTGGGACCTTAGCTTCATCAAGGTACCCCGGGACTAAGAAAAGACTAGTCCCGAAAAGAAAAGAAAGAGAAATTGTTTTGACTTGATGAGGACAAGTCTAAGACTAGAATGACTAGTCTTAAAATCAACTTGAAATTAAATAAATTGCAATGAAGTAAATAAATTGCATGAAAGATAAATAAATTGCAAGACAATGAGCTTATATGCTCTAAATATATATATAGTTATATAGATATATTAGATAGTAAAGAACATAAAAAAACATAAATGAACATAGAGGAATTGTTTATGAACAAAAACAAAGCATGAACCTAATGTTGCTTTCTTAACCTTCATGGTTTTAGAAAACACACACTAAGCTCATACTAAGTAGATGAACATGAAGAATTCTTGAGAAATTTCTTACCTAAAGGAAGCTAAACTAAGAGACTTCTTGAAAGAACTCTTGAGAGAATTGGAGAGAAATTTTTGTAGAGTAACTTTAGAGAAGAAGAGGTGTGAAAGAAGTGAAGGTATGAGGGGGTATTTATAGGAAAATGTGGGAGATAATTGTGTTAATTAAATAATTGAAAAAAACAAATTGAGGATAGAGAGAGGGGGCCGGCGCCATTTGCATGGGGAGGAGGAAAAATTAATTTTTTTTGTTATTTTGTTAATTAAAAGTAAGAAATGAAAGATGTGAATTGTATTGGAAATGAAAATGTGTAAGAAATAGGTGTATGGTTGTAAGAATAGGTTGTAAGAAAAAGTAGAGATAGATGAATAGTGTAGAATAGTAGAAAATAGTGTAATGTAAAAGTAGACATGACAATTAAATACCGGTAGTAAAAAATACGCGTATAAAAGCGATATCTGATATTTTAGCTACCGAAAAATTACGAAATTGATATTTTTGGAAATCTTATTTTTACGAGTCTAACGGTATATTCGGAATATTTTTCCTATTCCGGGCTTCCGGACACTTTTTCAAGAACTATGTCCGATCGGGTTCAAAGGACACTCGAATTTTAAACTGATATTTTTATAAAACCTATAGCTATTACGAACTATTAACTAATTTTTCCAACTTCGTTTTCTAGGGCTTGAGAAAACGGCAATGCCGGACTTAAGCGGTTACGGTAAACTAGGGTTTGGTTGACTCTGGAAATCCGGTTGACTTCCGATTAGGGTTTAAACTATAATTCGGATAAAAATTTCGGGGATTTACAACCTACCCCCCTTAAAGAAAGTTTTGTCCTCAAAACTTGAAATTTGCAACTTGAAATTCGTACCTGATTCTTCAAAGAGATTTGGATATTTCTTTCGGATCTCATCCTCGGCTTCCCAAGTAGCCTCTTCTCGCGAATGATTCCTCCATAACACCTTGACATATCGGATTTCCTTGTTTCTCAGCTTTTGAACCTTTTGATCCAGAATTTGAACTGGGTGCTCCTCATAAGTCAAGTTCTCTTTCAGCCTGACTGGTTCAAGCTCCACAATCCGATCAGGGTCGGGGATATGCTTTCTTAGCACTGAGACATGGAAGACATTATGTACTCCCGACAGGTTTGGTGGTAATGCCAAGCGATAAGCCAAATCTCCTACCGTTCGAGGATTTCGAAAGGTCCGATATACCTTGGGCTTAGCTTTCCTCGAGCCCGTACACGATGAATACTCTTTATCGGATTCACTTTCAGATACACATGATCACCAACGTTAAACTCAAGGATCGTCGTTTTTTATCTGCCCAACTTTTCTGTCTATCTTGGGCCTCTTTCATCCTTTGCTGAATAATCCTAACTTTATCTGAGGCGTCTTGGATGAGATCTGGTCCAATTGTTAATTTTTCCACATCATCCCAGAATAGAGGCCATCTACACCTTCTCCCATATAAAGCTTCGTATGGTGGCATCTCAATTGTTGAATGATAGCTGTTGTTGTAAGCAAACTCTACCAAAGGTAGGTGTACTTCCCAGCTTCCTTTGAATTCCATAACACAAGCTCTTAACATATCTTCCAGGGTCTGGATAGTTCACTCTGATTGTCCATCAGTTTGTGGATGGTAAGCCGCACTGAAATGTAACTTGGTCCCATACACTTCTGAAATGTAACCGATCCGATACAATCCCTGCTGGAACTCCATGCAGTCTCACAATCTCCCTTACATATAGACGGGCCAACTTTTCCATCGAGTAGGTCATGTTGATGGGGATGAAGTGTGCTGACTTGGTAAGTCGATCCACAATTACCCATATGGCATCATATCCGGCTGATGTTCGGGGCAATCCACATACGAAATCCATGGTAATTTGGTCCCATTTCCATTCTGGTATGGCCAATGGTTTCAAAAGTCCTCCTGGCCTTTGGTGTTCAATCTTTACTTGTTGACATATGGGACACTTCATTACGAATTCAGCTACATCCTTTTTCATACCATTCCACCAAAAGCGACTTTAAGGTCTTGGTACATCTTGGTACCACCGGGGTGCATGGTATATCCGAGTTATGCGCCTCATCCATTATTTCCTTTTTCATCTCCTCATCATTGGTACACATAATCTTCCCTTCATTCTTACTACATCCTCCTCATCTATCTCAAAATCGTCATACCTTCCTCCTGTATCTCACTTTTCAACTTTTGTATGACTTCATCATATCGTTGAGATTCTTTGATTCTATCTATCAGGTTGGCTCCATTACCAAATGGGAAATTTCTATTTCCGCACTTTGCCCCACAAATTCGATGCTCAATCTCTCGAATTCCTTTATAAGTTCTTTTTGAGTTGTGAGCATGGCTGCAACTTCTCCATGGTTCTTCCGACTCAAAGCGTCTGCTACCGCATTCACTCTTCCAGGGCAATAATTTATTCCAAGATCATAGTCTTTGATCAACTCCAACCATCTCCTTTGCCTCATATTCAATTCCTTTTGTGTGAATAAATACTTGAGGCTCTTATGGTCCGTATAAATCTCGCATCTCTGTCCATATAGGTAGTGCCTCCAAAGCTTGAGAGCAAAGACAACTGCGGCTAACTCAAGATCATGCGTCGGGTAATTTTGTTCATGCGGCCTCAACTGCCGTGAAGCATAAGCAATTACTTTCCCTTCTTGCATAAGCACAATCCTAAGCCATTTCTTGACGCATCACTATGGACGGTATATGGCTTTTCTGGATCAGGTAAGGTTAAAATTGGAGCAGATACCAACCGTTGCTTTAACTCTTGGAAACTTTGTTCCCTCTTCTCATTCCAAATGAATCTTTCATTCTTCTGGGTCAACTGAGTTAGTGGCTTAGCTATTTTTGAGAAATCTTGCACAAACTTCCTGTAATAGCCAGCTAATCCAAGAAAACTTCTAATCTCAGTCACCGTCCTTGGTTGTTTCCATTCCATTACGGCCTTAATCTTTTCAGGATCTACTGATATTCCTTTCCCTGAGATAACATGTCCTAGAAAAGATATTTGGTCCAACCAAAAGTCACACTTGGATAATTTGGCATATAACTTGTGCTCCCTTAAGGTTTGTAATGCCATTCTCAGATGTTCTTTGTGTTGCTCCCGTGTTTTAGAATAGACCAAAATATCATCAATGAAGACAATCACGCATTTATCCAAGAGCGGCTTATACACCCGATTCATCAAGTCCATGAAAGCAGCTGGTGCATTAGTCAATCCAAAGGGCATGACCATGAACTCATAGTGTCCATACCGAGTTCTAAAAGCGGTCTTTGACACATCCTCTGGTTTTATCCTCAGCTGGTGGTATCCAGATCTCAAATCAATGCGTGAGAATACACTTGCTCCTTGTAGTTGGTCAAAGAGATCATCTATCCTTGGCAATGGATACCTATTCTTTATAGTGACCTTGTTGAGTTCTCGATAGTCAATACACAACCTCATCGATCCATCCTTTTTTTTAAGAATAATACCGGAGCTCCCCAAGGGGAGACACTTGGTCAAGCAATTCTTGTAATTGCTTCTTAAGTTCCTTGAGCTCAATAGGTGCCATTCGGTATGGCGCCTTGGATATAGGTTCTGTTTTTGGCATCAAATCGATCTCAAAATCGATTTCTCGATTTGGGGGTAACCCAGGCAATTCTTCTGGAAAAACATCAGAGAATTCATTAACGATGGGGATGTCGTCAATGTTGGGTCTTTCCTTATCCTCCTCCGTACTTCCCACATAACTTTCAACTCCTTCCTCAACCTCTTCAATTACCTCGAACGAACTTAACTCCAAACTTTTAGAAGTTGCGGATTCTCCCAAAAATGTAGCTTTCTTCCCGTCTTGTCCCATGAATTCCACCTTTTTATTTCTACAATCTACCTTTGCTTCCACCATGGACAACCAACTCATTCCGAGAATCACTTCGTACTTGCTGATTTCTATTACTATAAGATCGGTAGTTGCTTCATGGCCTTGTATCTTCATGGGGCAATTCCTTATTACTTCTTTGGTAGTCACCACACTACCGGTGGGGGTTTTTATACGAAAACTTGTTGTGATTGTGGTGATAGGTAAACCGGTCTTCAAGGCTACACTAGTGGCAACAAAGGAATGTGTTGCACCGGTATCGAAGAGGGTATAAGCGGTTAGGTCCCCTATTTGTATGGTTCCTGCGTTCAAGACGCGTGTTACTATTCTTATTGTCCTTATAAGGTTCCCTAGACATCTATTATTTCCAACATACATCATAACTTTATACTCAACAGATATCAAAAAGACATATTTTTAAAGGTTGAGGCTAACCTGTAACCAAGCTATAGTCATACTCCTCTCCATGGTCCAGGGCAGCCAACTCTACTCCTTCTTCGGCATCCTCCTCGCAGACCCATTGCCCTTCAAGGTTGTAAATTCTCAGCCCATGCATAGATGATGCCGAGCGACTTCCGCTTCCATTCCCACTCCTTGTCGGGGCAAGTCCTCCTGAGGATCCAACAGGTCGGTTTGTTGTGAGATTCCTTTGGGGACACTCGTTAGCAAAATGTCCCAATTGCTTGCATACGAAACAAGTCGTAGAAGCTTTCTTTGGGCAATCCGGAATCTTATGGCTCGGGTCACCACAGAAATAACACTTGTTCTGGAGAAGGGGGCATCTCTTCGGTATGCGCCCCTTTGCATTTCCAACAACTTTGCTGCCTTGGAATTATCCTTTGTCCACTGAAATTTCCCTTAAAGTTGCTAATTGGTTTAAACCTCTTAGAAGGGAAATTGGAGCTGTTCCTGGTTGAAATTTCCTTCCAAACACATGCACTTTCTTCTCAGAAGTCCCAGCTTTCCTTTTCTTGGCCCCTTCAACAATTCTTGCTCTTTCAACCAATTCTCTGAAGGTGCGATGTCAAACTCTTCTAACCGCATCCTTAAGTCCTCATCTAACCCATTCAGGAACACTTGTCGTTTCAGCTCCTCACTATACTTATAAGAATCCGGAGCATACTGCAGGAGTCGGCTGAATTCCGTCTCATATTGTTCTATGGATTTTCCTTTCTGGGATATGTGCAAGAAATCCGCACTATACCTTACTCTTAAACTTCCAGGGAAATAATTTTCCAGAAACTCATTCCGAAACATATCCCAGGTGATAGGTGGCGGCAATTCCCTACTCTTGGACTCCCACCAGACGCGGGCATTAAACCTCAACATATAGTACCATAGCTTATTCGAAGATGATGAGGAACTTCATAGGCGGCAAAAGATCGTTCTACCTGCGCGAGCCAATCTTCTTCTCTGGTTTCCCAAAAGCTCCGTCAAAGTAACGGTTACTTTTGATAAAATCTGGGAGTGAAGTTCTGTATGGTCGAGGTGGTGGCGGAGGCGGCAGGGTGCTGTATGTGATTGAGCATCAGGTGCTGCTGGTCCATGTACAGATGCTTGGGTGCTGTTGGGGTGGTGCTTGTGCTGGTGCGGAGGTGGCATATTCCTCTGTTGTTGTTGAACTAACACATTAAGAAGCTGTGTTAATTGACCCAGAGTGGCTTGGAGATTGCCTTGCTGGTCTGGGGCAGGAGCCACAGGGGGCACTTCTGGTTGGTTAACTTCTTCAGGCGGGTTATTCGATGCCTGCCTCATCCTTGGTCGTCCCTTCTAGGTCGGCTGTTTTTAATTGTTGTAGACACTCAATTTTTGCCCAATTAATTAAGGCTTAAAATTTAATTAAATTCATTTTTCCAAAAGCCTTAAGTATTGATGAAATTGGCTAAGTGATCAAGGCACAGGCCAAATGGCCTGTTGGTTAAACATATGGACCCAAACACACACTCAAGCTCAAGGACACAGGTTCAAACCCTAGCAAAGGCAAATTTTTGCCTTTTTATCATTTTTGTCTTTTCATTTCCTCAAATGTGACTTTTGCTTTACTTTGCATCAGTTTTTAACTGACAAAACATCATTGATTGTCAAAATTGATGATGGGATTGCAAAGCGGTTACAAAATATGAAAGATTAGTGCAAAAAACAACCCAAAAGTTACAAAATTCAATGTATAAAGCATTCAATTACACATGAATGAGGAGTTACAAAATTGATTGGATGAATCTGACATGAAATATCAAACAATCATCAATTCATCAGTTTCAAACAATTTAATCAAGGATTTTCGAATTAAATTCGTGGAAAAACAAAGGGCAAAAATCCATTCATTTTCGAAACTGTTCGAAACTGAAAATTGAGCTTGCAACCTATTAAATAGGGTCCTAGGAGCAAAAGGCACAAGTCAATTTAAAAAAAAAACACAATTAGAATGAGTGAATTCGAAAATTTCGAAATTAGGGTTCTTAAAGAGAAAATTCGAAATTTGAGAATTTCGAATTGTTTTTGATTCAATTGGAGTGTTTAAGGAGCTTTAGGAACAAGTTTAAAGTGATCGAGTGTGCTTTAATTTGATCAATTTGTTCAAAATCATCTCTGCAAATTTTTTATTTTTTTTTTCGGATTTGAACCGCCGGCGACCACCACTTCGAACCGCCGTCCATGGTGGTTCTGGGCGTGAACCACCACCTCCAGAGGATGCGCCACCACCATTGGAGTCGGGCCGACAAGCTTCCAGCCACCGAGGACCACCGGAGCCACCGGAATCCGCCCCGAAAAGTCGCGTCGTCGTCTTCTTCACCCGCCGGAGCTCCGAGATCCGACTCGAAGATCCGAATCCAACCCGGTCGGTCATCGGTCAACGGTCGTCGATCATCGGTCAACGGTCAACTCTGATCAGACGGTCTAGATTTCATCAAGCGATCAGACGACACAGATTCAATCAAGCAGATCAGCGGCTCAGATTTGATCAAGCAGATCAGACGGCCCAGATTCAATCAAGCGATCAGATGGCCCCGATTTCATCAAGCGATCAGACGGCCCAGATTTCATCAAGCGATCAGACGGTCCAGATCGAGTCAACAAGATCAGACGATCCAGATCGGTCAGCGAGATCGACGCTCCAGATCTCGTCCGCTTCATCCGACGGTCCAGGTTAGTCCGCATTATTTTAATAATAGTTTATTATATAATTAATTTCAGAAAATAATAAAAAATAGCAAAAATAGTAAAAAATTTATAAAAAATTCATAAAAATTCAGAAAAATTCAGAAAAAATACAGAAAAATCCAGAAAAATCAAAATATTTATTTTTATATAAATTTATTTTTTTGATATTTTTTGAATATTTTTAATGTGTATTTTACACAAATTGCCTTAGAAATGCATATTTAATGCATGGAAAATATTTTTAATATATTTTAAATTATTCTGGATATGTTGTAAAATTATGTGATTTTTTTAAAAAAAATAATAAATAATAAATAAAAAAAATAATAAAAATAGATAAAAATGACAAAATTGGATTTTCCAAAAACAAAATTTTTTAGGAAAAATAAAAAATAATAAAAATGATTTTCGACTTAGAAAAATTATATTTTCATAAAATAAAAAAAATCAATTGATTAGATCATAGGAGCATCAAAAAAATGATTTTTTATAAAAACTTGAAAATTTAATGAACTTAAATTAAGAATGGTTCAAAAATTAAAATTGATCAACAAATTAAAGTTTTTTTAAAAGAACTACGTTTTGTCTGATCTCGATTAGCGAGTACGTAGGCACCTGCGGGGCGACATAAAAAATAAAAAAAATGTTTTTTTTTTTTTAATATTGTGAATAAATATTTTGTAAATATAATATGTTTTTGTTGATATTCATATTCTAAAAATAATAATAATAAGAATGAATAAAAGCACATAAAAATAAAAAAAATGAATAATGTGATTTGTGAATATTGTTTCATAATATATTATTTGAGTTTTTGGGCATGAAAAGGATAAATTATAAGTTTAAAATTCCAAAAGTGGTAACCAATTTGGTTTTAATAGGTTAGCCCCCGAATCCATGATATCTGGTTTTAGAAGTTGATTTTTTAAATCAAATTTTCGCAGACTAGTAGCTAAGTTAGGATTAACCGACCCATTGATCCTAACTTTTATTTTTTTTCCCGATTTATATCGGGTGGCGACTCTAAAAAATTTTCAAAAATTTCTTTTAACCCATAGTCGAGGATTCATGTTAAATGGGTTCGGGTTTAATGTGAATCGGGTTAGAAGAAATGAACCAGATAAGATGAGTGGAAAAAATCCAGGCTCGACAATTGTTTACGTAAATACTAGATTGAGTCTTTTACATACTAAGTTACGGAAATTGCGGAAGCTTTTTAAAGAAATAAACATAAAAAGGGAAATATCACACAAGAAAAATTTTAGCAACTAAATCAAGAGATGAAATTTGTTTTAAACCAAAATAAAAGTATAGAAGGGAATAAAATCTTATAAAGAAATCAAAGAAATTCAAAATACAACAAATATTAAACTTTTTTCGAAAACATAAATTAAACCACTAACTCCGATCCTATATCCTAAGTCGATCTGTTACAAAATTCTTGTTGGACACATGGGTTTGCTCATGTGGATCCTTCCTTCTTTCTTTGATCTTTCTTCCTGGTGGGGGAGTTGCATTACGTGGTTAGGTCTAGAAGTCGTCCTTAGCCATCTTAGTTACGAACAGCTTCAAGTTGCTTCAGTCCATCATTCTTTTTCCTTTGCGGAAGGGTCGATTTCTAGACGTGCTTGGTCCCGTTAATCAAACTTTGTTGCGCTGCATGCTCCTCATCGATACTTCCGTCACTTCTTTATTGATCAGGTTTCTTACGTGAGATCGTCTTCGATTCGGATATTCTCATCAGGCCATTGAAATCTTAACTGGCTTTACGTTGGTTGGAAATATCCTTATCTCGTCCATGATCTTGCTGGCTCATCGTGGGCATAGATATATAATCGGCCTATGGAATTCCAAGTTCAAAAAATGGGAAAACTGGTCGTCTATCGCTTCGGGAAGTGAACTTAGCTTCTTGGGGCGTAGAGTTGTGGTTGTAATGGCACGTGGGCCATTCCTTTACCGTAAGGAAACTTCTAGGTCAGTCCAATATGGCAAACTCCTTACATAGGCTTCTTACTTTCAACCGGTAGTCCACAAGGGTTTCACCATTTCTTAAGTTCAAATATTGGGCCTTAACTCTAACTTCTCCAAGAGTAATTTATAAAGGACAAGGGAGGTCATTAATTCTCCTTTTTGAGAACTTCTAAACTTGTCTAATCCTATCTAAGTCCTTTCGTAAGAATATCTATCTTTTTCTATTCTAGATTTATTCCTATTACCTTTATTTCTATAAACATGTTGCTCTGATACTAACTTAAACTGTCACGCCCCGAAGGGTATCCTAAACGTGGCAGCCCGCCACATATAATATCAAGGCTTAAGGATGGCTACCTTAGTCATGCGAAAGCCTTAGTATTATATGTAAGGCGTCAACACGTAATAGGAGACGCTTTTGGGAAGCATAGTTTAAGCAAGTAAAGATAACATACAAGAATCCAAAATAAAATATATCATATCATTAATAAACAAAGGTCTGTTACATAACTTCTTAGGGGCATACCCCGCTAATCCCAAGGATCGTGATAACTTTACAACATCCAAAATACTACATTAAAGATTTCAAAGGAATTCTAATCTAAGTCTTCGAGTAGATTTCCTCCAAAAGCTTCAATATACAAAACCTACACGGATACGGGAACCTCGGGCACAAAAATAGGTGTTCCTGAGAATACAAATATCTATAGGGGTGTAAGCTTATGGGCTTAGTGAGTAAATCCCAAAATTCATACTCAAGGAAAATTATCAACCAAGTTTATTATTCAAACATATGAAATGCAACAACCACGTGAGCATACAAGACATATGACTTTCTGGGAATCATATGTTGAATGAATTACGCCCTTCATTCGGGGTTGGGTATTCAGGCCAATTACAGCCACAACTTTTAAAAACACTTTTATAGATCTTACCGGCTCCTATATGCCATCAAAAACTTGTAGTTATTACAGGCTCCTACTAGCCACCAATTTAAGTAGTTCTTATTAGCTCCTACTCGCCACTTACATGATATACCGGTTATGTCTACCACCACTATTATACACTTGTCCCACCAATTGTATAGTAGTGAATGCAATGTGACTCAACATATGAAGTGCATGAATAATTTCTTTAATTAAAGTCTAGTAGTTACATTTAACTTTTTCAAGTGATCAATCAATTTCAAACATTTTAAGATATTAACTCACATACAACTTTATTACAAACAAATCGAGTTTCGATATACTTAGTATTCTTTCAACATATTATCATACACTTCCTTTTGATTTTCTTAAATTCTAGTGCAACTAATTTTACAAGCACAATCAAGAGTATGAAAATAATGGGAATAAACTCACTCAGCCATGATGACACCTTTCTTGAAACGGATGAGTCGTTCGGGATTTCCACTAATCGTAATAATCTTCGGGATATGAACAATCCTCCTCGAGATTATCTAAAAGAAAGAAAAATACTTAAGATGGTATTTTGTGAACTTCTTTTCTTGAAGATTCTATTTTTTCTTAAAATCGCGGTAAAATCGTATAAGGGGAAATTCCAACTTAAAATGGCCATAACTTGCTCATTTTAACTCGCGTATAATACCGTTTTCTACCTACTCAGAAAGATCTACGCATTTCTAAACTTATTTTCATACAACTAGGTCGTTTGGGTTCCGAAAAGACAGCGACCAGATTTGCCACAAATTTGCAAACACTTGTTTTCCTTCTTGTAAACAAAGCTCATTTGAAAAGATAAATATTTCAATTATTTTGTAAACTTTTGAAAGGTATATATATTTATATGTAATGACTCATAACAAATGTATGAAGTAAATGGAGTTGTCTCAACTTATAAAAATTAAGGTTTTAAAAGACTTTGAACTTGAGATTCTATTGAATATTTATTTTACTTTTGAAAGATCTTGAGTTATTGAGATGAATATTCTTTTTCTAAATTTAATCTCTTGTAATTTCTTTAAATTCCTAAGTGTGGTTTTATTTTCTAAACTTGGATTCAAAAGTAATAAAATGAATTTTTTTTCTTGTAATGATTCCAAAAGAATATTTCTTGATGAAAGATAAGTTTTCATAAAACCTTTTGTTTATGTAAGAAAAATCTTTTCCATGCATGTTCATGGGTTTTTAAGAAATCCATTTTCCATATTTATTCTTTTAGAAAGAATCTTTAATTCAAGAAAACACTTTCTATTTATTTTTGTCGAGACAAAAACATTATGTTCATGCATGAATATGAATCATAAGCTATAGAAATATAAAGTAAAATAATAACTTGAAAGCTTAAGTAAATAATAAAGTAAATCAAGTATTGGGACCTTAGCTTCATCAAGGTACCCCGGGACTAAGAAAAAACTAGTCCCGAAAAGAAAAGAAAGAGAAATTGTTTTGACTTGATGAGAACAAGTCTAAGACTAGAATGACTAGTCTTAAAATCAACTTGAAATTAAATAAATTGCAATGAAGTAAATAAATTGCATGAAAGATAAATAAATTGTAAGACAATGAGCTTATATGCTCTAAATAATATATATAGTTATATAGATATATTAGATAGTAAAGAACATAAAAGAACATAAATGAACATAGAGGAATCATGTTTATGAACAAAAACAAAGCATGAACCTAATGTTGCTTTCTTAACCTTCATGGTTTTAGAAAACACACACTAAGCTCATACTAAGTAGATGAACATGAAGAATTCTTGAGAAATTTCTTACCTAAAGGAAGCTAAACTAAGGAGACTTCTTGAGAGAAATTGGAGAGAAATTTTTGTAGAGTAACTTTAGAGAAGAAGAGGTGTGAAAGAAGTGAAGGTATGATGGGGTATTTATAGGAAAATGTGGGAGATAAATTGTGTTAATTAAATATTTGGAAAATAAAACAATTTAAAGAGATAGAGAGGGGGCCGGCGCCAATTCATGCATGGGAGGGAAAATTAATTTTTTTTTATTTTGTTAATTAAAAGTAAGAAATGAAATATGTGAAGTTGTATTGGAAATGAAAATGTGTAAGAAATAGGTGTATGGGTTGTAAGAATAGGTTGTAAGAAAAAGTAGTGATAGATGAATAGTGTAGAATAGTAGAAAATAGTGTAATGTAAAAGTAGACATGACAATTAAATACCGGTAGTAAGAAAATACGCGTATAAAAGCGATATCTGATATTTCTAGCTACCGAAAAATTACGAAATTGATATTTTTGGAATCTTATATTTTACGAGTCTAACGGTATATTCGGAATATTTTTCCTATTCCGGGCTTCGGACACATTTTTCAAGAACTATGTCCGATCGGGTTCAAAGGACACTCGAATTTTGAAAAACAGATATTTTTATAAAACCTATAACTATTACGAACTATTATACTAATTTTTCCAACTTCGTTTTCTAGGGCTTGAGAAAACGGCAATGCCGGACTTAAGCGGTTACGGTAAACTAGGGTTTGGTTGACTCTGGAAATCCGGTTGACTTTCGATTAGGGTTTAAACTATAATTCGGATCCAAAAATTTCGGGGATTTACAATTAAAGTACCGGTAGTAATAAAAATTCACGTAATAATGCGATATCTGTAATTTTTAGCTACCGAAAAATTCTAAAACTGATATTTTTGGAATCCTTGTATTTTTACGAGTCTATTGGTATAAACGGAATATTTTTAATATTCCAAGCTCCGGGACATGCTTTTCGAGAACCGATCCCGTTTGGGTCCGAAGGTCACTCAAAATTCGCGAATCTGATATTTTTATGTTACCCTACGTTATTACGAACTATTCTAGGCCATTAACTTAATTTTGTTTTCTAGGGTTTGAAAACGCGGGATTGCTGGATCTTAAACACTAGGGTTCATTGTAGGCTTGTTGACTTTTAGGGTTTCGTTTTGATTTCTGATTTTTGTTGAGATATTCGTGATATCGTATAATTTTCGAGTTTTGATCATTTTAAAAATTTTAGCTCAAAATTTATGTTTATTTTATTTTATTTTATTTATGATTATTTAATAGTTTTTAGTTCCCGGAATTGTTTAATCGAGTCTAGGGTTATGAGTTGACTCGGTTTTGACTTTTGGTGAGAATTTGAAATTTGTGATTTCTAAATTTTATCGAAGGTTTTAAGATTTTGCTGTTGATCGTTATTTGGATATATTGTCTTGATTTGCATGTTAGAAAACGGTTAGATGATTTAATTGATGTACGAACGTTGATTAAATCGGTAGTTGGACTTTATATTTGGTTTCAAGAGTTCTCGTTTTCTCAAGATTGAGAAAACGAGTTTTTTATCTTTATTTGGAATTAAGTTTTAATTTGGTTCAATTTTTAGGGTTTCATTTCTGGTGCTTGTCTTGATTTAGAATTTGGTTTTAACTTGAGTCGATTTTTGGGATTTAAATTCTAAACTTTTAGAATTATTTTCTATAAATTATGAAAATTTTTGGGAGTTTACAACCTATAGCTATTACGAACTACTGTACGTAATTATTTCAACTTCGTTTTCTAGGGCTAAAGAAAACGGTAATGCCGGACTTAAGCGGTTACGGTAAACTAGGTTTTGTTGACTCTGGAAAATTCGGTTGACTTCCTATTAGGGTTTAAACTATAATTCGAATCCAAAAATTTCGGGGATTTATACACACAGAACGGATTTACGCTCTCCGTATCTTGGATTGAGGATGGTATTAAAGTCTATACAACCGCTGCGAGTCCCCAAGCCCTCGGCTCATAACACTCGACTCGGCTAGGCTCACACATGGAATGCATCCCCGGTACACCTTAGTTCCCTATGAATGAGCTCTGATACCGGGTCTCATTATCCAAACGAGTCCTCGGACCATACCAATTAACTTGCGTAGGAGTAGCACGCTATCAAATGCAATATGTCTGATACGATCCATGACCAATTTAATTTTTGCTTAGGTTAAAACATTCATACATTCTTTAAAGTGACCGACCAATATCATGCACATAACAGAAATAATATGAATAGTGCAGTTATCCAATCGAATCGTGGTTTCGATATGCTTTAGTATTCTTTGGCATACATTCATCACAGCCTCATCATATATATCCCATCCCCATTCACATCGATTTTTATCTTGTTCCTATAATTCCAATGCAACTAGCTACAAGCACAAACAAAGTAACAAAATAAGGAGAAAACTCACTCAGCCATTGGATCACCGGTCTTCTAGTAATAATAATTCGGTGGTAGGGAATCGTCGAATTCGGGATCACCTAAAAAGGAAAAAATATTTTAATAAGTATTTCGACTCAAACTAATCCAAACGATTTTATACGAACTATTAAATTCGTAATTCTCATCCTAAGCGGGAATTTCAACTTAAAACGGCCATAACTTGGTCATTTTAACTCGGAATCTCGCAAATTATATATCGATTTCTATCTACTTCAAAAGATCTATCTAATTCTAATATTATTTTTAAGTTTTGAAAACATTTAGGTCTCAGAATAGAGGGATCAGATCTGATCAGTAACGGTTTCCGATTCCGAAAAATAGTTTTGTAAATGTTTGTAATATTCCTACTATATAAATTAGCTATACATGCAATATGAGTGATTTCCTAACATGAATGACATGAGATGAGCTTAATGTATGCATGATCTTGATGATTTTTGCTAAAAGGAAATTTTATAACTTTTTATTTGCAAGACTATAATAACAACTACTTATGAAAAATCTAGTTTTCTAACTTTGATCATTTCCATTTGTTTTGAATTTGTTGCTTAAGAAAATATAATTATTTTTGTTAAAATTGAGTCTTCATTATATATATTACTTATGACCTTCATTTCTATATAAAAATTTCCATTTTACACTTTGTAAACATGTTTTCAAGTAGGGTTGATTCCAAAATCCGAATTTGGTAAAAATTGGTTTTTAAGTGATTCCTTTATGTAAAAATCATTTGATATTTAGAAAATTAGGGCTCAATCATACATAACCGCTAAGGACTTCATTCTTACATAAAAATTTGCATTTTACACTTTGCAAATATGTTTTTCAATATGATTTACTCAAAAATCCGAATTTTAGAAAATCTACTTTTTGAATGATTTCCTTGGGAAAAACTTGTTTGTTGCAGTAAAAACTAAGACCTTATGGTACCTATTACTTAAGGACTCCACTCATTACATAAAACTTTCATTTTGAGCTTGGATAATAGGTGTTCTTATGGCCTTCATTCAAAATTACGAATTTCATAAATTAATTACTAACTCAAAATTTTCCATCTTGATTCTACTTTTTGTTTTACACATTACTCATATTCAAACTCATTTTAACTTGTAAAAATTACCACTTAATGACACATATTACCTATGCCCTTCATTTTTCATATAAAACATGAGTTTTTGAGTTGATATGTGGGTTTTCAAAATTAGTCTTGGTTGGGATCCGAATTTACAAAATTCATTTTTGGTCATATCTTTTGATAAAATCTATCTATACTTACGAAAATCTATTCCTTACATATCCTATCCTAAGAGCCTTTCATTTCTTAAATAAAAACTTCATTTTTGAGTTGAAAAACATGTTTTTAAAATATGCCTTGGCCAAAATCCGAAAATAGAATTTTTATTTTGAAAATAACTTTTGAAAATCACTTTTGATTCTTGTAAAAAGAAGTCTTGATGATATATGTATATTAAGCCTTTATATCTTAAGTAAAAATTGCATTTTGACACTTGGAAAGTGGTTTTTAAATAGAGGTCTTGTCAAAATACGAATTTCATAATTTTGTTTGAGTTCAAAACTAAGATCTATACTTAATATGAATATAAACATAAAACAATTGCATGGTAGTAAGCTATAAACTCCTAGATCTAAACTTTACTCATCAAAATTCTTCATTTATGTTATCTATACCCTAAGCCCTTTATTTTAAATGAAAAATACACATTTTGAAGTTGAAAAGTAACTTTTCTAAATATGATTCCATTTTTATCCGAATTTTCAAAATTATTTTGGTTGAAAATAAAATAGATCTTGAGTTTCCTACAACTTTCCTACCATCATCATGCTATTACAAGTTGCTCATGAATATAAAACAAAGTCTAATGCACGTATGAGCCTAAAAACAACTAGATCTAGTCATACATGCATGAATCACTACAATAGTTATGTGAGTGGTGAACATATGCATAAATCATAAAGAATAACAAAAATAATAACTTCAATAACAAGATCTAAGGCATAAGCAAAAATCAAAGCTACAAAAAGTTAGATCTACAAAATATAACAACTTTAAACAAGAAAATAATTTGATACAAGATAATAATAATGGAGAAGAGGAGTGTTTCATTTTTGGCATCATCATCCTAAGCTTTTAAGCTTATGGAAGGTCATTTGATGCATGAAACCTTCATTACACTTTACCTATATCAACTATGGAGGCTTTGAGATGAAGATTTGCTTAAAAATCTTCAAGAAATATGGTTGGAAGCTAACAAAAGATGTGGGGGCAGCTTGGTTCTTGAAGAAACAAGAACAAGAGAGAAGAAAAGAGAGGAAAAAGAGAGAGAAAAAGTTAAAGAATGAAAAAGGAAAGAAGGAGTAAATAAAGGAAAGAGAGAAAATGAGTGTTTTAATTGAATAAAAGTGAGAAAAAAATAAAACAAGGGCAGCAAGGGAGAGGGGCAGCTGCGCGTGAATTGTAGGAGAGAGAGAGGGAGGAATTTTGTTGAAATTTGACTTGAATTTGAATTATGTAATAAATGTGTAATGTAGCTTTCTTAAGAAGGAGTAAAATATAATTAATTTGGTCAAAATAGGAGTAATTAAAGGACAATGGCAGCCATAAAGAAGGGGAAAAATCTGCCATGAAGTGTGGGATAGAGTGTAGAAGGATTGAAGTGAAAAGGAAGTGATATGTGTAAGGTGTACTTGAAGGTATGAGTTGTAAAAGTACTTTCTTAATAAAATAAAATAAAATTAGAAAATTTATTCCAAATATTTATAGCATATTTTTAATAATTAAAATTAAATAATTATTTGAATTATTTTAGTATTTTAATAAATATGTTACCGGTATGATTAAATTACGCAAATAGGGGTTATAAATGATATTTTTATAACCCAAAAAATTCTAAAAAATTATTTTATGAAAATAAAAATATTTTTCAAATATTTTTTAATTATTAAATTAATTTATTTTATTTTAGTATCGGGTCTTAAACAGAATCTGATCCCGTAAAAGACCGAACTAACTAAATTTAGAAAAATAAATTTTTTATAATATAGAAAATATTTATCTAAAAATATAAGGCTTTCTGAGAATAATAAAATTATGTAATGAAATAAAAATGAATAGTGCAAAAGACTAATCAATTACCGGTAGTAATGAAAATACGATAAAAGGTTATAACTGTAACTTTTATAACCCGAAAAATTATATAACTGATATATTTAAAAATCTTATGAAATTACGAGTCTAACGGTACTATTGATATATTTTTGATATCTCGAGCTCTGGGACACGCTTTTCGAAGTCTGTATCCGAACGAGTTCGAAATAGGTCAAAGATTTACCAATCTGATATTTTTAAACAAACTTATATTACTACGAGCTATTCTACGTATTTAACTACACCTCGGCCTCTAGGGTTAAGGATGCTAGATTGCCGGACTTAAGCTATTGTATACCACTTAGGGTTTCCGGGTGATTTTCCGGTTTAGATCTTTGCCAATTGGAAACTGATATTTTATGTTTATACAACATATTTAATTTGAGAAATTTATTTTAAATTTTATTTTTGTAAGTATTTAATATCTTTTAACGTTTTCGGAATTCCTAAATTGAGTTATATTTTCAAAAGTCAATCGTTATTTACTTTTTAATAATTTGTTTTTGGGCTTTATATTACCTGATTTTATAAGTCGGAGTTACGTATGGAATTTGTCGTACGTAGTGGTTTTGGAATTGAAGTATGTTGAGTTCTTATTTTATTTTAAGAATTCTTATTTTTCTCAAGATTTGGAAATTTCTGAATTCGTTCGTGATTTAAGACTTGTCGAAATTCGATTTTAATTTGGAGTGATTTTTAGGGTTTATTTTCGAAGTTCATCTTAGAATTATTTACTGAAATTTTTCGGGGCTTACATCCTCCCCCCTTAAAGAATGTTTTGTCCGCAAAACTTGTTACGTGTATATCGTTTATCGAGAAAAGATTGTGAATTTTGAGTTATATTTTTAGCACCAATTTGTGCTTCGGTTTGTGTCATTTCTAAATTTTGCATGATAGAAACACTTAGTTTAGGTACAAGTATAATACATATATCTTATAGGAAAAAAAAAACTATGAATTAAAGAAAAAAGAGGAAGAAGATGAACAGTGTCTATATCGCCCCTATGTTGGTAATGTATATGCTCTAAGCTGGCGGCGTATACGGATAAGCCGACAGTGTTGGAAATGGTGTACTCTAGAGTTGAAGTTACGTAAATTTTTCTTTTATGTGATTTGAACGTACCTCAATGGCGTACATATTCTACAACGTCAGCGTACAAGCTATACATACAGGCAGCCTTCAAGGCCGACTTACATTGGACCCAATAACGTGTAAAGTTTACACGAACATCAACAACTCAAGGTTTAACACTGGCGGTGTTGGATGCCGGCATACGTGAAAAATTTTCCTGGAATTAAATCTGTTCATGAATAACATATTATATATATATATATATATATATAAAGAAATAGAACATTAAACATAATAAATTAATATAAATATTAATATGTTTAATACTTGATTAAGAGACAAACTTTAGTGGCTATTACAAATAAAACACTTGTGTGTAATAAAAGATTAAAACTATGATAGTTGCATAATATAGGTATATATAGATATATATAAGAATGGAAAATGTAAATAAACTATAATTAAAGATAATGTGATACCCATAAGTAACATATAATAACATGAACAAAGATCAAAAGAAACATGACGAAATTAAGATAATAGAAAACAAATATCAGTTATCATTAAATGGTCGAACTAATGAACAATATAAAAATAATAATGATAATAATAAGGTACTGAGTTATTAAATATAAACTCTATAACTACTCATTAAAAAATGGAATATTCTTAATATCAAAACAATAAAAATGAAAATAAAGATTAAAAAATAGGAATCTGTTATAAAGACTAATATAAATAATAAAAATTAATTCCAATAACATTATAAGACACTTAGGCACTCACAGGAGTTTAGATATATAATATATGTTGTATTGATGAATATTTTTATTCATCTCAACAGATGATCTTGATATCATTGAGGATTTCCCAATAGACTATTACAATTAGCCATCATGAGTAGGTGAGTAACTCAGATCTATTATATTGTTTGTGTTTTTAAATAGTTGCATATGTAATGCAAAGATAATAATATGGTTATTGTGGAATAAACTGAGTATGTGTTGTGAGCTAGATGTTTGGTTGACAAACAGAGATAATAAAAGTGATAATACAAATTAAATGATGGTTTGAAGAAAGCATGTTATATGCTATGTGTATAATGTTTGGTCACCATAAGCTTGACTATAATTACTGGCATTATAAATAAAACAGTCATGCATTACATGAATTGCATTATGCATATTCAAAAAGGGTGATAGCTTGCTACGTATTAGTATTTTGATTCTCTCTTAATACTTGGTTTTCCTAAAAAGTTAGTTCTTTCAAGGTTTTCTTTGTTCCATTGGTTCTATAGAAACTAAGTGGTAATGAAGGACCCCGCTCGTAATATTACTTTGAAATTACTAATACTTGGGGAGTTTCTAAGATATGTGCTAGAAATAGTCAGTTAAAATATCCTAAAATTAAAGTGATAATCCTAAGACGAGAAATCATTGATTTTCCTATATACTTAGTTTCTCTTGGACAGGTGGGTCATTAATTGTTCTTCAACCCAAAAAAGAGGGCATAGATCTTTTTCTTGTTTGGATTCTGGATCATCCAAGCTTGTATCTATGCATATGCTTAATTGTTGCATTACATATGATCTGCTAATAAACTTGCTTGATAGGTAATATGTCTAGTTATTCATTGAGCCTATGGTTTTGCTTACACTCCTAAAGACCTTTCAGGTTGACTTTATGACCATGGCCTATATCTTTTAGGAACATGGCTTCGGTAAGAACTTAGAAGTTAGAAGAATATGGGATCTTCGGGTTATGTTATTTATCTTTATTTTTAGTTATAAGTTAGTTAGTACTTTTACTATTAGTTTATATTTTTGGAGACATATAGAATAGAATTATGGTCTATAATACTATTATGATATTCACTACCTATGATGGTAGATATTTACTAATTGGTAGCTTATATGTATTTATCATTTCTTATTGATGCAATTAAAATATTCTGTTGTTTGAAAATATATCATTCTTTGAAGGTTAACTAATAATAGTAATAAGAATGGCTTATGTACTACTACTAGGGTACCTTCGGGGCATGATAGAGTTAATATGAAATTAGCTAGAAAAATTGAATTTCTCGTAAAGAAAAGTTTCTCTCACTGGAAATTCTCACCCTACTCTATTCTACGTAAAAAAATTGTTACATATGGTACTTTTTTTTGTTACAAAGTCTGTACACGTTTATTTATAGGTGTCAGGCTACAGAAAACATGAAGATTTTATCTGTTGATGTGGTAGGTTCTTTTTAACAAACTTTATACCTATCTTGTAAATCCCAGAAATTTTTGGATTCAAATTAAAGCTCAAACCCTAATTAGAAGTCAACCGGATTTCCGGAGTCGACAAAACCCTAGTTTACCGTAACCGCTTAAGTCCGGCATCACCGTTTAAGAAACCCTAAGAAAGTAAGAAAAAGTTTAGTGAGTAGAATAGTTCGTAATTATTCAAGGAAGCCTAAAAATTGTTTAATAAAACCGAAACTCGTTTTGAAACCAATCTGACACAGTTCTTTCCCGGAGCTCGAAATAGTAAAAATATTTCGAATATACCATTAGACTCGTAAAAATATAAGATTTCCAAAATATCAAATTTCATAATTTTTCGGTAACTAAAAATATCAGATATCGCATTTATACGCGTATTTTCTTACTACCGGTATTTAATTATTATGTCTACTTTACATTATATTATTTACTACTATTCTACACTATTTATCTATCTCTGCTTTTTTCTTACAACCCATACACCTATTTCTCACACATTTTCATTTTCATTTCCAATACAACTTCACATATTTCATATCTTACTTTTAATTAATCAAAAGACAAAAAAAAAAAAAAATTTTCTCTTCCCCATTTCCCCAAGAATAGCACCGACCCCTCCCCCTCCCCCTTTTCTATCTAAATTCTTTTATTTTTATTTTATTTAATTAACACAAATTATCTCCCACATTTTCCTATAAATACCCCCTCATACTTCCACTTCTTTCACACTTCTTCTATACTAAAGTTACTCTTTAAAAATTCTTCAAGAATTCTCTTCCAAGAAGCTCTCTCTAGTTTAGTTCCTCTAGGTAATCTTTCTTCAAGAGTTTCATATGTTCATCTACTTAGTATGAGCTTAGTGTTGTTTTCTAAAACCATGAAGGTTAAGAAAGCAACAATAGGTTCATACTTTGTTTTTGTTTATAATCTACTTTTCTTATGTTGTTTTTATGTTCATAACTATCTAGTGTATCTATATAACTATATATATTATTTAGAGCATATAAGCTCATTGTTTTGCAATTTATTTACTTTCCTTGCAATTTATTTACATTCATATTTTTTTTAAGACTAGTTTTAGACTTGTCCTCATCAAGTCAAAACATTTTCTTTTTCTTTTGGGACTAGTCTTTTCTTAGTTCCCGGGATACTTTGAAAAAGCTAAGGTTCCAATACTTGATTTATTAATAGCTTATTCTTTCAAGTTATTATGTTTCTTTATATTTTCATAACTTTATGATTCATATTCATGCATGGACATAATGATTTTGTCTCAACAAAATAAATGAAGAAATGTTTTCTTAAAAACAAAGATTCTTTTCTAGAAATAAAATAGGAAGTAAACTTTTATAAAAACTAAGAAGTCATCTTAAACAAACTTAGAGGAGTTCATAAAGAATTTTATAAACATACATAACACTAAAAGGACTTTTTAAAGTAAATAAAGATTTTTCAACAACCTCACCTTTCTTCAAAAGATGAAAATTCATTTTCATTAAAATAAGATGATCTTAAGAAATCAAGAAATTATTTTTCTAGGTATAGAAGTGTTAATACTTTCAAAAAAGTGTTAGAAGCTAAGTTTAGAAAATAAAAATCATTCCTTAAGAATTTAAGAAGATTATGAAAATAAGATTTAGGAAAAGAAAAGAAATACTCATTATAAACAACTTAAGATAATTTTAAAGCAAATGAAGATTTCAAAAGTTCTCAAGTTTCAAAATTTTTAAGGACTTCACTTTTTCATAATTTGAGACAACTTCATTAGCTTCATACATTGTCATGAGTCAATAAATATATGAATATACTTTCCAAAAGTTTTACAAGTTATTATATTATCTATCTCTTCAAATGAGCTTTGGATAAAAGAAGGAAAACAAGTTTACAAAAATTCATGGTAAATCTGGTCGCTGCCTTTTCGGGACCCAAATGACTTAGTTTGATGAAAATAAGTTTAGAAATAGATAGATATTTTCAAATAGGTAGAAAACGGTATATTATATGCGAAATTCCGAGTTAAAATGAGCAAGTTATGGTCAATTTAAATTGGAATTTCCTCTTATACGATTTTATCGTGATTTTAAGAAAAGTTTAAGATCTTCAAGAAATAGAAACTTCATGAAAGACTCATTTTGGGTATTTCATCTTGTTTAGGTGAAGAAGGACCCAAGATCGCTTTTCCGGAGGATTACTTCGATTAGGATCTACCGACATGGAGTGAGTTATTCTTTTTACTAAGCTATATTTCCTTGTTTTGCGCTTGTAATTAGTAGCACTAGTAATTAAGAAAAAGATAAAATGGATAATTGTTGTGACTTAGTATTATGAATGATTTAATACAAGTTAAGAATATCGGAAGTTGGTTTGATAAATAAATTGTGATTCTTGTATTGATATGATGAAAATTGTTGATCGCCTTTAACTTGAACTAAACATTTTTGTTAAATTTATATTGAAATCAATTCATGCATATCATACACATGAGTCACATTTGTTTCATTACTATTCTTCGTGTGGGGAAACGAAGAAATGGTAGTGGTGGCTAGTAGGAGCCGAAAAGTCTACATGAGTTAGTAGGAGCCGAAAAGTCTACAGGGCAAGCAGGAGCCGGTAAATCTACAGATATTGATGGTCGTATGGGCCTGTAACCTCCCAACCCTTGACATGGAGGGCGAAAAATCCATGCTATACTTGATTTTCGGTTAATCATGTATATCTTGTTTGTTCGTATGATTGGTGCATTCTCATATGTTTAATTAAAATACTTGTATGAATTATGGAAATGTCTTATAGATGGAATTATCTCACTAAGCTAGTTTTGCTTATACCCTTATAGCTTTTTGTTACAGTACGATTACCTTTGGTTGGCCCCAAGGAGCCCCGTATGCTAGGTACGAGTATAAGCTACTAGGAGTTTTTGGGAGAAGCTTTATGTATTTAAGTTTTGAACATAGGCTTCTAGGAAAATCTCTATTGTAGGCTTATGTTATAGTGATTATTATTTTGAAAGACTTCTAAAGCGGGGAATGCCCCTAAGATGATGTAAGGACATTATTATGAAAATCTTATGTTTATTTATATAAGTTCTTGCTTGCTTTTATTATCTACTTAAATATAATACCCTTGTAAGTCTCCTACTATCTTGGAAGCACGCCTTGCATGTGATATCAAAGCTCCTGCATGACTAAGGTTGTCATTCATTAGCTTTAATATTATATGCGGCGGACTGCCTCGTTTAGGGTACCTTCTAGGGCGTGACATATCTTCACGTGTGTTATTTCAGGATAGGGTCACTTTTCACAATTAAGATTGTGGCCTTAAATGTTGGCTATGGTAGAAGCCATGTTCTTCTCATTAGAGGTGTGACTTGTCTTAGGTTGAAAGGCGGATATAACTACAGGCACGAGTGAGGCTCGAATCACATCTTTGCCTTGTATTCTTACCCTGGGTTTATTCCTAGAAGGTACAGTTGGATTATGTCTTCAACTATTCTTATTGTTTTCCAAATCTGGTTCAAATTACTTTGTTTCTTCTTTTCTTAATCTTAGAAGCTGGAAAAACAACATTTAGACAATAATATCAAAATTTATAGGAATTTATCTATTAATAGATCAGATAAAGTATGAATTCCTATAAATTGAATAAATTAAAAATGACTTATTAACTCACACTCACTACTTGACACTTAGATGCAACATTCGAATTATTGAAGTCTATAATAACTTATCAAATAAAAGAAATTAGGTTTTCAAAATTTGCCAACTACTATATGCATGCCCAATAACTTATTAGTTACCATATCTATTATTATATTTTAATTCGAAATCTTCTTTTTGTTTTGTACCATCTTGTTTCTTTCTTTGTTGATACCATTTAATATAACTTTTTGAGTTGTATAACATCTTCCATAGCTCACATATAAGGGTACTTTAAAATATTTGTACCATAACAAAAACAAATAGCAATTAAGTTGGCTTAAATCAAACGCCAACATACAATTCATCTATAAAAAAAAAAAAAATTTTAAACATCATAAAACATATAAACAAAGATCAAACTCCAATAGTTATCATAAGTTCTTCAACTTTCACTATCCTCTTCACTTGATTTCTAATAGTTAGCAAAAAAGTCAGGTCTACTGTTGTCCTTCTCATAGTCCACATAAACATCATGTTGAAATAGATCGAACACTGTGGGATCATCACCTGTTCTTGAAAAATAAAAGAGTAAGTACAAAGGCCCAGTATGCTAAACCACAATCATATGCGCATGAGCAAACAATATATAATTTCACATGCTTCATAATATGCAACAAACACAAGTTATTATATTATTTAGCCAGGCAAGCAACATAGTTTAGAACTATCCGCAATGTAGTCCTAAACCTAGAGTAACTCATGACTCCGTAAAAATAATCAATATAGAGAATAATGATACATACATGTCTTGGTGTTTAGTACTTCCCACACAACTTAGTTATCATACTCATACCACTCCTAGATTACCAAATTCATCTCTATGCATAACTCCACTCACGACATGCCACACATAGATCATCAAGATACCATCCTAGTAGTAACAATCCTCCTAATCTACTAGACCCAGCTAAAAACAAGTAACAAACTTACATAAAGCCAGATAGTATTACGCCAATTTACAAATACTATGCCTACAATCACAAACAACAAACAAGGTAAGGATGTACTTGAAATATCTTTAGGAACTGAAACCCTAACTTCATCAAAATCACCTGATCACATAAAGAAAGTCATTTCAAACTCGTTTTCATAAGATAAACATACTCCTATCATCATCTAAACCTTAAACTAAAAAAAAAAAAACTACAAACCCTAGGTTTATACGCACCTTTCTCCTTTGATTATAAAAATCACAAAATCTCCAATCACAAAAATATGGGTTTCTTAAAAATTTACCCAATAACTACGATTCCCTTCACTATCAACAAGAAATTTAGAAAGGATCACACTTTTATATCACAAAAGGATTTAAAATGAACCTATTTCTTGATGCTTCTTCCTCCTTCATTGTAGAATATGAAATCTTTAATAAGAAACTTAGGATTCTCTCCAAAACTCATCTAAGATTAACTTCCTTTGAAACCAGTAAGAAAACTTTAGGAAGAGATTATTCTTCTAGATCACTAAAGAATTGAAAATGATTAATCTTACCTAGTTTTTGAATTTTAATCCTCCTTGAAGTAAGATCACATTAGAGAGGTTTGCTATAGCTTAGGAAAGGTTTCGGAGAAGAAGAAATATGACTAGGATCATATATATATATATATATATAAATGGAAATCCTTTCAAATTCTATGTGTGTATGCTAGTATAAAGGCTAACGGCTTAAATGCATAAGTTGGTGGCCTAAAACTTAAAAGACAAAACTGTGGATGATTGGTACCAATGCTAGCAGCGTATAGGTCCAAGGTCGGCGGCCTAGGGGGTGGCTTTGAGCTATCTTCTCATGTCTTTCTTAAATGACTTCCACTTGATCAAATATACCTATCGTATGTCAACAAATAATCCATATTAGGGAGAAGCATAAAATCATCTTATTAATCTATAAATGATACTTTTACCATTCATTATAATTATTTATATATTATAGTGATACCTTTTTGAGTTAGAATGTTTGGAAATAAAATATTAAGAGTGATTTCAATACTTAAAACCTATAAAACAAAAAAGAAGCAATAAATTTGAGGAGCTATCATTTAGTCTATATATTACATAACTCTCCATGGTTTTACACTTCTATTATCTCTTATAATATATGATTTTGGGTAACTTTTTTTAGTATTGTACCATTTTAAATTTCTCTATTTAAAGTTAATACCATTAAAAAAGAGTTATTTAACTTTTTTTAAAAATATTACCTTCTTAAAAATAGTGCATTTTTCTAAAAACGCAATCTCTTGCCTAGCTTTTCCATTTGACCTATTTTAAAATAATATCTCTTCGTAAAAAAGAAAAAAAAACTATTATTGTTTCGGACTTATTGTACCCCTTTGGAAATAGTATCTTTTTCAGAAAAATATATTAGTTGTCTTTTTTCTTTTTCCAAATAGTATCGTTTCAAGAAAATATTACTTCGTATAAATCATACCTTTGGAAATAAGTAATTGTTTCCATATTTTGTACTTAAACTATTCAGGACAAGCATCATATTTTTCAAAGAAGTTAAAACTTTTTAAATAAAACCATATATATATATATATATATACATATATGTGTATAGTATAAATTACACTAGAAGATCATAATATTCGAGGTAAAATCATTTGACGTTACAACGTTTCAAATGGTTTAAAAAAAGAACACAATATTTAGAGAATTGGATGAATTGATGTCACAATTGACACATGTCAAAGGAGAAATATTTAATTAGAAAAATTGACACATTATGATATGTGCCAATGATGACCTTAATTGATCTACTTTTCTAAATATTGTGATATCATTTTAACCACTTGAAACATCGTGATGTAAAATAAACTTGCTCTCTAAACATTATAACCTCTTGTTATTTACTTAAAACATTGTGATATCAAATAAATTTATCCTTGAACATTGTAATATTCTAGAAAAATCTTCTAAGAAAATGAAAAACTTGTATAGCATTGAATATTTGCCATACACAAAACAGTTTCTGGAGAAAAGCATTCTAGAATATTGGATCGTTTTGGACATACATCATGACAATTCATTTTGTATAATCAGCACATTATATGTATTGGTGGTAGGCTTGTAAAATTAAATTAACTGTTGCTTCCTTGGTCAAAAATAGCTCAAGGAACAACGTAAGATTCTAGTTTTTGAGACGACAATCCTAAGGTTTTCCTGAAAGGGAAAAAACAAACAATATCTCGTTCCTGGGAACGCGACTGCCTTCATTGTAACCGTAACCATGTAAACAACACGTCTGTTTCAAACGTAAAAACATTACGTGAATTCTCATTCCAATGATTTCACCTATGTTTGTTACCTTGGCAATCACATAATTACATCCCTTGAAATCTCCATGATTAGGGGTCAATCTTCTAATCTATACATTTTTTATGGAGATTTCCTACTCGTAAATTCTTTGTCTTCCTATTGTTACTCAAACAACAATTAATCCCTGGGAAGAGCATACAAGGATAACACAATGTCAGCCAAGGATGCTCGAGATACGGAAGATTCATCTAGGTGGCCTCGGGACAACATTGGCATACCTGCCAGGATTGAGGATATAGAAGGTTGGTTCCTGGAATGCACTAACAGGACATCAATCGGTAGAAATTCAAGCATGGCTAGGACTGCCTCCATGTCCATCCATTCTGGTAGGATTGTAGGGAGGACACCAAGCGCTGCGAGAGGGCTCGTCAGCTTGCGGTTTATCGACAGGACGACGTCGGGCAGGGAAAGGGATGCCTGGAATACCATTGAGAAGCGTTTTGATGAATATGCAGTGAATGGGAGGCTTTCCAGGGACAAATTTGGAGATTGCATTGGTAATTTACGTTAATTCCCATCATTGACATGTTTGCTGTAACGTACGAGATCGAAAATAAGTTATTATTAATTCCTAGATCAGTGTGAATTGTTTCCCCTTCGGCTCTTCCTATTTTCAGTGATTTTTGAGAAAAGACAAAGTGTCAATTTTTATGCTATTTTGCTTGGTAGGAATGGGAGACTCGATAGAATTTGCTGAAGTTTTATTTGATACCTTGGCGAGGCGTGGAGACATAGTATGTTGGAGACATAACTAAAAGAGATTTGAGGAAGTTCTGGGATGATATAACCGATGGCAACCCTGACACCCGGCTAAATATTTTCTTTGATATGTAAGATACCGACACCCTTTAGCATATATCTAAATAACATATATGTTATGCCTTTTTGAATTCTACTTCTTTCGTGGGTAAAGGGCAATTCTCACATTTAATACCTCAACTTTATTAATTTGTACAAGTAATTACTATCAAAGTTAAAAATTTTAAATTATGTCATATAATTTTTTTTGATATCATTTATAATACTTTGATGATGTAGTGAGTTGAAGAGAAAAAGGTAATGTTCAGTAGCTAATTGTAAAACTTTGTAATATTCAAGTACTTACTTGCAAAAGCAATTAAAATTTAAGTATTAAATTAATACCTTTAAACTTTAATTTGCTAATTATAAAAATAAGTAAAGTTCAAGTACCAAATTGGAAAGATTACCCTTAGTAAATTATAAGCATATACGTTATAAATGCTTTACATGTGGTCAAATCACACATTTCTTAAAACGAGCCTTTGAGCTCTAAATTTAAGAGAAAAATTGCTTTTATCCCTTAATTGATCACTTTTTAATATTTAAAAAATATAAATATAAACAAAATTAAGCATAACATGTTATTAAAATGGTGATGATGATGATGATGATGTTTCCTCCTTTTCTAGATTTTATTTAAGGGAAAATAACAAATTTGGTACCTAAACTTTGTAAATAATTAAATTTGGCATTTGAAACTGTAAAGTAGTCAATTTAATACCCAATAAAAAATTTTATGGCTATTTTTACTACTTTACTAATACCATTTGTTCTATCTCATGACATGAAAGAAGTAATCTATTTGTGCTAGACGGTTTAGGAGTACTAATAAAAATTCAATAACATGCAACCTTTTATATGTCTACAAATAGAGCATACTTGGATAATGAAATAGTAAAAGTAGCCATCAAAAGTTTAATTGGTTGTTAGATTGACAATTTTAAAGTTCATATACTAAATTGAATTTTCATGCAAAGTTTGGTATCAAATTTGGTTTATATATATATATATATATCATTTATTTAATTATGTATAATCTTATCAAAGGGCAAAACAAAAATAAAGTAAAGTGTTAAAATGGAGAAGGAAACGATGTTTGTTGAAATTTATATTTTGAAATGCTCAATTTTAAAAATAGGAGTTAAAGTTATTTAGTAGACACAAAAGTACTATATATATATATATATATATATTTGTATATCATTTCCAGCTACATAAAGTGAAATGAGTAAATCATCGAAATTACCTAATATTTGCTGGCAATAACAAATTCTCAATGTGACATTCTAAATATAATCCACTATGAATTTGGAGGTACACATCGCATGCATATAATGTAAAAATGTCCACAATGAAAAATGTTATAGTATGGTTATTTTCTAGGTGTGACAAGAATGGAGATGGAATATTAACAGAGGAGGATGTGACTGAGGTGAATGACGATAAACTTCAATATGAAGTAGCACGTTATCGTTAAGTTCTCATTGGAATTTCATATTTATGAGTTTGATTTCTTAAAGATTATAGAGTTGAGCGCTACCTCAAACAAGCTTGCTATCCTAAACAAACACGCCGCCTCCTATGCTTCGTTGATCATGGAAAAACTGGATCCTGACCACATCGGGTATATTGAGGTACAATTTGTTTACTGATACGTTCTCTTTCATAAAAATTATAATGGAGAGATGTAGATTTTATTACTGTATATATATATATATATATTTGTGTAGTTTCTTTACATGGGGTTATTTTTTGGGATGTCTATTAGAATTGTCTCCTAATGTAAACAAAGTCCCATTTTCAAATGTTGAAAATAAAGGATAAATGTTAAGAGATGTAATGTGGCGAGAGGATATCATAAATTTCTTGCTATGATTGTCCAAGCTCTATTATAAGGGAACGTTGGTATTATCACTTAAATTTAACACTTTTTTTCAACATTAGACTTAAAATTTGATGTTGCTACACATCATATTTAATCAAACTATTATTTGTCGAATTTTAAATTTGAAATTTATAGTCACTAAAATGTTAATCTAGTGAAAATTTTACTTGCCATGTTTACCACCTCCATCATCTTTGAATAGATAAAGTGGCAATAATCACTGACCAGATAATACAATTTTATATAGGGACAATGTCATAAATAAAGCTTGAACTTTGATAAAATATGAGAACATTGAGCCTTACCCCTACAGAGATACAAACATGTAGAGTGTCAAAAACATAAACAAGAGAGTATCACTCTCCTCACAAAGAACCTACACTATAGAAAACCATAAACAAGAGACTACTGCTCACCTTATAAAGGGAAAAAAAAACTTTGAAAATGATTAATTTAGTATCTAAACTTTGAAATTGATTAATTTGTTATCTAAAAAATTTAAAATTAATAAATTTAGTATTTAAAAAAGCTTGAAGAATGCATTATTAGCGTAAATAAAAAGTTATTTGAAGTACTAAATTTTTCAATTTCAATGTTTAGATACTAAATTGATTAATTTTAAACTTCGGACACCTAATTGTATATTTTATTAAAGTTCAAGTATCATTTGTGACGTTAACCCTTTTATATAATAGTCATTGTGACAAGTAATAGTTTGATTAGATATGATGTATGGTAATTTCAAATTTCAGGTGCAAATATGAACAAATATTGAAAGTTTAGGTAGTGCATATGTACACGCAAACACACATATGCACTTGGGGACAAATATACATCATTTGTATGGCCAGTATCTTACAACATTTATATTCTAAGCAAACATCCATCCTCTATATAAGCCAGATATATCATCTTTGAGTTACTAATATCCTTTGTGTATAGTATATTTCTAAGCATTTTCCGTCAATTGGCATTACATTAAACATACATTCACTAACTATATTTGTATACCCTTATTAACATATTTTCTATTTATTAATGCTGATGGTAAAAGTATTTGACATATGGTTTCTTCTAAACACAGGTGTGGCAGCTAGAAACTCTGCTAAAAACAATGATGAGCTCTAAAGACACAAATAAAATAAGCCGGATGTCCCAAATGTTGACTAAGACAATGATCCCTAAAAACTATAGGGGCCCAGTTAATCGATTTCTTATTGAAACTGAAGAAATGATTCATGAAAACTGGAGGAGAATATGGATAATCATGGTATGGTTAAGCATGAATATTTTCCTCTTCACTTGGAAATTTCGCATACATATGAAGATGGATAAATTCAAAGTTTCAGGTTATTGTCTCTGCATAGCAAAGGGTTCTGCAGAAGTTCTTGAGTTCAATATGGCTATAGTCCTACTTCCTGTTTGTAGAAGAACTCTGACAAAGCTTAGGTCATCCTTTCTTAGCACCATCATACCTTTCAATGACAACATCAATTTTCACATGCTAATTTCCCTTGTAATAGCAATATTTACTTTTATCCATTGTGCTATTCACTACATCTGTAATTTCCAAAGGATTGCATCGTTTCCTAAAGCAGAGTTCATGAGACTGCTTGGTCCAGCATTCCAGCATCACCAACCAACCTATATGCAACTTGTAGAGAGCCCTTCAGGGCTTAGTGGATTATTTACATTCCTCGTAATGGCCATCTCGTTTACGCTTGCAACACATTGGTTTAGGAGAAACATTGTTAAGTTACCAGGCCCACTTCGGCATCTTGCAGGGTTTAACTCTTTTTGGTATTCACATCATTTCCTTGCTTTAGCATATATCTTCTTCATAATTCATGGAACTTACTTGCTCATCAGCCGACCATGGTACACAAGAACAGTATGCAACAATCTTTGCTTAATTTTGCTTTGAATAACGTTTGATGAGAACATATTACACTTCATTCTCTTTTCTTTTGTAGACATGGATGTATCTCATAATTCCGGTTCTTATTTATGTGGGTGAAAGAACTCTTCCATCTTCTAAGGAGCTTTTACATCGAGCCAGCATAATCAAAGTACAACTTGGATCATGCTTTAATATGTTCCTTTACTTTCCTTTTAGTCCAAATTATGGATAAGCATGTGTCCTTTTAACTCACTAGAATTGTTTCCTTGATTCATTTCAAATGTTTGTTATCATAAAAAACTATAGAAATGTCATCTAATGTTATATCATCATTAATAGCCTAATAGTTCCTAGCATAATTATTCTTTGGAAATGACTTCTGAGAGCATAAACACATACTATGTCCCTCCTACATCCTATGATTAAATGTTTTATCATTCATTACCTCATCATTTAAAAAAAAAAAAAATATATATATATAATAATTAATAAACATAATGGGATATTTAACTACATTGATTGTTGCAGGCAACTATATATGCTGGGAATGTTTTAGCGTTGTATATAAGCAAGCCCAATGGATTCAAGTATAAAAGTGGAATGTATATTTTCATCAAATGCCCGGAGATCTCGAACTTTGAATGGTGTAATAGCATATAATCTTTATATATCTTTTCCTCCCAAATGTTTTAGTGTATACCAATGAGAGTTAGAATTCACTTACGACAGGCATCCTTTCTCCATTACTTCAGCCCCGGGAGATGATTTCTTGAGTGTGCATATACGAACTCTTGGAGATTGGACAAAAGAGTTGTGTGATAGATTTGCCAAGGTATGTATCATGTTACATCTTGAATAACTTGCTAGATTTTGCGTGTGTGATGCCGTTACAATTTAATACATTTATTTATTTTGGTTGTAATTTTGTATTTGTACATTCATTTCATTTTGCAATTTATTATCTAAATGTAGTGAAAATTGCAACCAAACTAAAAATAGAGACACTAAATTTTATAAATAAAAGTTAAGATATTAAATTACTAAAAATTGAAAGTATATAGATCTATGATACTTTTATTCCTAATAATCTTAGCTTGAAACCTCAATCAAAGTCTATTAAGTAAGCAACATAACTAAAGTAGGGTAGAATAACTAATAATAATTGAACTCATGATTTGTGTTAACACCAAATTGAATTCAATATTGTAACCATCTGATCAAAAGAGTTTAAATAAGAAGATTTCACCTCACCTTGACTTAATTTGACATTAATATTAAATTTTTTTGCTTGTACAATCAATGAAAGTACGCTTCATTTAATTTAATTTCTTGACTAACAAATCTTAAAGTTTAAATAGATAGGATGAGTGCTTTTACTTTCACCTAATGTCTACTCTTGTTTAAAAGCTAGAATTTCTAATATGAATTTCAACAAATGGAAATTCTAATAAAGTGGACTAAGCTAACAATAAAGTGATTGTGAATTTCTTATCTCTTAATATAGTACCATCTTAAATATAGTTAAACTACAAACTAATGTAAATGTTTGATATTTCATACTTAAACACACTTTTAACGTTTCCATTAAATTAACACTATATACATCTTTTTATATTTGCTTCACATGCACTTAGCTCCCTCATATTTAAAATATGGTATTTATGCCTCTAAATCTTTAAAATTAGATTCTATTTTTCCATTTTATCCATTAATAAAAGACACAAAAAAAAAGTATGAAATTAAGGCAAAATCTAAATGCACTTTTTAAAAATATTTGGGATGTAAATGCTTAGTTTCAAAGATAAGGGACTAAGCACATGAAACAATTATGAAGCAATGAATTTGCAATTTGCTTTTATTGTCATCTTATAAATATGAAATACGATCCATATACATAGCTTTGAAATCCCCAATTGATATAAAATGCAGACAGGTGAACTAGTGGATTTAAAACTCAAAAGTGAAAGCTTTGCCAAAATGATTGCAAGAGAAGTAGATGATTTTGAAGAATCACAAATTAGGTACATGAAAACCATGACAAAGTTTCTTTCAATATCATTTCATTATTTTAACTAATTAAAGAAAAACATATGTTATTGAGGAAGGTTTCCAAGGATCCTAATCAAAGGACCATACGGAGCACCTGCACAGGACTACACAAAGTATGACATCCTATTGCTCATTGGTTTGGGAATTGGAGCAACGCCTTTCATCAGCATTGTAAAAGACATCCTTCATCATACCAAGCCTCAAGATGTAAATAATTTGAATGATTGGATTCCATTTTACTGGCTTTTATATATTTTCCTATAATTTATATGCCCTAATTTGTGTTAGACATCTAAAACTGATGCTAGTTGTTCCAGGAAACCCATCAAAACCAGTGCCAAAGAACAAAAAAGGATTGTCCTCAACATCTAATTCAAAAAGATAAAAGGTTCCTAAAGAGCCTACTTTTATTGGTTACAAGGGAGCAAAATCATTCGATTGGTTAAAGTGTTATGCATGATATCGCTGAGAGTGATAAATATGTGCGTATTATCTCTTGTCTTCTTTAATTAAATAGTTTAGTATTTATAATGTTTTTTAAAAGTTTGATATACAACTCTCCACTACTACTAGTTTTTAGTAATAAGTTCTATAATCAGTCGTTATCCTACATCACTTTTCTTATCATTGTCTTAATCTTGACTAATACAGAACAAAATAGAATGCACAATTACTTAACTTGCGTACATGAAGAAGGAGATGCAAGATCAGCTCTCATTGCCATGGTTCAAGAACTACAACTTGCAAAAAATGGAGTTGACATTTTCTCTGAAAGCCAAGTATATAACAATTAATATATTATTCATGAACACTAATATATTACACTATCATCCTATAATTTCCCAAGTCTAACATGCTTTTCTTTTAATTTTTTTTAACTTTTTTGACAGATTAGAACACATTTTGCAAAGCCAAATTGGAGAAAGGTGTTCTTTGATTTGGCAAATACTCACAAGTTATCTCGAATAGGTAATTAAAAGCTAGTTTATAACTAGAATAAAGTGAAATGGCAATATAAGTTCGTAATTTTTTAAATATATGCTTCTATTTCTAATATTCACTTGCAATTTAGGCTTGTTTGGATTTTTTTATTTTAATTCGTATTTGTATTTTATCTACATCTATATCTTTTTTTGTTTTTGGTCTGCTTGATTTGTTTATGAGTAAAACTATCTTCTTCTTTTTTTTTTCTATTTGTATCTACTTTTTGATAAATAGTTTGAACCAAAACAATAATGTGCCATTGGCACACCAACGAGCCAAATAGAGCCTTGGTCTATTAATAATGTATTTGTGTCATCTTTCATATCTAAAGAGGTAGGGGGTAGATAAAATGAAGCTTTAGAAAGTTTAAGGAAAAAACTTATACATGCTATGCTTCACTTCAAGTAGGAACATGTCAAATTACTACCTTGATTTTGAATTTATTTTTCCAATTTTGCAGTAAATATACTTTTAAGAAGTAAATGTTATACTCACTTGAATTTGGCTTGCCATTATTACACATGAAATTTAAAGTTGCTAATATCATATTTAATGGACCTTTTATTGCCTATATTATCTTTAGAAACATGTGGCAAATACTTATTAATCAAAGAATAAGAGTATAAACATTGAAAGTTTGTGCAGTAAATATGACATATAAAATCTCAATTGAGTTCAACGACTTTAAGTATAAAATTGGAAAAATGTTAATGTTTATACATGTATTGATTCTCTGACATTTTGCCATTACCCTTAGAGACATGTTAGAATGTCACATATTCTTTAGCAAATTAATTATAATAGTAAGCTAACTCATTACAATAACCTATTGAGGCGAGTTGATGGTTGTTGAGAACAATAAAGAAGGCTTTCTTGGCCTTTCATTATAGTGACATAGTCTGTTGCTATGAGGCTATTAAAACAAGAAGTTATCATTATGTATAACAATGTAAAGGACTCGCTATTATGCAGGTGTATTTTGTTGTGGAAGTCCAGCAGCAACTAAGCTTCTAAAGAAGCTTTGCCATGAGTTCAGTCTAATTACAACAACCCACTTCAACTTTCACAAAGAAAATTTTTAGAGCTACCAACTACATAATGTAAGTTACTTTTCTTAAATTTGTAATGACACATTCAAATCTAGGAGTAGAATATTTAAAAAAAGGAAATAGAAGAAATTGCAAAATTTTATATCCTTTCTCTTTTTTTCTCTTTTGAAGTTGTCAATTTTTTTTTTTTTTTTGGTTCTCTTTGTAATTTATAGTGTCTTTAATCTAAAGTTAAGGAATGTACCATTATTTGTCTCAATTACTTTTTCCTTTAGTAGTTATATATTTAGAAGTTTCCCTCTCTCTACTCACATTTTCATTCTAAATACCATGCTACAAGTATGGAAGAAGCTAACCTTCAAATCCCTAGAACAACTCTTGATCTCATTGCTCATGGTAGTATATGATTGAAATAGAATAGAAAATGAAAAGATAAAAAGTTAGTTAAAAAAATTGAAGTAGAAAATGATTTATAGAAAGTGATATAATGTGTTTAGAAGTGGAGACATATTGTATTTCTTTATTTTGGCTAGGTTACAAATGAATGGGGAATGCCTATTTATTAATTTTCTCTTCTTCATTAGATGATTAAGATTAGTTTAATCCAACAATTATTGCATATTGTCTAAACACTCCAACTACCATCTAGAGTATTCATGGAAGTATCTCAACTAATCACTTCTAGAAACTCCATCTAGCATATGATAGAAATTTACCTAATATATACTCCTGAATATAGAAGTTGTAATAAACTTGGACTTGTGCTTAGGCCAAAGTGGATTAATTTTAATGTTACTCCTTGATATACATGCGCATAATTCTAAGCATGTATCGTAACATCTCAAACTTTGCTTGTGGGAATCTTTTGGTGATTTGTTTAATGCTTAATCTTTTGTCTTGTGATGATTCCTATTGATGTCATTGTCCATTATGGTTTTAATGCCTTTTGATTCTATAGATACAAATATACATTTCTTATATGTGTCTATAACAAGCTTTATTCTTTTAGGTGGTAATTCTGGAGATGAGTTTTCTTTTTAGGCAATGTTGATGTCGATGGTGGTGGTGTTGTTGGTGTACCGAGAGACATCTTTGCTTCTCAATTGCATTCTATTGAGCTCCATTCTTGGCCTCATTGTTCCCTACTTCTTTACTTTCTGATCCTCCAAGTTTTAAGTAGTACTTTCATTGAAGCGACATCCCTACTAATGATGAGTTGCTTGATCTTAAGATTGTATATTTTGTATCCTTTCGATTGTGTGTTGTAGTCAAGGGAGATGACTCTTTCTGTCTTCTCTTCTAAATTATGTCTTTTCATTTCTTGAATGTGTATGTAACAAATACTTTCAAATACACAAAGATGTTATGCAGATGGTTGTTATCCACTTTAGGATTCAATAGGTGTCTTATCTTGCAAAACTTTAGTTGAGAACCTATTTAGTAGATAGATTGTAGTGTATATTACTTATGTAAAAAAATTCTTTGGCATTTTTTTTTCCTTTTATCATAGATTGGGCCATCTCCATAACAATGCAATTTTTTCTTGATGTTGGTGTGTGACTTCTTCTGATGCAGCGTAAAGCGTTCAAAAATCAAAATTTGCAATAACAATGCAAACTTTATGAGATAATTTCTCAATAAGGAATTTCAAATATTAAAAGTTAATAATAATCTATACAAAGGGTTACAATGTCATTTATATGGCTTGAATATGACCTTTAAGTCCCCTAAAATAAATGAAAAACGGAAACGGTAAAATAAATGAAATAAAAACATCAAAATAAATGAAATAGAAATGGTAAAATAAATGAAAAAAAACGTCAAAATAAATTAAATCGGTAAGCCGGTCCGTCTCTTACAGCTTGGTCTTCCTCATTGCTTCTTCAACAACTCCAAGCCATCTAAGTACTTGTTCGCGATCCCGTCCACATTAGTCTCCTCCACTTGAACAAGACTCGTCCTTGAGTCGTTGGATTGGTCCGGATAGAGAGCATCTCCAGAATCATGAAACTTTGATAAATCTGCTACATTGAATGTTTTGGAAATACCCCAGCTGCCTGGCAAACCCACTATGTATGCATTATCATTTTTGTATTGCAACACTGTATAAGGACCATACTTTTTTAGTTTAAGCTTGCTGTAGGTTCCTACATGAAATCTCTCATTGCGTAAGAAAACGATAACCTGATCACCCTCTTGAAATATTTCACGCCTTCGATATTTATCAACAGCTTGCTTATAGCATTTATTGGCTTCTGCTAACCTTTGCTTTACCTCTTTATGAACATATACCACTTGCTCTGCCATATGCTTTGTTGGAATTTTTATACTCTCTCCTTTAGGCAATTTAAGTAAATCAAGAGTGTATTGTGGTACCTTAGTGTAGACAACTGAAAAAGGAGATCTTCCTGTAGTACTGTGAATAGCACTATTATAGGCAAACTTAGCCTGAGGAAGGATGATGTCCCATTGCTTCGGTTTATCACCACAAAGACTGCGAACTAGATTTCCCAAAGTTCGATTGACCGCTTCTGTCTGACCATCAGTTTGTGGATGAGCTGTGCTGCTAAATTGTAAAGATGAATCAAATAGCTTCCACAATGTTCTCCAAAACTGACTCAGAAATTTGCTATCCCGATCTGAAGTGATGGTCTTAGGAACTCCATGTAAATAAACGATTTCCTTGAAGAACAATCTAGCCACACCAACCGCATCAGTAGTTTTTCTACAAGGAATGAAGTGTGACATTTTGGAAAACCGGTCAACAATTACAAAAACAAAATCGAATCCTGTCTGTGTACGTGGCAATCCCAGCACAAAATCCATGGACAAATCTTCCCAAATGTGTTCAGGCACTAGTAAAGGCATGTATAGATCAATATTTTTGGAATGCCCCTTTAATCTCTGACAAACATAACACTTCTCTACAAATCTGCTCACATCTTGTTTGAGTTGTGGCTAATAAAACCTCTCCCTCACTACTTCCAAAGTTTTATCACGCCCTAAATGACCAAACAATCCACCCCCATGAAGATCACTAATCACCTTCTCTTTTAATGAAGTTCTTGGCAGACATAATTAATTCTCATGCATCAAATAACCATTAGATAAATAAAAACCAAAAACAGAATGATTATTTGATACCTAGCGCCATATGTTAGAAAAATCCTCATCTTTGGCATATTCATCTTTAAGCTGCTCAAACCCCAAAATATCCTGACTCAAAGTCATCAACAAAGAAGCTCGCCTGCTTAAAGCATCTGCAACTTTATTCTGAGCTCTAGATTTGTGTCTTAATTTAAATGGAAACTTTTGTAGAAATTGATACCATCTCGCATGCATGTCAGTACTTATCCTCTTTTGACTATTCGGGTACTTTAGAGCTTCATGATATGAAAATAACACAAATTCCTTTCCAATCAAGTAATGCTCCTAGGTTTTAAGAGCACGCACTACAGAATAAAACTCTTTATCATAAGTGCTCCATTTTCATCTGGTATCACTAAGTTTCTCACTAAAAAATGCAATTGGCCTCTTCTCTTGAGATAGAACTGCTCCTATGCCCACTCCACTAGCATTACAATCTACTTCAAATAACTTCTCAAAGTCTGGGAGAGCAAGTACTAGTGTTGTACTCAATTTTTCTTTTAAGATTACAAAACTAGAAGCTGATTCTTCAGTCCACAGGAACTTTCCTTTCTTCAGACACTCTATCATAGGTGCAGAAATAGTGCTACAATTCTTGATAAACCTGCGATAGAAAGTTACTAAGCCATGAAAGCTTCGTAACTTAGAGACATTTTTAGGAGTAGGCCACTCTCTAATTGCCTGGACCTTTGTTTCATTAACCCGGACACCATTAGCTAAAACAACATAACCTAGAAAAAGCAACTTGTTTGTCATGAAACTACACTTTGCAGGCCTGTCAGTATACTCTTCAAATGCAACAAGTGTTCATCTTCACATGTGCTATAGATCAAAATATCATCAAAATACACCACTACAAATTTACCCATAAAAGGTTTTAATACCTGGTGCATTAGCCGCATGAACGTGTTGGGAGCATTGGATAACCTAAATGGCATGACTAGCCACTCATATAAACCCTCCTTCGTCTTAAAGGTGATCTTCCATTCGTCACCAAGCAGGATTCTAATTTGATGGTATCCATTCTTCAGATCTATTTTGGAAAACCATTTAGCCCATGTTGTAAACCCCCAAAGTTTTGGGATAGGTTTAGCTTAAACCTTAATTGGAAAGTCAACCAAAAACCTTAAAGTTAACAAAACCATAGTTAGACAAAATAGTTTAAGTCCTGCAATCCCTGTCACGCTCCAACGGGTACCCTAAACGTGACAGCCCGCTGTATGCAGTATTAAAACTTAAGAATGACTACCTCAGTCACTTAAAAGCTTCCATATCGGTGCAAGGTGTACATTCACATCAAAGAGAGACCGGTGAAGTAATGCATTTTAAGATATTGGCAGCGGAACATACAAAATAACACTTAATATAATTCATAGAAAACATAAAGTCTTACAACTTCTAAGGGGCATTCCCCCGATAAATTCCATAACAACATAGTTCTACTAAAGATAAAATAACTAAAGCTAGAAGATTTTAGAAGAAATCTACTCTATGACTTCAAAACAGAATTCCTCCAAAAGCTTCTCAAAATAAAGATTCTACCCGGTGGTCAGGATGATCTCGAGTGCAAAAAGGATAATCCCGCAATGTCAAAAGTCTATAGGAGTATAAGCATAACTAGCTTAGTAAGATATTCCTTAGGTAAAAGTACTCATAATAGACAATTAACCAAGTTTATTAAACAAGCATATGAAATGCAACAACCATATGATCAAACAGTACATACGATTATCTGGTTTCGTATGTGTGATGGATTTACCCCTCTATCTGTGGCTAGGGAATGCTTTGAACTAGGTCTCAAATGACCTCCTTAAAGTTGCGCGCGTCTTGGGATTCCAACAAACCGTACTACTAGTCCCCGGGCTTTCCTTACCCAAAGCGATGGATCCGGCTCGGCTACAACTTGAGACCGTATTCCCCGAACATCTTAACTCTCAAGGTTGTAGCTAGGCAGCTTACCTTTCCGGTCCCACGCTGAGGAGTAGTAGCAAAATTTCGAAATGATATTCTAAGTGCTATGCATGAGCAATTTATTATATGGGGATTTCAATATGACATTAAATCATTTCAAGCGATCAAACAATATTTGCACACATAACAATACATACATAGAAACATTTATATCACTCACAAATCAGGTTCTGATATACTTATTGTTCATTGATCGCACAGAACGATTCACATACATAATTCTCATGATATCCCACATGCATATCAATTTTATCTTTTCCTAACATCTAGTGCTCTATTCTACAAGCACATGTGCAAATACATAAGCGTAAAGGAAACTCACTCATCCATAGCGTTCTTCTAGGAGTCGAAATAATCCTCGGGGAAGAGAAGATCTTGGTCCTCGACACCTAAACACAAGAAATACCCGACATGAGTATTTTATCCAAGATCTATTCAAACTCTATAATTCTATCTTATTGAACTCGTCAAAAATCGTATGAATGGAAATCCTAACTTAAAATGGCCATAACTTGCTCATTTTAACTTGGAATTTCGTATATTATATACTGATTTCTACCTACTCGAAAAGATCTATCTATTTCTAAGGTTATTTTTATCAAAAGAAGTCATTTGTGTCTCAGAATAGTAACGTACAGATTTGATACGAAAATTCCAATTTCAAAACTTAAGTTTTCAAACTTTTCTTCATTCAAGAATTTTGTACAAAAATATGGATAATTGTATGGTTGAAAAATCCTTTGAATACATATATATAGACTTAAACCATATGCATGAATTTGGTGGTGTTGTCTCAACAATGATCTTGTAAAACAAAATGTCTTAAAAATGAGAAAAGCTAAGACTTTAAAAATCTCCTTTTTAATTTTGTTTGGAAAATTTATTAGTAAGTATTTCCTTCTTTTAACTTCATTTCTTAACTTAAGAATAATTACATTTTCAAAAAGAAATTTTGATCTTTTAAGATTCCCATAAATTTATTTCTAGTGGTTTGGAAAACATAGTTTTTCTAAATATTTCATGGTTATATGTTCTAAAGTTTTTCTAAGGTTAGACCCACTTTAAAAGAATAATATCAATGATCTTATAAGTTAATTTTGAAAAACCTATCTAGACTTTAGTATTTTAGAGTGTTGGTAGAAAACTTTGATAAATAAGTTTAGGAAAACTTTTGGTTAAACAAGGAATTAAGTTTGAAGAAACTTTCTTATTTTATTGGTTTGAAAAGAGAGTTTGTAATAACTTTATTTTATATATTTCTTGATAAAATCACATATAGTGTTATTACTAAAACTTGAGCTATATTTGTTAAGATAGAAATTATTCCTTATGTGACAAAATTTATTTTTAAGGAGAGTTCATTTTTATTACTTAATAAAACTTATTTTCATTATGGTTGAGACAATAACAATATGTTCATGCATGAATGAGAATATGTAACTATGAGAAATATAATAAAAACAACATAATAAGATAAATTATATAAGAGCATAAAAGTAAAGTCAAGTATTGGGAACCTTAACTTCATCAAAGTATCTCGGGACTAAGAAATATACTAGTCCCAAAAGAAAAGAAAAGCAAAGAAAGAAAATTGTTTTGACTTGATATGGACAAGTCTAAGACTAGAAAGACTAGTCTTAATAATTACATGAAATAAATAAATTGCATAACTTGAAAGTAAATAAATAAAAAATGAGCTTATATGCTCTAAATAGATATATATACATAATATACATAATACTTTATATAAGTTAGATTAGAAACAAAATAATAACAACAACATATTAGTAACATAAAGAAAATAAAAACATGAACAAGAACAAAACATGAATATATTGTTGCTTCTTTAACTCTCATGAGTCTAAAAAACATACACTAAACTCATGTTAAATTATATGAACATGATGAATGAATAAGAGAAATTTTACCTAAGGTTTTATGTGTTTGTTGAAGAAGAATGTAATGGTTTGTAGTAATACGTGGGAATGGGTTTTCTAAAGAAAAGAGAGAACTTGAGAGAGATTTTGAGAGAGAGGTATTATGGAGTGATTTTGGGAGAGTTTTAGTATGAATTGTGTTGTGTGAAAGAATAAAAGAGGAAAGGGGTATTTATAGATTTTTGGAATGGAAATTAGATGTAATTAAATAAATTGAAAAAGAAAACAAATTGAGAGTGATATGAGAGAGATGGTGGACGGCAAGGCTTGGAAGAGGAAGAAAAATTAATTAAATTTGTTGTTTTGTAATAAAGAAGTAATATGTAAAATATGATGTGATTAAAGTTGTATGGGGAAGGTAAATTGTAAGGTATAGGTATGGTAGTGTGTAAAAATAGAGTTTAAGAAAAAATAGAGATAGATGAATAGTAGAAAAGTACTATGAATAGTAGATTAGACAATTGAAATATCGGTAGTAAAGAAAATACACGTAATGGCCTATATCTGATATTTTTAGTTATTGAAAAATTCTAAAACTGATCTTTTTAAAATCCTTATATTTTTACGAATCTATTGGTGTTGTCAGAATATTTTTACTATCCGGTGCACCGGGGCACGGTTTTTGAAAACTGATCCCGTTTGGATCCGAAGGACACTTGAAAATTACGAATCTAATATTTTTAAGCTTTCATATATTATTACGAGCCATATTCCACAATTATTTCAATTTCGTTTTCTAGGGTTTAAGAACACGGGATTGTCGGATTTAGACTCACTTGACTAATCATGTAACTAGGTTAACTTTAGGGTTTCGTTTTGACTTCCGGTTCTTAGGGTTTGCTTATATTATCGAAAAAATCTAGGGGCTTACAATCTCGTATAAGCAACCCTAAGAAAGTAAGTAAGAGTTTAGTATATAGAATAGTTCGTAATTACATAAGGAAACTTAAAAAGATCAGATTAGTAAAACCGCAAATCGTTTTAAACCCGAACGGATACAGTTCTTGAAAAACGTGTTTCGGGGCTCGAAATAGTAAAAAATATTCTCGATATACCGTTAAACTCGTAAAAATGTAAGGTTTTCAAAAATATCAATTTTGTAATTTGCCGGTAAGTAAAAATAACAGATATCGCAATTATACATGTTTTTTCTTACTACCAATACTTTATTAGTCATATCTATTTTACATTACACTATTCATTACTATTCTACACTATTCTTTTATCTCTACTTTTTCTAACACCTACTCTTGCAACATCATAACCTATTGCCTTTACTTTTTACCTTTCTCATAACTTTATTTCACATCTACCTTACTTATTATTCTATTTAATCAACAAAAATACAAAAAAAAAAATCACTCCTCCCCCTCTCTGATGCTATGGCCGGCGCATACACTCTCTCTCTCCCACTCAATTTCTTTCAATTTTCCTTTATTTAAATCACACAAATTGTAAACCTCGGTATTCTCAGTAGTTAAGTAAACCTCGGGAGTTGAAAAGTGAAACCCTAATCCAATCCGGTTTAAGTCTAGTGAGAGAAGCTTAGAAACCCTAAATCCAGCTTTCCTTCGGTTTCATAATAAAAGAATTTTTATAAAGTAAATGAATATGAATTATCGTTTTAAATTGTATTTTAAATCTTAGAAAGTTTTAAATTCGGGAATTTTTCAATTCCGGGCCTTCCCGAGCTCAATTACGGAAAAACGTGCCCCGGGACCACAAACTCAGAAAAATATTCTGGAATATTCATTAGAACCGAAATTTTTTAAGGATTTCAAAAATATCAATTTTATAATTTTCCGAGCAATAAAAATTACAGTTATAGCCTTTTTCCCGTGTTTTCGTTACAATCGGTAAAGTAGATGTCTTGTCTACTATTCACAATTATAACCTACACTACACACTACCCATACCCTATTCTTACATCCTTACAACTACTCATTACAATTTTTTTCCAAGAAATTTTGTTTCCTAATTAATTAATACAATTATTACATTTTATTACATAAAATAAAAATTCTATCAAATTTCAAACTCTCAGTCTCACCCCCCCCCCAAATTCCCTCTAAATTGTTTTATTTTTACTCATTTTATTACAAATAAACCCTAATGCACATGATATATAAACTCATTTTCTACTCTCTCTCTTCATTTTCACTCTTTCAAAAATTTTTCAAAGGTTAAACTCTCTCCCTCTCCTCTCTAAAGTTGCCGTGACACACACACACACATGCACACTTCCACAGGTTTGTTTCATCTTCTTTTCTTCTTCAAATCATCCATTAGATGTTGATTCCAAGCTTTGTTAGTCCTAAATCTTGTAATGGCAAGACCATTCTTATGTGTTTTCCACATTTAATCCCAATGATCATGTGCAAGGGACATGAAAACACTAATACAAAATCTCAAGCCATCACAAGAAGTGGATCTAGTGTTTAAAAGAGTTTTTGTTGGAATATCATCTTGTTCATGCATTTAAGTAGAGATCTAGCATAGAAAGTTATGTTCATGCCATGAAACTCATGATTCATGCACTAAATATGGTAGATCTAGTGTTTAGACATTTATGCCTTCATCTACATTGATGTTCATATGATTATTTTGAGTTTCATGCATTAATGATATAAAAGCCTAGACTTGCATGTGCATAGATGTGTTAGATGATAGATCTTCATGTATATGAAGCAAGAAACTTGAAAAAGAAAAGATTTTTGCTAGAAATGTTTTATGAAAATTCGGATGATTTTGGAACCCTATTTTAAAAACCACTAAAACCACTTTGAAACTCATATTTTACATGAAAAATGAAGAGTATACGTAATAGGTATCTTTAAGGAATGATTTTTACAAGTTTGAATAAGTTTAGGCATGAGTAATATGTAAAACAAGTAGTGGAGTTAGAATGGAAAATTTTGAGATAGTGATTAGTTTGTTAAATTTGTAATTTGGAATAATGCCTACATAAACCCTTAGTATCCAAGCTTAAATTAAATGTTTTATGAGCTAAATGAAGTCCTTAGACAATAGATATAATAAAGCTTCAAATTTTGGTGCATTAAACAAGTTTTCTCATAGGAAAAATGCAAGAAAAGAAAATTTCCAAAATTCGGATTTTTGTGAAAAGCTTGTTTAAAAAAATATTTGTCAAGTGAAAAATGTGGATTTTTATGCATAAATGAAGGTCATTGATAGTATAGATGTTAAGGACTTATTTTTATTTAGATAATAAGTAAATTCCAAGAATAAAATCCTAAAAACCCTAAGGAATGCAAGTTGGAAAGAATAGATTTTTTTGAAGTGACCATCATGGAGTTTTATGATAATTAGGAGTTCATAAGAGTTCATCATCAAAAAATCATCAAGGCCATGCATATATTGAACTTATTATATGACATTCATACTAGGAATTCATTCATATACCATCTATACATGAATCATCAACTAAAACATTTTACCAATTGCGAAACAATTTTTCGGAAAGAGGAAAGTTACAGAACAGATCTGATCCCACTGTTCCGTGACCTTAATGTTTTCAAAACTTGAAAATAATATTTGAAATAGATAGATCTTTTGAATTAGATAGAAATCGATATAAAATTTGCGAAATTCCGAGTTAAAATGACCAAGTTATGGTCGTTTTAAGTTGGAACTTCTGCAAATAGCGAGAAATCCGATTTTGTGTAGTTTAGATGCATAGCTTGGATTAGTTTAGTAATGAGATTCTTATTAGGTTGTTCTTATTTGGTAGGTGATCCCGAGCAAGACGATACCCTACCACCCGACTACTACTATTAAGAGACTGGCGTACCATGGCCGAGTGAGTATTACTTCCGCTCTCAATTATTGCTTGTGATTGTATTGATAGTGGCATTAGTTGTTTAGGCAAAGATAAAAACGATTATGCATGATGGGGTATATGGGAATTATATACTTGTCTGCTGTTGATATGTGAAGTTGAACTTAAGGAATATCGAAACTGGGTATTAAGCCGCTGTTTGTTTAGCGAGAATTTATATTGATTGTCTGCGAATAATTGTTGGTCACCTAAAAGAATTGGATTAATCTATATTGGATCTCAATTATAATTGGACTCATTCATTTCACGATGGGGATGGAGCATTAGCATTTGTTGGTTTTTCGTGACCCATAAAATGAATATGTTGGTTAATCGTGATCCATAAGACGAAATTGTTGGTTAATCGTGATCCATAAAAAGAATTATTGTTCAATTGACCGCGAGCTTAAACGGCATCGTACCGCAGGATTCGTTAATCTGCTAACCCAGGATGGAGGGCGCAAGTCCATTCACATATGACTTCCGGTTGGTCATATGTTTGTTGAATTCATTTGCTTGATGCATACCATTTGTTTGAGTAACCACTTGCTTGAAAGATTTGTCTTAATTGTGATATGGAAGTTTTCACTCACTAAGCTAGTTAGCTTACGCCCCTATAGTTTTTACTTGTTGCAGCATGATTTCATTTGGCTTAGGCTAAGGCAGGCTACAGCTCAGGTACCGGAGCTAGGAGTTTCCCTTAGAAGTTTATTTCGATTTTGTTTAGACTTCCGTTGGAAACTAAAGGACTCTGGATGACTGTAATGGACTTAATATTATTTTGCAGGGGGGAATGCCCCTTAGACTTTGTAAAGTATATATGTGTTTTGGTTTATTATCTATGGCTAATGAATACCACATTAAACTTCTTAACTCCATTGATCGAGTATTCTATTATCATAAAGGGATGCTTTACATCTATTCAAGACTCCCGAAGGGCTCGGATAGAATTTCGAGAGTCTTATATAGTATGTGGCGGGCTGTTACGTTTAGGATACCCTATGGGGTGTGACAGTTTAAGTTGGTATCAGAGCACTAGGTTATAAAACAAGACAATAGAATTAAAAGAAACCAAACATAGAAATCTAATCAATAGGCTCAAATGGAGTTGAAATATTTTTCCTTGTTAAGTCTAATTAGGAGCCTTATGTTGTTGTAGGTCTCCTTGGGTGAGACCAGGGAACGGGCTAGAAATTTCACCAAGAGAACCGATGAGACCATGGTGGAATACAGATTGAGATTAAGAAAGCTGTGTGAGGATTTTGCTCTAGCCAGGCACCCTCAGACTATAGGGGAGATGTTCAAATTGTGGAAAGAAGGGTTGAGATACACTAGATAGGCCGCTGTGGTCGACCAACTGAGATATGATCCTATGGGGAGAAGGAATTGGACTAAGTTGGAGACAATCTATACCTTAGAAAGAATCATGGTAGAATAAGGGCATGAGCCCATGACTAGGGAAGCTACTTTTATCTTGAAGAATGGGGGAAACCGAACCCCTCCAGACTTTAGGGTGTGGATCCCTATAGGACCTTTATATGTGTATGCCCATGATGACTTGTATGACCACCATGATTGGAACATAGCGGATGCCCGGAACCATATTACATGGCATGCAATTTACTTAGACATTCTTCCACCAAGTGTAATTGCTCCACCACCAGCCAGTGACATAGGCATGCAATTGAATGGTGCACTTGTGATTGGAGAGGGTAATGAAGTTAATGAAGAGGTAGAGGAGGAAGAAGAAGAAGAGGACCCCGAGGAGGATCCTAATTGGGAGAAAATGTAGTCCCTAGAACCCCTACCCCATCCATTGAGCCGGAAGTGGGAGTGAATCCGGAACCTAATCAAATTGTGTGGATTTTAATCGAGTATTGGAGATACCAGATAGTGGAAGGGTAGAACCTGAATTAGATCCCAGGTTTTGGAGGGATGTTTATATTAAGGGTGAATATCCACCTGTGCTTGATCTGGCAGTAGTAGAACCCGTGGCCCCCGAGCCTATGGAAGTTGAAAATGTGGGTGGAGAGCCTATGAGAGAACCCGAGATAGTAGAGAACCAAGTAGGCGAACCCGAAATGAGAGGTGATGAGGAAGAAGTGAGCTCGAGGGAGGGGCAAGGAACCGAAGATGAGGAGGAAAGTGAAGAACAAGATCAAGAGCCTTTAGTCCGACCCGCTAGGAGGCGGAGGATGAATGTAAGGGAATACCTTAGTCTGTTCGTCCGACAGGACGATGGTGGTTCTTCTAGTAGGAGACGACCTCCTAATTCGACCTCCGATGATACTAGTGACGAGTGAAGGCTGAGATGATAGCTAACCCATGAAGTCCAAGTGAAGTCCTTGTTTTTCTTATTTTGTAGTAGGCAATGCGGGATGCCAATTTGCCTTAGGATTTCAGGATTAGTATTTTATTCCTTCTTTTTCCCTGTATTTTGTTGTGCTTTCGGGAATAGGGAAAATGTTTAGAATCGGAACTAGAGTGTAGCTAGCCAAATTTTGGGGACAGAAATCTTTGATGTAACATTTTGTATGGCTCGCTAAAGTAATGAAGGATCATGTTTATTTCAAAGGAAAAAAAAAGTTGTGGAAAGCATGTATGCTAGGCATTAGACATAAAGAATGTTAACTACACATAAATTGCATGAGCATTCATTCATTCATGCTACTATTTTGAGATTGCAACTTATTTCCTTATGAGTAAATTCTATTGTTTCTCCTTATGATTATATGAAGCTTATAAAATTCAATTCCTTTTGAAATTTGAATTCCGAATTCGCAAAATTTTGAATCTTGTTGACGAATTAATTTCCTTAAAAATTTACAACGTCTTAAGAATACTAAAATTTATTAAACAATGTGTAAACAGATGAAACCGACAGATTCGGAATCAGAGCAGGGATCTCTCCCGAACGAAGCCGACCAATCGGCCATACCTCAACCTAATCCTCAAGGAGCTGCACCTCAGAATCAGCAGGGTGATGTGTTGAATGCGATTGGACAATTAGCCAATCTCTTGAATACATTCATCAAGAACCAAAACCCGGTTCAGAACCTGCACCAAGGATAAAGTGTTTGGGATTCTGCTCCACATCCACCACCTGCAGATCACAGGGAAGTGACCACTGAAGCACCTGCTCCACAGGAGGAGCATTCCTACAATGTGCCCATGCCACCACCTCCACCATACCGAAGACCTCACCGAAGCTCTTTACCGGACTTCATTAAGAGTAACCGGTATTTTGATGGAGTGTTTGGTAAACCAGACGAAGCCGAGGATTGGCTAGCTCAAATTGAGCGATCTTTTGCTGCATATGAGATTCCACCTTATTTACAAGTGGAATATGGAACTTATATGTTGAGATATAATGCGAGGGTCTGGTGGGACTCTAAGAGAAGAAGCTTGCCTTCCCTAGTTACATGGGAATCTTTTCGCTGGGAATTTTTGGACAATTACTTTCCCTCCAGCTTGAGAGTGAAGTATAGTGCTGAGTTCCTCCATGTTAAACAAAAGGGGAGAACTGTGGAACAGTATGAGACTGAGTTCGTCCACCTGCTGCAATATGCACCTGAGTCTTTCAGGGATAGTGAGGAGTTGAAGAAGCAAGTATTTTTGGGAGGCCTAGATGAGGAATTGCGGATTAAATTGGAAGAGTTTGGAGTAAGGACCTACCTGAGATGGTGGTAAAGGCCCGAGTGATTGAAGGGGCCAGAAAAAGTAAATACAAGGAACCCGACAAGAGAGTAGTTGGAAAAAGGCCGTTTGACGCCTCAAGTTCAAGATTCAAAGGAAAGAGGTAAGACCGTACCAGGGTTTAAGGATGACTCTAGTGGGAAGCCGACCCAAATTAAGGCCAATGTCACTTGTTGGAAATGCAAGGGGATTCATGCTCCTAGGCAGTGTCTACTGTTGAAGAAAAATGTTATTTCTATGGTGATACTGGCCACATGGTTTATACGTACCCGAAGAAGATGGCCATGACTTGCTTTATTTGCAAGGAGAAGGGGCACTTGGCCTCTGAATGTTCCCAACAGAAAAGTGTAGTCGCTCGACCCTTTGGGACTTCGAGCAATACCAACCCTATGAAGTCGGGTAATAAAAGTGGGAGCTGTGCGGCTTCGACAATGCATGGATGAGGCTATATAACTTTGAGGGCCAATGGATGGTAGAGGAAGATGAGGATGAGGAAGTGGAATTGCAGCCTTGGATCAAAGCGACGCGCGCGTGGCGGCCTGGTGACAGGTTAGTAACAGAAACCCTCTAAGTTAAAATTTAATTTATTAATTTGAATTGTTGTCTAAATTAAATAAACATGTTTATGGGAAAGCTGGAAGTAAGAACCCCATGAAGGTAGTTTTGAGAGTGTTTTAGGGTTGATAAGTGATGGATGTTTGTTGACCTCAAGTCACATAAGGGTGAATAAAATGGAGGCTTATGTTTTGTTTGACACGGGAGCAACACATTCGTTCATCACCACTAGTTTGGCTAATCAACTTGGATTGCCTATAGCCACAACTACTGTTAGTTTGAGGATTAAGACACCTACTGGAAGCGTTGTGTCAACCCGAGAGTTGATAAAGGACTGTCCATTGGAAATTTACGAGCACCACTCCAAAAGTGATTTAATAATATTGGAGATGAGTAAATACGAAGTTATCCTCAGATGAGTTGGCTAAGTAAGGCAAAAGCAGTAGTGGATTGGCAAAGGAGGACCGTGTGTTTCCATGATCAATCGGGAGGAAAAGTAGAATTTGTGGGAGAAACCCTAGTCCCAATAAGGTTTGGGTTAAACTCTTTTGAATTGATGATGGATGATGAAGAGATAATACCTATTGAAGGTGTTTTGGATGAAGATGAAACTCAGGAAGAAAGGGATATACTGGTGGTAAATGAATACTTAGATGTGTTTCCAAAAATTTTGCTGGGATTACCACCAAAAAGAGAAATTGATTTTGAGATTGTTTTAGCTCTAAACACCGAACCGATATCCCAAGCACCATACCGGATGGCACCGGCTGAGTTAAAGGAGTTAAAGACATAATTGCAGGAACTTTTGGACCATAAATTCATAAGACCAGGTGTGTGGCCATGGGGCGCACCTGTCTTGTTTGTAAAGAAGAAGGATGGATCAATAAGATTGTGTATTGATTATCTTGAATAAGGTAACTATCAAGAATCGGTATCCTCTGCCAAGAATCGATGATTTGTTTGATCAACTGCAAGGGCTTGCATATTTTCACGCATTGATCTGCGTTCGGGATACCATCAGTTGAGAATAAAGCCTGAGGACGTACCAAAGACAACTTTTCGTACTCGTTATGGATATTACGAGTTTCTGGTGATGTCGTTTGGGCTGACTAATGCACCAGCTGCATTTATGGACCTTATGAACAGAGTTTATAAGCCACTTTTGGATAAATGTGTGATAGTCTTCATAGACGACATCCTAATATATTCGAAGACCAAGGAACAACACAAGGAACATCTTCATTTGGCGTTGCAAACCTTAAGGGAAAACAAGTTGTACGCAAATTGTCCAAATGTGATTTTTGGTTGGATAGGATATCTTTTCTTAGACATGTGGTAACTGGTGATGGGATATCAGTTGACCCCGAAAAGATTAAGGCTGTAGTGGAATGGAAACAGCCACAAACGGTTACTGAAGTAAGCAGTTTCCTGGGATTGGCTGGCTACTATCGCAAGTTTGTGAAGGATTTCTCAAAGATAGACAAGCCACTAACTCAATTGACCCAAAAGAATGAGAAATTTTTTGGATAGATAAGAGGGAACAGAGCTTCCAGGAATTGAAACGGCGACTGGTATCGGCATCGATTTTGGTTCTACCGGACTAAAAGTCCTATACGGTGCATAGCGACGCCTCAAGGAATGGCCTTAGATATATTAATGCAGGAAGGGAAAGTTATTGCATATGCTTCTCGACAGTTGAGACCTCACGAGCAGAATTACCCTACACATGATCTGGAATTGGCCGCAGTTGTCTTCGCCTTGAAACTATGGAGACACTATTTATATGGACAGAGGTGCGAGATATACACGGATCATAAAAGCCTTAAATATCTGTTCACACAAAAGGAGCTAAAGACAAAGGAGATGGCTAGAACTGACAAAAGATTATGATTTGGAATAAATTACTGTCCAGGAAAGTTAATGCAGTCGCGGATGCCCTAAGTTGAAAAAAATTATGGGAAGTAGCCGCCTTGATCACAAGTCAAAGGGATCTAATTAGGGATTTTTAGAAATTAAAGATTGAGTTCATAGACCAAAGTGCTGAGCTTAGATAGCCAACCTGGCATTGGAACCAACCCTAATAGAAAGAATCAAAGAAGCCCAAAGGTATGAGAAGTGATACAAAAGATTAAAAGGAAACCCAAGTAGGAAAGTACATTGACTTTGTCACGCCCCAAAGTGTGCCCTACACGTGACAGTCCGCCACACTCAACATTTAAACTCAAGTAAGACAACCTTAGTCTTTCCATGAGTTGAATAATCGGGTGTAAGGCTCACTCACAACATGCATAGACCATTACTTTGCTTCGTAGTAGCTTAAGGAGACATACATAGCAACAAGAATGTAAATCATGACTATCTTACAGAGAATTATCTATTACATAACTAGGGGCATATCCCGGTAACAATACTAAGAATTCTCGAGTTCGCAAAGTTCCTTGTATTATCCTGCAAACATCGGTTCCGGAATACAGGATTAGAAAATCCATTTCTACTTTTAGGTCCGGCCTAACAAAACTCCTTAACGCTAAGAGTTGTACCTGTTGTCCACGGGTTCTCGAGATAACCAAAGGTATTCATACTGCAACAGGAAACTATCGGGTATAAGCCACCTAGCTTAGTGAGTGAAAACTTCCGAATCACAATTAATACAAAACATTCAAGCAAGTAATTAATCAACCAAGTGAAATGCATCAAACGAATGAGTTCAACAAACATATGACTAACGCTGAGATCATATGTGATGGACTTACGCCCTCCATCCCGGGTTAGCAGATTAACGAATCCTGCGATACGACGCCGTTTAAGCTCACGGTCAACTGAAAATAAAAATTCGTTTTATGGATCACATTAACCAATATATTCGTTTTATGGATCACGATTAACCAATTATTCGTTTTATATGATCACGAAAAACCAACCAATGCTAATGCTCCATCCCTTCGTGATATGAATGAATCCAATTATAATTGAAGTCGAATATAGATTATTCAATTCTTTTAGTGACCAACAATTATTCGCAGACAATCAATATAAAGTCTACTAAACAAGCAATAGCTTAACACCCAGTTTTGATATTCCTTAAGTTCCATTCACACTCAACAGCAACCAAATATATAATTCCCATATACCCATCATGCATAATCATCTTTTTATCTTTGCCTAAACAACTAGTGCTACTATCAGTATAATCACAAGCAATAATTGAGAATCGAAGTAGTACTCACTCGGCCATGGTACGCCGGTCTCTTAATAACGGTAGTCGGGTGATAGGGTATCGTCGTATTCGGGATCACCATAAGATTTGAAGTAGAAAGAAGATAAAATAAGCTTGTGAGTGGATGTGTGTGTGTGTGGTGTGTTCACGGCAAGAAGAAGAAGAAGAAGAAGAGGGGATTTTGCTCTTGTAAAAATTTGGAATGAGTAAAAAATGAGGAAGAGAGTAGAAATGGGTTTATATATTAAGTGTTTTAAGGGTTTGTTTTATTAAAATGAGTGAAATAAAAAATAGAGGGGGATATTAAGGGGGTGTGCGCCGCCTTAGGAGGGAGGAGAGAGGGAGTGAGTTGAAATTGTTTAAATTTGAAATTTGTGTAAAAAATGTAATAAAAGTGATAATTTAGTAGGAGACAAAAAATTTCTTGGAAAGAAAATATAATTGAGTATTTGAAGGATGTAATAATAGGGTATGGGTAGTGTGTAGTGTAGGTTGTACTGTGAATAGTACAATACATCTATTTACTGAATTGTAACGAAAACACGGGAAAAGACATAACTGTAATTTTTTAGCCCGAAAATTATAAAATTGATATTTTTGAAATCCTTATAAAATTACGGTTCTAATGAATATTCCAAACATTTTTTGAGTTTGTGGTCCCGGGGCACGCTTTTCCGTAATTGAGCTCGGGAAGGCCGGAATTGAAAAATTCCGAATTTGAAACTTTCAAAGATTTAAAATATACTTTAGAACAATAATTCATATTCAATAACTCTATAAAACTTCCTTTGTTATGAAAAAGGAAAGGCCGGATCTAGGGTTTCTAAGCTCCTCTCACTAAGCTCGAACCAGGCCGATATAGGGTTTCGTTCTCATTTCCGAAGTTTATCCGATCACCAGGAGAACTAGGGTAATATATAATAATAATAATAAATAAGGTAACTAATAATATTAAACCGTACTAGAAGACTCACTAATTACCGGTAGTAATGAAACACAAGTAAATTTGCAAAATCGGATAATTCTAGCTATTTGAAAATCTGTAAAACTAATAATTTAGAGATCCTTATAGAAATATGAGTTAATGGCATTAATACATATTTTTTTAACACTTCGAATCCCAGGGCGCGCTTTTCGAAGTCGGCACTTGAACGGATTGGAATAGGTCGAAAACTCGTTGATCTCATCCTTTATAGCATCCTAGGCTTAATACGAACCAATTACACCTTTTCCTTATTCCACTCCTTGGTTTAGGAACACACGGAATTGCGGATCCAGACTACGGAGTTTCTTGGGAGTTTCAGGGACTTAGGTTTCCCGGTTGACTTTCCGGTCTACACCTTTGCCAATTTGGAAATGATATTTTATACTTATACGACATATCTGATTGGTGAGATTTATTTTAAGGTTGATTTTCATAATTATTTAATATCTCTCAGTTCTCGGAATTCTTTGGATTGAGTTTTATCCCGAAGGTTAATCACTATTTACTTCTTAATAATTTGTTTTAGGGCTCTATTTTACCCGAATTTATAACTTGGAGTTAAATATAAAATTTGTCGTACGTAGGGGTTTTAGAATGGAAGTATATTGAGTTGCTATTTTATTTATGAGATTTCTTATTTTTCTCACGATTCAGAAATTTTCGGATTTGTTCGAAATTTGGGACTTATCGAAGTTCAGTTTTAATTCGGAGTGACTTTCAGGGTTTTATTTTCAAGGTCCATCTTTAGAATTATTTACTGAAATTTTCCAGGGCTTACATCCTCCCCACCTTAGAGAAAGTTTTGTCCGCAAAACTTATTACGTATGTATCGTTTATGGATGAAGAATTGTAAATTTTAGTTATGTCTCTTGCACCGTTTTATGCTTTGGTTCACCATTTTTAGATTTTGTATGATAGATATTCTTCGAATTATAGCATATATAAATTAATAAGAATTGACTTAGCGATTCCAACCTTCACTCACACGACTCTTTTGAAAAGACACAGACTTGACTCTTGACCATAGACGACTTGACTCAAACTACTCGGAACGACTCATGACGACACGACCTTATGCGGCACGACTACTTTGACCAATGAAGGTTGTGGATTCGCTTTTCCCATTCTTATGTAACTGTATATACAATATCGTACTTTGAGATTCATATTTCTCTGATTAATTGAGGTCACCGTGCCTTAAACTCCTTATGATCCTAATTATCTTGATGGATGTGAAATCAAAAGATTTCATTCCTTTATCGTAAAATTTTCTTACGAAGATTTTAGGTTCTTTGCGATTCCAAGCTTTGCGTCACGTTCTTTATAGATGTTCGATCTTTCAAAATTCTTCATGTACAAGAAGTTATGTGAGGGGTGTCTTGGAATTCATTGAATCAATCGAGTTTTTGTTTTAGTTTCCATCATTGGCTCCTTCTAGCTTCTGAGGGTCTCGGGTTTTTTTTTTTTTTTGTCGAGCCATTTAATCCGAGGGTATTTCTAACAACCAGTCTCCCTGATTTTATTGGTAGGACAGAATATGTGGTATTCTAAGGGTATAGCGCTAACCTGGTATCGAGTTGTATCTCTGGTCCTTGCTTCCTTCCATGGCAAAAGACTCCCGCTTCTCATCATTAGCCTTTCCCCGCATCACATAGGTGGGAAGGTTGTTTTCATTCCTATCATATCCCTTCCTCCTCCTCCTTGATAGACTCCATGAAGTAACATGCGGGTTACCCCGTTCAGGGTATGTTTTAGCCGGATGTTCCGTTTTTGTATAAGGAAGGCCTACGGTAGTCATCTTTTTGGAACACTTCTCAACCGTATAACTGAGGTCCTCTCAAAGGTAACACTTGAATCGAAGTCATGGACACTATGTATGGTAATGCTTTCCCTTACATTGCCAACCTTGTATCTTATCCAATATTATATCTTTCTCCTTGTTTGGGGTCATCATTCATGTGAAGTGTTTGGACTTCTCGGATCAAGTCATTGCAACATAACTCCAATTCCTTATGATTTCTTTCTTACCTTCCCCTTTAAACACTTCCTATTATTCGTACTCCTTCTTGCAATCCTTGATAATCCCTTGTATCAAATTCCTCCAATCGGGTCCGAGGGTCTCCTTTCAATTGTTCAAAAACAGTTGTCTTCACAACTTATCTCTTCATCATCTGACACCTACCACTGTCCCATCGTTTTTATCACATCACATCATCTATCGCATATTCGGTATATTTTCCATCTTGAATTCCCTTCTTTATGTTCCGTATCATCTTATTAGAATGCTGAGCTTCCTTAATTCTTACTAAGGGGGTTTCATCATCCAGTTCGCCATTTCTGACTGAGCGTCCTTTCTTGTAAATTCGATACTTATCCCTTCAACTTTTCCCACCAATTCCTTTGGATTTGTATGCAAGACTTCCACTTTCGTTGTGAGGTTTACAACTGATAACATCAACAACTGCATTTGCTTTCCTTGAGTGAGATTACTTTCCCTAGATCGAAATCTTTGGTTAGTTTAAACCATTATCCTACCGTGTGCCTACCCTTGTGAACAAATACTTGATGCTCTTGTGATCGGCATAGATCTCACACCTCCGCCCATGGAGGTAGCACCCCACGTCTTTAAAGTGAACGCCACTATGGGTAAACTCAATTCAGGTACAAGGTAGACCTGGTCATGCAACTTTCACCATCTCGAAGCGTAGAATGTCACTTTTCCCCCTTGTATGAGTGCACATCCGAGACTATCTCTTGATGCACCGTCCTGAACTATGTAGGGTTTCTTAGGAATTGGGTAATATCAATATCGGAGCGAAAACAACTCCTTGCTTGAGTTCTTGAAGGCCTTGATCCCTCTTTTCTACTCATGTAAACTCTCCATTCATTTTGGATCCAGGGCTCGGAACCCCTAACAACTTTCTATAGTGCCCTGTCGATCCTGGAAAACTTCTCACGTCCTTTGCGGGTTTGGGCAGTTTTCCAATCCATTGTACTTTTATCCTTCAGGGTTCCCAGATACATATTCCTTCGATACCCTACGGTCTATAGTGAAATCCTACTCTGCCAGAATTTTCACGGAGAGAACTTGATGTATAACTTGTGCTTTCTTAAAGTTTGTAATGCTACGCATAGGTACTCTTCATGCTACTCCCGTGCCTATGTGTAGATAAGACTATCATCCATAAAATTTCACATAATTTATCTAGTAAAGGCTTACACGCCCGACTCATCCAATCCATAGATATAACGGGGACAATTGTTACTTCAATGTCGTCAATTAAGAATTATAACGTTCTTGTATAATTCGAGATGTGGTTTCATGTATGTTAATTGGCCCAGTGTTTTAATTGAGGGTATCTGGGTCAAGGATCGGTCCTTGAAAATGCACTTATCCCTGGTCGTTAGTCTAGCAGGTCGTCGACCTTCGAAAGCGAATATTTATTCCCAAACATGACTCCATTTAGTTCCCGAAAATCGACATATATCCTTATCTAAGCCATTCAGAAGGACTTGCCTCATCGGTTTCCTACCATGCTTGTACTGGTCAAGGGAAGGCATAGATGATCGAATGGGCTTAAATGCTCATCAATTATCTTAAGGCCATTTATAGAGCGGCTCAAACATCGGTCACAGGTGGGGTTGACGGCGGTTTTTTTTTTTTTTTTTTATCGGGTTCGTTTGCCGTGGTTTGTTTTTTTAGCATCTTCTTTCTCTACTGTGATTGTATTTCCTTTAAATAACTCAGTCAAATAATCTTCTGATAATATTATTAGCTTTTTCCATCAGATTTTGGAATTGCCGGAAGTTCTTATACAAGCGAGTAATCATAAAAGGAAATGTAATTCCAAGAACGTGAATAAGGAAATCCTAACTTCATAAAACATAATATAGCTTTTCATTAAAACATGAACGGGGGGTACAAAGGCCCCTACATGGAAATCGAGATCAGGTCATACTAATGCAAACATCATAACAAGCAACAAATATGGATAACGCCCAAAACATCAAGCTACTATAACCTATCTTTCAAGGTTGCAACTACAAAATTCAGCTTGGACTTGTGGGTCAATCATATATCTCACCCCCTTCTCTAAGCGATCAATTCAGTCTTTATATGCTAATCCTTGCCCTTCTTCACCCTCAATTTCTTCAGGATGGGTAACTTCCATACCCTTTGTCTCATCTATCTCTTCTTCGTGGGGTTGGAAGCCAATTTCACTTAGTGGGGGTGGCTGTGCCATGTCGGTGGGTGGAGGTATCACTTCCCCATATACTCCCCACCAGAAGAAGTGACTTTGAGCATCCGCCCGAAGCCAGTCAGTGTGGTCTCCCAACAGGTCATGGGCATAAGTAAACAGGTATCCAATTGGGTTCCAGGTCTGGAAATCAAGAAAAGTCAGTCCCCCTTTGTTTCTCAATACAAGGTAGCTTCCTGCAACATGGGTTCTCCTAACTTATGAACAGCAATCCTTTCCACTGCATAGATCACTTCAAGCTCCGACCAACATTTCTTCCTTATAGGGTAATACTCGACATTGGTCACCACTTTATGCCATTCAGTGTTCATCAACCCTCTTTTCCACATATTAAACATCTCTCGGATTGACCTGGGGTGACCAGCTAAAGCAAAGTCTTCGCACAAGACCCTAATCTTCAACCGGTATTTAACCAAGGTTTCATCAGGTTGCTTACGCACTAGCCTTTACGCACTAGCCTTGCTGCTCGGCGGGCTTCACCAGGAGTAAGCTATTCACAAAAGAAGAAGAACCAGATTCGCAAAACCCATTATACCCACGCTATTCTTATCTAGGCTTTATTTTTATTCTCATCCTACTTTATTCTTCTCAAGTCTATAGGTTAAAGTCATGATTGTGGATTCTTAACTATGCTCTGATACCAACTTAAACTGTCACGTCCCAAAGTGTGCCCTACACGTGACAGTCCGCCACACTCAACATTTTAACTCAAGTAAGACAACCTTAGTCTTTCCATGAGTTTGAACATCGGGTGTAAGGCTCACTCTCAACATGCATAGACCATACTTTGCTTCGTAGTAGCTTAAGGAGACATACGTAGCAACAAGAATGTAAATCATGACCATCTTACAGAGAATTATTCTATTACATGAACTAGGGGGCATACTCCGGTAACAATACTAAGAATTCTCGAGTTCACAAAGTTCCTTGTATTATCCTGCAGACACCGGTTCCGGAATATAGGATTAGAAATCCATTTCTACTTTTAGGTCCCGGGCCTAACAAAAGCTCCTTAACCGCTAAGAGTTGTACTGTTGTCTACGGGTTCTCGGAGATAACCAAAGGTATTCATACTGCAACAGGAAACTATTGGGGTATAAGCCACGCTAGCTTAGTAAGTGAAAACTTCCGAATCACAATTAATACAAAACATTCAAGCAAGTAATTAATCAACCAAGTGAAATGCGTCAAACGAATGAGTTCAACAAACATATGACCAGCTGGAGATTATATGTGGATAGACTTGCGCCCTCCATCTCGGGTTAGCAGATTAACGAATCCTGCAGTACGATGCTGTTTAAGCTCACGGTCAACTGAAAATAAAAATTCGTTTTATGGATCACGATTAACCAATATATTTGTTTTATGGATCACGATTAACCAACATATTCGTTTTATGGATCACAAAAAACCAACAAATGCTAATGCTCCATCCCTTCGTGATATGAATGAATCCAATTATAATTGAAGTCGAATATAGATTAATTCAATTCTTTTAGGTGACCAACAATTATTTGCAGACAATCAATATAAAGTCTAGCTAAACAAGCAATAGCTTAACACCCGGTTTCGATATTCCTTAAGTTCCATTCACACATCAACAGCAACCAAATATATAATTCCCATATACCCCATCATGCATAATCATCTTTTTATCTTTGCCTAAACAACTAGTGCCACTATCAGTACAATCACAAGCAATAATTGAGAACGGAAGTAGTATTCACTCGGCCATGGTACGCCGGTCTCTTAATAACGGTAGTCGAGTGATAGGGTATCGTCGTATTCGGGATCACCACTAGGATTTGAAGTAGAAAAGAAGATAAAATAAGCTTGTGAGTGGATGTGTGTGTGTGGTGTGGTTCACGGCAAGAAGAAGAAGAAGAAGAAGAGGGGATTTTGCTCTTGTAAAAATTTGGAATGAGTAAAAATGAGGAGAGAGAGTAGAAATGGGTTTATATATTAAGTGTTTTAGGGTTTGTTTGTATTAAAAATGAGTAAAATAAAACAAATAGAGGGGGAATTAAGGGGGGTGTGCGCCGGCCTTAGGAGGGAGGAGAGAGGGAGTGAGTTGAAATTGTTTAAATTTGAAATTTGTGTAATAAAATATAATAAAAGTGATAATTTAGTAGGAGACAAAAATTTCTTTGAAAAGAAAATATAATTGAGTAGTTGTAAGGATGTAAGAATAGGGTATGGGTAGTGTGTAGTGTAGGTTATACTTGTGAATAGTAGACAAGACATCTACTTTATCGGTTGTAATGAAAACAGGGGAAAAGGCTATAACTGTAATTTTTATAGCCGGAAAATTATAAAATTGATATTTTTGAAATCCTTATAAAATTACGGTTCTAATGAATATTCCGAAACATTTTTCTGAGTTCGTGGTCCCAAGGCACGCTTTTCCGTAATTGAGCTTGGGAAGGCCCGGAATTGAAAAATTCCCGAATTTGAAACTTTCAAAGATTTAAAATATACTTTAGAACAATAATTCATATTCAATAACTCTATAAAACTTCCTTTGTTATGAAATCGAAGGAAAGCCAGATCTAGGGTTTCCAAGCTCCTCTCACTAAGCTCGAACCAGACCGATATAGGGTTTCGTTCTCGGTTTCCGAAGTTTATTCGATCACCAAGAGAACTAGGGTATACATTATAATAATAATAATAATAATAATAATAATAATAATAATAATAATAATAATAATTAGGTAACTAATAATATTAAACCGTACTGGAAGACTCACTAATTACCTGTAGTAATGAAACACAAGTAAATTTGCAAAATCGGATAATTCTAGCTATTTGAAAATCTGTAAAACTAACAATTTAGAGATCCTCATAGAAATATGAGTTTAATGGCATTAATGACATATTTTTTTAACACTTCGAATCCCAGGGCGCGCTTTTCGAAGTCGGCACCTGAACGGATTGGAATAGGTCGAAAACTCGTTGATCTCATTCTTTATAGCATCCTAGGCTTAATACGAACCAATTACACCTTTTCCTCTTATTCTGACTCCTTGGTTTAGGAACACGGAATTGTCGGATCCAGACTACGGAGTTTCTTGGGAGTTTCAGGGACTTAGGTTTCCTGGTTGACTTTTCGGTCTACACCTTTGCCAATTTGGAAACTGATATTTTATACTTATACGACATATCTGATTGGTGAGATTTATTTTAAGGTTGATTTTCATAATTATTTAATATCTCTCAACGTTCTCGGAATTCTTTGGATTGAGTTTTATTCCCGAAGGTTAATCACTATTTACTTCTTAACAATTTGTTTTAGGGCTCTATTTTACCTGAATTTATAAGTTGGAGTTAAATATAAAATTTGTCGTACGTAGGGGTTTTAGAATGGAAGTATATTGAGTTACTATTTTATTTATGAGATTTCTTATTTTTCTCACGATTCAGAAATTTCCGGATTCGTTCGGAATTTAGAACTTATTGAAGTTCAGTTTTAATTCGGAGTGACTTTCAGGGTTTTATTTTCAAAGACCATCTTTAGAATTATTTACTGAAATTTTCCAGGGCTTACAGACTTTGCAATAGATGATGAGGATGTAATCATAATGAAAGGAAGGTTGTGTGTACCGGAGGATGAAGAGTTGAGGAAGGAAACAATGAGTGAAGCTCATAACTCCGGTTATACCATACATCCGGGAGGTACCGAGATGTACCAAGATTTGAGAAGCCGTTATTGGTGGAAAGGCATGAAGAGAGATGTGGCAGATTATGTAATTAAATGTCCGGTTTGCCAACAAGTGAAAGTAGAGCACGAAAGGCTGGGTGGATTGTTAAAGCCTTTACCCATTCCCGAGTGGAAGTGGGATTAGATATCTACGGATTTTTTGTGTGGTTTTCCCAAGACTCCTTCTGGTTGTGATGCCGTATGTGTAATAGTGGATCGGTTGACCAAGTCGGCGCACTTCTTACCCATAAATATGACTTATTCAATGGAAAAGTTAGCCAAGATCTACATCCAGGAGTTCGTACCGTTACATGGCATACCTGCAGGGATTATTTTAGATAGAGACCCAAGTTTTGTGTCTAAGTTTTGGACAAGTCTGCAAAAGAGTTTGGGCACCAAGTTGCATTTTAGTACGGCATATTGCCCTTAGACTGATGGGAGCGGACGATCCAAACCTTGGAAGATATGTTGAGAGTGTGTGCCATGGAATTCAAAGGGAGTTGGGATTGTCATGTGCACCTAATTGAGTTTGCTTACAATAACAGCTATCACTCAACTATTCAGATGCCACCTTATGAAGCTCTGTATGGACGGCGCTGTAGATCCCCTCTGTTTTGGGATGAAGTGGAAAAGATAGCTATTGGGCCATAATTGGTACAAGAAGCCACCGATAAAGTGAGGGTAATCCAGTGGAAAATGAAAGAGGCTCAGGATAGGCAAAAGAGCTGGGTAGACCTGAAAAGAAGAGAACTCGAATTCAAGATAGGCGACCATGTGTACCTGAAGATAAGTCCGATTAAAAGTATTAAAAGAATGCATACACAAGGAAAGCTGAGCCTGAGATATATTGGACCTTTTGAAATCTTGGAAAGAGTCGAGGATCTGGCATATCGACTAGCTTTACCACCAAATCTATCCGAGATTCACAACGTGTTCCATGTGTCCGTATTGAGAAAGTATGTGGGCAACCCATAAAAGATCTTGGAATTGGAACCGATCCAACTGAAGGAAAACCTGACATACGAAGAACACCTCGTGAAGATATTGGATAAGAAAACTCAAAGGCTACGGAACAAGGACATCTACTATGATAAAGTATTATGGAAAAATCATGCCTTTGAGGAAGCAACTTGGGAAGCTGAGGAGGAAATCCGTAGAAAATACCCCGAGTTATTTGAAGGACAAGGTATGTCAGTTCAGTTTTGAGGACAAAACTCTATTTAAGGTGGGGAGGTTGTAAACCCCAGTATTCTAAGTAGTTAAGTAAACCCCGGGAGTTGAAAGGTGAAACCCTAATCCAGTCTAGTTTAAGTCTAGTGAGAGAAGCTTAGAAACCTTAAATCCGGCTTTCCTTCAGTTTCATAATAAAAGAAGTTTTATAAAGTAAATGAATATGAATTATCATTTTAAAGTGTATTTTAAACCTTAGAAAGTTTTAAATTCGGGAATTTTTCAATTCTGGGCCTTCCCGAGCTCAATTACGGAAAAACGTGCCTCGGGACCACAAACTCAGAAAAATATTCTGAAATATTTATTAGAACCGAAATTTTATAAGGATTTCAAAAATATCAATTTTATAATTTTCCGGGCTATAAAAATTACAGTTATAGCCTTTTCCCGTGTTTTCGTAACAACCGGTAAAGTAGATGTCTTGTATACTATTCACAAGTACAACCTACACTACACACTACCCATACCCTATTCTTACATCCTTACAACTACTCATTACAATTTTCTTTTTCAAGAAATTTTGTTTCCAAATTAATTAATACAATTATTACACACATAAAATACAAATTTTATCAAATTTCAAACTCTCACTCTCACAACAACACTCCAACCCCCCACCCATACCCCCCCACCCCCCCGCCGATGCACCCCCTCCCCTATTCCCTGTAAATTGTTTTATTTTTACTCATTTTATTACAAATAAACCCTAATGCACATGATATATAAACTCATTTTCTATACTCTCTCTTCATTTTCACTCTTTCAAAATTTTTTCAAAGGTTAAACTCTCTCCCTCTCCTCTCTAAAGTTGTCGTGACACACACACACACATGCACACTTCCACAAGTTTGTTTCATCTTCTTTTCTTCTTCAAATCACCCATTAGATGTTGATTCCAAGCTTTGTTAGTCCTAAATCTTGTAATGGAAAGACCATTCTTGTGTGTTTTCCACATTTAATCCCAATGAGCATGTGCAAGAGACATGAAAACACTAATACAAGAATCTCAAGCCATCACAAGAAGTGGATCTAGTGTTTAAAAGAATTTTTGTTGGAATATCATCTTGTTCATGCATGTAAAGTAGAGATCTAGCATAGAAAGTTATGTTCATGCCATGAAACTCATGATTCATACACTAAATATGGTAGATCTAGTGTTTAGACATTCATGCCTTCATCTACATTGATGTTCATGTGATTATTTTGAGTTTCATGCATTAATGATCATAAAAGCCTAGACTTGCATGTGCATAGATGTGTTAGATGATAGATCTTCATGTATATGAAGCAAGAAACTTGAAAAAGAAAAAGATTTTTGCTAGAAATGTTTTATGAAAATTCAGATGATTTTGGAACCCTATTTTAAAAACCACTAAAACCATGTTGAAACTCATATTTTACATGAAAAATGAAGAGTATATGTAATAGGTATCTTTAAGGAATGATTTTTACAAGTTTGAATGAGTTTAGGCATGAGTAATATGTAAAATAAGTAGTGGAGTTAGAATGGAAAATTTTGAGATAGTGATTAGTTTGTTAAATTCGTAATTTGGAATAATGCCTACATAAACCCTTAGTATCCAAGCTTAAATTAAATCTTTTATGAGCTAAATGAAGTCCTTAGACAATAGATATAATAATGCTTCAAATTTTGGTGCATTAAACAAGTTTTCTCATAGGAAAAATGCAAGAAAAGAAAATTTCCAAAATTCGAATTTTTGTGAAAAGCTTGTTTAAAAACATATTTGCCAAGTGAAAAATGTGGATTTTTATGCATAAATGAAGGTCATGGATAGTATAGATGTTAAAGACTCATTTTTATTTAGATAATAAGTAAATTCCAAGAATAGAATCCTAAAAACCCTAGGGAATGCAAGTTGGAAAGAATAGATTTTTTTTGAAGTGACCATCATGGAGTTTTATGATAATTAGGAGTTCATAAGAGTTCATCATCAAAAAATCATCAAGACCATGCATATATTGAACTTATTACATGACGTTCATACTAGGAATTCATTCATATACCATCTAGACATGAATCATCAACTAGAAATATTTTACCAATTGCGAATCAATTTTTCGGAAAGAGGAAAGTTACAGAACAGATCTGATCCCACTGTTCCATGACCTTAATATTTTCAAAACTTGAAAATAATATTTGAAATAGATAGATCTTTCGAAGTAGATAGAAATCGATATAAAATTTGCGAAATTCCGAGTTAAAATGACCAAGTTATGGCCATTTTAAGTTGAAACTTCTGCAAATAGCGAGAAATCCGATTTTGTATAATTTAGATGCATAGCTTGGATTAGTTTAGTGATGAGATTCTTATTAGGTTGTTCTTATTTGGTAGGTGATCCCGAGCAAGACAATACCCTACCACCCAACTACTACTATTAAGAGACCGGCGTACTATGGCCGAGTGAGTATTACTTCCACTCTCAATTATTGCTTGTGATTGTATTGATAGTGGCATTAGTTGTTTAGGCAAAGAAAAAACGATTATGCATGATGGGGTATATGGGAATTATATACTTGTCTGCTGTTGATATGTGAAGTTGAACTTAAGGAATATCGAAATCGGGTGTTAAACTGCTGCTTGTTTAGCAAGAATTTATATTGATTGTCTGCGAATAATTGTTGATCATCTAAAAGAATTGGATTAATCCATATTGGACCTCAATTATAATTGGACTCATTCATTTCACGATGGGGATGGAGCATTAGCATTTGTTGGTTTTTCGTGACCCATAAAACGAATATGTTGGTTAATCGTGATCCATAAGACGAAATTATTGGTTAATCGTGATCCATAAAACGAATTATTGTTCAGTTGACCGTGAGCTTAAACGGCGTCGTACCGCAGGATTCGTTAATCTGCTAACCCGGGATGGAGGGCGCAAGTCCATTCACATATGACTTCCGGTTAGTCATATGTTTGTTGAACTCATTTGCTTGATGCATACCATTTGTTTGAGTAACCACTTGCTTGAAAGATTTGTCTTAATTGTGATATGGAAGTTTTCACTCACTAAGCTAGTTAGCTTACGCCTCTATAGTTTTTACTTGTTGCAGCATGAATTCATTTGGCTTAGGCCAAGGCAGGCTACAACTCAGGTACCAGAGCTAGGAGTTTCCCTTAGAAGTTTATTTCGATTTTGTTTAGACTTCCATTGGAAACTAAAGGATTCTAGATGATTGTAATGGACTTAAATTATTTTGTCCGGGGGGGGGTGATGGGATGCCCCTTAGACTTTGTAAAGTATATATGTGTTTTGGTTTATTATCTATGGCTAATGAATGCCGCATTAAACTTCTTAACTCCATTGATCGAGTATTCTATTGTCGTAAAGGGACGCTTTACATCTATACAAGACTCCCGAAGGGCTCGGATAGAATTTCGAGAGTCTTACATAGTATGTGGCGGGCTGTTACGTTTATGATACCCTATGGGGCGTGACACAAATATTTACTCCTCATTTCCTATATAAACCCCTCCTCTTTCACTTCTTTCACATAATTACTACCCACAAATTTACTACCAAATCTCTCTCAAATTTTCCTCTCAACACTCTCACTAAATACTCTCCAAAATAATCTCAAACCACCTTCTACATACACAAAACCCATTTCACATAATACTTCAAAAACCTTCTTTAGGTAAACTTTTCTTTACATATTCTTCTTCTCATGTCATGTAACCTTATATGACCATGGTGTGAGTTTCCAAAAACTAAATGTTATGGAAGCTGCACTATGTTCATGTATTGTTCTTGATCATGAATATCTATTTATATTTATGTTGTTATTTTACATTGTTCATATTATTATTGTTACTATATCTAACTAAGTATTATTATATATCTACATATATATATATATATTCTTTAGAGCATATAAGCTCACTTGTAATTTATTTATTTTCATGCAAAGTAATTTATTTATTTCTTCCATTGCAATTTATTTATTTCTTATTGTTTTAAGACTAGTCTCTAGTCTTAGACTTGTCCTCATCAAGTCAAAACAATTTTTCTTTCTTTTATTTTATTTCTTTCTTTTGGGACTAGTCTACTTCTTAGTCCCGAGAGCCTTAAAGAATTTAAGACTCCTAATACTTGACTTTATTTATTATTTATGTTACTTTTGCTTGTTATTATTTCTCATAATCATGCCCATTAAGATTGTTGTCCAAATCTTTAAAGCTTCAATAATACTTGACAAAAAGGAGATTTTATTACCTAAGAATGGTTTTATATAAAATATATTTTATGGTTTAACAAAAGTAAAGTTATTCTTTTCCATATTTTAAGAAGAACTCACTATAATTTTAAAAATTTTCTTGAAAAAGCTTTTTGAGTCATTTTTATATTACTTTATTTTCTTAAAAGAAGATGACTTTGGTATTAAAATATTTTCATAAAAACATAATATAAGGAAACCCCTTCAAACGAAAATGAGAGTTTTCAAAACCAAGATTTTTCAAATAAATAATCAAAGAAAACAAATAGAAAAAGCAGCACTAATATTGAGAATTTAGAAAATAAGAAATTTATTTTATCAAAAAGTCATTTAGGAAAAATAGTAAGATAAGCATAAAGTGATTTTTTATAAACAAGGGAAATCAAAATATTCATTTTAAAGGATTTACAAAATCGATTTCTTGTAAACTATAGTTTTCTAAACTCTTAATTAGTATTGTTTTACCCAAGAAACATGGTTGGACAACAAACACTTGAGCATGGATAAAATATGAGCTAAGTATCTATGAAAAAGGAATTTTTTAACTATATAGATAACTAAGTATTTATCAAACAATTTTTGAATGGTTTAAATGTTTGAAACAAATTGCTTTTGGGTTAGGAAAAATTCGTGGTGAATCTGATCACCACTGTCTGGGAGCCTAAATGATCTAGTTTGATAAAAATAGTTTTAGAAATAGGTAGATCTTTTCGAGTAGGTAGAAATCGGTATATTATATGCGCAATTCGAGTTAAAATGACCCAGTTATGGCCATTTTGAATTGGAGTCTTCCTTTATACGAACTTTGACGTTCTTATGACATTGTTTTGTCAAAATTCAAGAAAGTCATCAAGAAATACTCATTTTGGGTATTTTCCTTGACTAAGTGATTTTGAGGAAGGCTACCCATATCCCGAGGATTATTTTAACTAAGTGGATTTTGTGAATGACTCATCGGTTTAGAGAAGTGTCGACATGGCATCGTGAGTTTATTTCCTTAAAGTGCTTTACTCGATTGTGCTTGTAACTTAGTTGCATTAGAATTAAGAAAAAGACAAATTGATATGTATGCGAAAAATTTGTCGAGAGGATCCTAAGAATATCGAGGCCGGAATCGATTAAATATTTGTTTTAATATAGCACTTGATTTGTATGAAATTCTATGATCACCTTAAATTTGATAATAATGATGCTATGATATCATAAGTAAATTGATTCATGCATACCACGAAGTGAGTCACATTGCATTGGGTTATTATCTTTGGGTGAGAAGGATGGTAGCTCAGGTCGAAAGCAACACTTGGTGGTTATGATCGAAAGCGATTGCTTGGCGGCACGAAATCAAATGCTTGTCGGAAGTCCGGAAGCATGGCTCAAATCAAGTAGACTTAATATGCTTAGTGTATTGATTGAAAGCATAATTTTTTTAACTAAAACTACTTGTTTTGAGGTTACATATCACCAAACCCCGAATGAGGGCGTAAATCCATTCAACATATAGTTCCTGAAAAACTATATGCCTTGTTTGCCCACGTGTATATTGCATTTCATTTGTCTACTTAAATAACTTGTTTGAATTTCATTATGCAAGAAGTTTACTTATGGAAATAATTCTCACTAAGCCTATTAGCTTATACCCCTATAGATATATTTTGCAGTTTACCTATTTGTGGTTGAGGCCATGTGGACGCTACAGCCAGGTGTTTTCCCTTTTGGTTAAGGAATTTCTAGATGAAGTTTAGTGTTGGATAAGATGTAGACTTCATAGAAATATTCTTGTAATAGATTATAGATATTTGTGGCTAGGGAATGCCCCTAAAGATTTATAAGACTATTGTTATGAACAAATGAATAATATGAATCCTCTTTTCTTAATTTGTTATTATATCTTCTTGAGCTTCATAATTTCTTGTATGGTCCTCTAAATTTGTGAGAGTATGCATTACACTTAATATCAAAGCTTCTGGGAATAACTAAGATTGTCATACTTAAGCTTTAATATTAAGTGTGGCGGACTGTTACGTTTAGGGTACCCCTTGGGGCGTGACACGTGTAGCCTATCAAGCATGTCATCTAATCGTGGTATTGAAAATTTGTATCCCATAGTGATCCTATTTATAGCCCTGCTGTCCATATGCATTCTCCAACTCCTATCTTTCTTGGGTGTCGACAAAGCAAGCACTACACATGGGCTTAAACTCTCTTAGATCGTACCCTTTTCCAATAACTCCTCAACCTTCTCTTTAAGAATCTCACTCTCGTTCGGGTTCATCCTGTAATGTGGAAGATTAGGAAGGTTGGCTCCAAGAATAAGGTCTATTTGGCGGTGAATGTCCCTCAATGGTGGCAACCCATCAATTCCTTGAATTCCTGTAACAAAGGGCGAACTAATTCAGGTTACTCCTCCACCTACAACTCAACATCATTCATCAGAACCTCTTTCACAATTAAGGCATGTACTTGCCTAGTTTCTTTCATCTCAGCCCCAAAATCCTTCACCATAAACAAAAACATACTCTTATCTGGTAAAGAAGTCTTGTCTTTCAGTGGTAGCAAAGTATATTTCACTCCTTCCTTTTCTAATTTATACACATTACTCTTTCCTGAATGCTGTGCATTAACATCATATTGCCAAAGCTTACCAAACAGGAGGTGGCATATATCCATATCAACTATATCACAACACACAACATCATTATACTTACCTATGGAGAATGGAACCTTGTAGCGTTCTGTCACTTCAATTTTTCCAATGGCTGATTTAATCCATCCCAAAGTATAGGGATTTGGATGTTTCTCCACAGGCAATCTCAATTTTTGAACTGTCTTCTCTCCTATTATATTTTCACAACTACCGCTATTAACAATCACATCATATACCTTACCATCAATAGTACATCTAGTTCTGAACAATTGGTGGCGCTGGGCATGATCTTCAGACTTTGGTGTCAGCATCAAGCTTTGAACAACATACACTCCCTCTTCTTCTTCATCATAATCCTCCTTCTTATCTCCATCGACTTCACAACAGATGCCTTCATTAACCTCTTCTTTTTCTATAATATTAACGGTCTTCCTCTTAGGACATTCATTTGATCTATGCCCTGGTTGATCACAACGACAACACTTCCCCACCATAGGTTTCGCATAAGGATTGTTGATTCTCCATAAATACAATTTTGATGATAACAGAATAGTTAAAAATATATATTTAATTTATTAAGTGCGCAAAGGATAAATAATAGTATTCAAAATCCAGAGGATAACACAAAATATAATAGGAATTTATTATGGCATGAGTATATCGTCCAGAAGTTAGTATAGAGGTTAACAATTTAGAGAAAGATGAAATAATACAAGTTATATGGAATTATGAAGGTGAAATTGAATACAAAAGGAAAAATAGAACTTATTACAGAAGGTTATATGATGTGTTGGAAGTTTTTCAGAAGTTAGTTTAGGGGATAATTACTTCAGTCAAATAAAAATGGAAGCTTCACTATATTATCCAAAGGTTAGTCCAGAAGGTGCTCCTGCAATTTTTGACAGCAAAACGTTCAACGAGAAATTTCTGTTCATGCTCTTAAATATATTCAAATTCATTTAAGTTTAATACAATTAAGTATATTGAAAACCTAGCTTCGAGTTATTAAGTATATTTGAGTAGTATACTTAATTGTTCCACTTAAGTAGGACAATATCCAATGGGATTTTATAAAAAGAATGGAAGTATTAAATATCGTCCAGAGGATAGTCTAGTGGATAATCCAGAGGATCAGCTGCAATTTTGAACAATAACGAGAAAATTACAAATTTCACTATTCATTATCTTCAACCTTATCCAACTCGTTCCAGTTGACTTCTTTAGAATCATAACAACTTCTTCAGTATCAAAACAGTTTCAAACTTATCTCAAAATCAAATCCGCATATATGGGAATGAAAGAAGGAGCGAAGATAAACATTATGAGGAGCAAACATATTCGGATTTACAAGATTTTAGCGAACATCACCGAAAAATTATCCGTTCTCTCCCTGTACAAGAAATTCAAATCGGGCAAAGTATCTCAGAATCAAAACAGAAAGAAGGAAGCTTTATTAATATTTATTTTGAATTTCGGCCAAATTTTGAATTTGAAATTGAAGATAAGCTTTCAACAGATTTTTAAAAGAAAAGATAAGGATTATCATCTGAGATACATGCAACAGAAGTTTAACTGATTTCTTGAATGTTGAAGGGAAAAACAAGATATATTTTGCAGAGAAGAAAAGAAAAAAATATATAGAATTCCAATCTCTATCTCTCACGAACATCTTCTATGCTTTGAAAAATTCTACCTCTCTTTTTTTTTTTTGAAGCATCTCTTGTTAAGTGTTCTTTTCGTGACTTCCAAAGAAAGAAAGAGAGAGTTCTTTAGCTTTTAAAAATATTTTGATTATTATTTTGAGCAAATATATTCTACCACATTTACGAATTTTTTTAACGAAGGAATGTGTAGTTGCCTTCGTGTAAGTTAGATCAATTACGAGTTTAGACTCTGTAGATCGATTGTAGCTAGTGTATAGATATAAGAATCGAGAAGAGAGAATTGTACAAGCTTGTAATTGGAAATTTATTGGATATAGTGGAACAAACTCGAAGGATATCGGAGTCCTCGGTTCGGAGTTGGAAGAGTGGACTGACGCATAAGGCAAAACCACTATATATCATTGCCTGATTTTCTTTTCTCTATCTTTTTAATTTTCATGCAATTTATTTTCATATTTGTTTAGTTGATATATTGTTCTCATGTTTAAACTTAAAAGGGAAATTTTTTGAAAGGCGAAAATTTATAATAATCAATTCAACCCCCCTTCTTGATTATTATTTGAGACCAACAATTGGTATCAGAGCAGGACTCTTTTATTGATTTGAGCGATCCAGCTAAAATGGCAGAGAACAATGTAGCAATTAATCGTGCTCCTTTCTTTGATGGTTCAAATTTTTCTTATTGTAAAATGCTCATGTAAACCTATATATAAGCTAACGATTATGATTCTTGGTAGGTAATTTCCATTGGAGACAATGTGATTACAATGAATGGAAATTCAATTCTGACAGATATTGAAAAGTAGAATATTGAAAAGAACAACAAAGCTAAAAATTTGTTGTTAACCACTATTGCTGCTTCAGAATTTTATGTTATATCTTCATGTGAAACAGCAAAGGAGATCTAGGATAGACTAACTGAAAGTTATGAAGGAACTAATACAATTAAAGAAATTAAAATTAATGCTTTACTTCATCAATATGAGTTATTCAAGTTTAAAACTAATGAATCTGTCAAAGATGCATTTAACAGGTTCATTGCAATTACAAATGAATTGGCATCACTTGGCAAAGTAATTGGTGATCCTGATCTTATGAGGAAGATACTGAGAATTCTACTACCAACTTGGGATGCAAAGAAAACTACTATAGAAGAAGCACAGGATCTCAACAAACTTTCTCTTAGCCAACTAAGAGAAAAGCTAATGGCTTGTGAATCTCACAAAAAGACTACTAAAGGAGAAGAAAGTAGTTCCAAAGGGATTGTGCTTAAAGCCAAAGAAGTTGCTATGAACCAAGCTGATTCAGATAATAGTGATGATAAAGGAGATGAAGACATAAATCTTCTAGCACGAAAGCTCAATCGGTTCTTTAAAAAGCAAAGAGGTGAGAAATTTAGTGCTTTTAAGAAAACTACAGAATATAGAAATAATGATGCAGGAAAGGCTTACAAAGAAAAAGAGAAGAAAAAAGAGAAGAAGGAGATCTAATGTTATGAGTGTAAAAAGCCAAGACATATCAAATATGAGTGTCCCACCTTGATAAAGAAAATGGAGCAATACAAAAAGAGAAGTCAAGCAATGTTAGCAACATGGAGTGATTTAGATTATACAGAGAGTAGTCCAGAAGATATAGATGAAGAAGAAGAAGCAAATCTTTGTCTCATGGCTACCTATGAGGTATACTTTGAATCTTATAATGAAATTACTGAAGATGATATGCTTATTGAAATGAAAAAATTATTAAAAGCTCTTAAAAAGGTTTACTTGAAGATAACTAAATATGATAATGAAGTTAATTTGCTCAAAAATGAAAAGGAGGCTTTAAAACAAACAAATTCTTTATTTGTTGATGAAAACGACATATTAAAGCATGATCTTGAAAAGTTGTATATAGATAATGAGAAACTAAGAAAAGATAATAGTTCTTTAAAGGAAAAAATTGGTGTATTAAAAATAAAAATAGATGAGTTATCTAACTCAATAAAGAATACATTTAGTAAATTCAATGAAAGTGACAAAAAGTTAACTATGTTGATTTCATCACAAAGATCGTCTTTTGAAAAACATGATTTAGGATATGAGCATGGATCTAGTTCGAATACATCTAAGAGAATCGTGTTTGTAAAAGCTAAACTAAACACAAATAATGAATCAAGTGTTAAAAAGCAAGTTTTAAAATCGAATCAATTGAAAAGGAGTTACACACATAATACTAGAAGGTATTCCAGAGGTTATCCATCATATGAAAATAATACCAGAAGGTATTCCAAAGGTTATCCGTCATATGAAAATAATACCAGAAGGTATTCCAAAAGTTATCTAATATACAAAATAACATGAAACAGGTAAACAAAAGGTATAGTAATAACATTTCACATGCATGTTTCTTTTGTAATAAACCTGGTCATATTGAGAAATATTGCTATTATAAAAGAAACAAGCTCAGTAATGAACAAGTTAAACAAAGAAACCAAACGAGCTTGTCTTATAGAGGACCCAAACTAGTTTAGATTCCTAAAAAGGTTTAATCCTCTTGAATTTTGCAGGAACATGAAGCTAAAATTAAAGGAACATGGTATCTAGATAGTGGATGTTCCAGACACATGACAGGTAATACTTCATTGTTCAACAGCATAACTTGGGAAGAAAAAGGATATGTTAAATTTGGAGATGACAGTAGAGGTAAAATTATTGCAACTAGAAGCATTGGTATATCCCCTTACATAATAGAAAATGTTTATTTAGTTAAAGGCTTAAAACATAGTCTTTTGAGCATTAGTCAATTATGTGACAAAGGTTGTAAAATGATTTTGAAAAAGACAAATGTTTTACTTTTGATGAAAATGGTATAAAATTGTTTGAAGGTTTTAGAAAGAAAAACATATATTTGATAAAACCTAATGAAGTTGAAGATGCTTGTTATTTGTTGTCAATGGATGATAATATTTTTGCATGGCATAAGCGTTTAGGTTATGTGAATTTCAATCAATTAGAAAAATTATCTAAAAAGAATATAATAAGAGGTTTGCCTAAAATAAATATTAAACAAGATGTGAAGTACGATACTTGCTTAAAGAATAAGATGGTTTCTGTTTCTCACAAAAGTAAAAATGAAATTTCAACAAAAAGGCCTCTTGAATTGTTACATCTTGATTTGTTTAGACCTACAAGAGTGTTAAGCATGGGTGGAAGTAAATATGGACTTGTGATTGTTGATGATTATTCAAGATATACTTGGGTTATGTTCTTGCAACATAAGAGGGATACTTTTGATTCTTTTTAAAAATTTGCAAAACAAATTCAAAATGAAAAAGGAAATTCCATAATTAGTCTTAGAACTGAGTTTCAAAATTCAAAATTTATAAATTTTTGTGAAGAACAAGGTATATCTCATAATTTCTCAGCTCCATATACACCTCAACAAAATGGAGTTGTAGAACTCAATAATAGAACTATACAAGAAATGACAAGATCTATGTTAAATGAAATTGGTATTGTTGAGTATTTTTTAGCAGAAGCTGTTTCTACAGCTTGTTATATCATCAATCGATTATACATTCGACCAATGACATCCAAGACTTCATATGAACTATTTTGAGGTAAGAAATCTAATGTCTCTTATTTTCATATTTTTAGTTCTAAATGCTTTGTGAAAAAGAATGCTACCAATCTTGGTAAGTTTGATGAAAGATCTTATGAAGCTATATTTTTAGGATATTCCTTAAATAGTCGTGCTTATCGTGTTTTTAATAAAACATCTAAAATAGTTGAAGAATCAATAAATGTTAAGTTTGTTGAAGATATAAAGGATGATGAGTCTGATGATGAAAAAGAGTCCAAATCTAAAGAAGAATCTTGTTCAGAACTAAAGTCTAAAATACCCGCGGTAGAAAACCAAGAATCTAGAAATCCAAAACTTGTTCCGAAAGATAATACAGAAGGTACTCTAGAACCTAGACAATATGAACCAGAAACTTTTAAGGCTTGGAAATATAAATCTGCTCATCCTCTTGAACAAATAATTGGTGATGTTCAAGTTGGTATTAAAACAAGATCTAATTTAAAGGATTTTGAAAATCATTTTGCTTTATTATCCGAATTTGAGCCTAATAATGTTGATGAAGCATTAAATGATAATAATTGGATAGATGCCATGCAGGATGAACTAAATCAATTTCAAATAAATAATGTATGGAATCTTGTGCCTAAATCTAAAGGAAAATCAATAATTGGAACTAAATGAATTTTCAAGAATAAATTGGATGAAGATGGTAAATAGTTAGAAATATAGCAAGATTAGTGGCCAAAGGATATTCACAAGAAGAAGGAATAGACTTTGATGAAACATATGTACCTGTAGCTAGATTAGAACCAATTCGTTTGATGCTTGCATATGCATGTTTCAAAAATTTCAAAGTTTTTCAAATGGATATAAAAAGTGCATTTTTAAATGGTTGTATAAAAGAGGAAGTTCTTGTAGAACAACCCCCTGGTTTTGAAGATCCTTTTAAACTTGATTATGTTTACAAATTAAATAAAGCTTTATATGGTTTAAAACAAGCCCCAAGGGCATGCTATGAAAGATTATGTTTTTAATTTTAAAAGGTTTTCAAAGAGGAACTATTGACACAACATTGTTTTTAAAATCACATGATCAAGATATATTAATTATTCAAATATATGTGGATGATATTATATTTGGATCTACTAATGAAATATATTGTCAAGAGTTTGCAAAGATTATGCAGGAAGAATTTGCAATGTCAATGATGGGCGAGTTGACCTTCTTTCTTAGACTACAAATTAAACAAACAAAAGAAGGAATCTTCATACATCAAGAAAAATGCACAAAAAAAATTCTAAAGAAATTCATATATGAAGGATGTAAAGGAGCTGCAACTCCCATGAGTACTTCAACAAGGTTAGATTCTGACTTAAATGGGAAAAAGGCAAATGAAAAGTTATATAAAAGTCTCATCGGTCCTTTATTACATTTAACTGCATCCAGACTTGATATTCTCTTTAGTGTATGTTTATGTGCTAGATTTCAAAGTGCACTAATAGAAACACATCCGACAGCTGTTAAAAGTATTTTCAAGTACTTGATAAATACTTCAAAATTAGGCATTTGGTGCCCTAAAAATAAAAATTTTGATTTATTAGGATACTCTTATGCAGATTATGTTGATTGCAAAATTGATAGAAAAAGCACGTTTGGTACTTGTCAATTTCTAGGTGACAAATTAGTTTCTTGGTCATCTAAGAAACAAAATTCTGTTGCCTTATTAACAGCTGAAGTAGAATATGTTTCTGTTGCAAATTGTTGTGCTTAAATGCTTTAGATTAAACAACAATTGCAAGATTATGGTTTATTTTATAAAAATATACCTATTAAATGTGATAATACAAGTGCAATTAACCTGACAAAAATCCAGTGCATCATTTAAGATCAAAGCACATTGAAATTCAACATCATTTTATTCGAGATCATGTGGTTAATGGTAATATTATTGTTGAATTTGTGCCTTCTGATATGCAATTGGCATATATTTTTACAAAATCCTTGCAAAAAGTTAATTTTGAATACATTCGTAATGAAATTGGTATTTGCAATCCATTTGTATAAAGAAAATATTTTATTTTTCTCTCCCTTTTATAAATATATATATATAAATTTTTTTTTTGAGGCCGTTGAGACCTTCAAGTTTCAATAAAACGGTGATTAATTTTTTTTTCATTTTTATAAAACAACCTTTATCATTTTCTCTTCCCGCTTCTCCAAGTCGGTCGGTCCTTCATCTTCCTTCTTCTAAACAAAATCTCTCCAACAACATCAAACCCTAAAAACACTCATCCTATTCTTTTGATTTCTTCAAAATGCCTCCATGAAAATCTTTGAGACTCTTAAACAAAAACTTCAAGTTTGTTAAGTCCTCCAAACCAATATCCATAGTTGATAGCTCCTTTGATTCTGAACCCTCACAAAAACGAGAACTTCGTACAAAGAGTAAAGAAGAAATTTTTCCGAAATCTAGTAAGAAAAAGGAAACCTGATGTCCGAGACTTAGTAATTGTATAATGGAAATGTAATTCTCCGAATACAGAGAAAGTTCATAAATGTATTCTGTATATATCTTTTCTTGTAATGAGCCATTTCCTTTTATAATTGAGGAGATGCTCTTTTTCTGTTACATTTGGAATGTAATTCCTCATGACATAGACAACTGTATTTAGTAAAAAATTCTAACAGAATAGTAACAACTTTATAACAGGATATTTTCGTAGGGATTCTGCTCTAATTATCTAAATAATATAATTTATTTTAAGACCAGCCCATAATAGTAGCCGGCCCATATCCATTTATCTAGTACCCGTAACCCAGATCCGACCGCTGCTACCCATGTCTTACTCGGATCTTTTCTTTTCTAGGGGTCTTCGTTGTCTCCTTCATTTCCCGAGCCAGTCCCAACCATTTCCTTTTCTTCTTTGCCTGTGGAACCCTATCCTTTCACCAAGGATTTTACCCCTACATCATCTCTCCCTCCTTCAAGAACCCTTGTCCACAAGGGTTCATTTTTGAACCTCAGTGTAAGATCTGAAACAAACTCCCAAGTAGCTTTGCTGTAGGGTTTTTCCTTCCATTTAACTAACACCATTGTGTCACATGCAGGTCCTCGCTTCTCCATCTTTCGTTCGAGGATGGCTTCAGGTTCCTAGATCTCTCCTTCACACAGGTTCGGTAGATCTGTAGTTACCGCGTGCTGTCCAGTGATGAACTTGCGTAGCTGTGAGACGTGGAACGTGGGATGGACTATTGCTTCAGTTGGGAACTCCAATCGGTAAGCTACTTCACCGATTTTGTCAATTATCTTGTAGGGGACATAGAATTTAGGGCTCAATTTATGATCTGCATGCTTCCTTTTTAGACTGTGTTGTCGGTAGGGTTGTAGTTTGACAAGTACCCATTCCCCAATTTGAAAGACTCGTTCAGATCTCTTCCGATCAGCCATATCCTTCATTCTATCTTCAGCTCTTTTGAGATGGAATTGCAAGGTTCTTAGGGTTGACTCTTGCTCAGTCAGTACCCTATCCACCACTTCGTTCCTTGAATCTCCTGGCACATAGGGTAGGTGCAATGGAGGTACATACCCATATACAGCTTCAAAGGGGGTGATTTTAGCTCGTGAATGGTAGTTGGTGTTGTACCACCACTCTGCCAGAGCTAAAAATTCCACCCACTTCCTCGGTTCATCACTGGTCATACATCTAAGATAGGTTTCTAGGCATCGGTTCACCACCTCGGTTTGGCCATCAGATTGTGGGTAGTAGGCAGAAGTAAGCCTCAGTTCAACTCCTTGTAGGTTAAAAAACTCCTTCCAGAAGTGGCTGATGAAAAATGGGTCTCTGTCACTTACTATTGAATTAGGAAGTCCATGAAACTTAAACACATTGTCTAAGTACAATTTTGCTATCTGAGGGGTAGTGTAAGGATGGGTTAGGCTGATAAAGTGAGTGTATTTACTTAATCGATCAACTATGACCATGATCACATTTTTCCCATGTGATTTAGGAAGTCCTTCTATGAAGTCCATAGATAGGTCAGTCCAGTAACCCTCTGGAATGGGTAAGGGTTGCAGTAAACCTGGTTGGGCCACATTCTCATACTTGTGGCGTTGACAGACCCCACACTCCCTCACAAACTGTCTGACATCCCTTTCCATGCCTTTCCAGTAATAATTAGCATGTAGTCTCTTAAAGGTAGCTTGGCCACCCGAGTGTCCACCCATTACCCCACCATGGTAGAGTGAAATGATTTTGTTTTTAAGTTCCACTCTAGGACCAACCACAATTTTCCCTTTTCGCCTTAATAATCCATCTTTCATTGAGAACCCTTTGATTGGGTCCTCCTTCTTCAGCTCCTGGATGATGGCTGCATAAGGTGGATGTGTGGTCACACTATTCTGAATCTCTTCCAGCAATTCTGTGGATAAGTCCAGGGTATAAACCATGGCCTTTAGTCCTGTCATTCCTGCTCGAGAGAGTGCATCAGCAGCTAAATTTGTGCTACCACTCTTATATTGGATCTCATAATCCAAACCTAGTAGCTTAGTTAACCATTTCTGTTGGCTACTAGTGGTTAATCGTTGATCCAATAAATATTTAAGACTTTGATGATCAGTCTTAATGACAAAATGGTGTCCCATCAATAATGTCTCCATCTCTCCACATGCTTGCACCACAGCCATCATTTCCTTCTCATATATGGATAGACCCTTCTGTTTCATTCCCAAGGCTTTACTAAAATAAGCAATATGTTGATCCTGCATTAGAACTGCCCCAATACCCTCATCACAAGCATCTGTCTCAATGGTAAATGGTTTTGTAAACTCAGGTAACTTCAACACCGGGGCCCTAGTTAAGGCCCTTTTTACCAATTCAAAAGATTTTTCAGCCTCAGTAGTCCATTCAAAGCTGTTCTTTTTGAGCAATTGGGTAAGAGGTTTTGTCAAGACACCATACCCTTGTATGAACCTCCTATAATACCCTGCAAGTCCCAAAAACCCTCTTAGTTGTTTCACATTCACTGGTCTCTTCCAATTTTGAACTGCTGCAATCTTTTTGGGATCCGTAGTTACACCATGGAGAGATATAACATGTCCCAAATATTCTATGTGAGATACACCAAAAACACACTTGCTACGTTTCAAAAATAGAGTTTCTTTTCTTAGAATCTCCAAAACCACCCTTAAGTGCATGACATGCTCATCTAGACTTTTGCTGTACACTAAGGATATCGTCAAAAAACACCAGTACAAATTTCCTCAGATGTTCACGAAATAAATCGTTCATTAATCCTTGGAATGTAGAAGGAGCGTTAGTAAGGCCAAATGGCATAACCCGAAATTCATAATGACCAGCGTGAGTCTTAAAGGCAGTCTTATATACGTCCTTAGGGTCCATTAATATTTGATGGTACCCTGACCCTAAGTCTAATTTACTGAAGTAGCAACTTCCAAATAATTCATCAAATAAATCATCAATCAAGGGTATAGGATACCTGTCCTTAATGGTCAATTTGTTGAGCTCGCGGTAATCCACACACATCCTCCAAGAGTTGTCCTTCTTCTTCACTAGAACCACTGGTGAAGAGAAAGAGCTGTGGCTGGGTCTGATAGTTCCTGTTCGAGCATTTCTTTGACCATGGTCTCCAATACATTCTTTTGAATCATGGAATGTCGATAAGCCTTAAGTTGACTGGTTGGGCTCCTTCCACTAATGGAATTCTGTGCTCGTGGCCTCTTGAAGGTGGTAAAGAATGAGGTTGCTCAAAGAGGTCATGGAACTCCTCCAGTAATTCCAATATGCTGGGCGGAACAGGTTCACTGTGTTGTTCCTTTGAATCTACCTTCCGTGCAGACACCATCCAACATTGTAATTCTAGTGGAAGTTTGCTTGTAGTGAGGAGTGAGTTCAATTTGTCTCCTTCAATTACCTTCAAGGGATCCTTCTGGCCCTGTAGTTTACAATGTCTCCCCATATAGTAAATTCCATAGTTAACTCAGAGAAGTTCCACACTATGTTCCCCAACTATTGTAACCATGGTATGCCCAAGATTATATCTTCCCCGTCTAATGGCAGTACATGGAATTCTAACTCAAATGAGTATCCCTGCATAATCAACCTCAGTTGTGGAATGAATCCTTTGGTGAACATAGGGGTTCCATCAGCCAATGCAATCTTCACTGATTTAGTATCATCAATTATGCATCCCAAACCTTTGAGGGCTCCTTCATCCAAAAAGTTCAAGGAACTACCAGAATCCACAAAGACTCTTAGCTTCTGTGATAAGCCAATAATCTCATCATGTTAAGATCATGAGTCTGGTTGATAGAACTCAGTGTCAGATTGGACAGTTCTTCTTCCAAGGCTAGTATGTCTTCATAATTTTCTTCCATCATCTCATTCCCTTCATCCACTAATATCATCCTTAGTGGTCTATTCTTACATCGATGCCCAGACCAAAGGGTTCATCGCACCAGAAGCATTGTCCTTCCTCTCTCTTTTCCTCCAGCTCTTCGGTGTCAACCTTCTTGGTTTGCGGTTACTGTTTGGTTGAGTGGCTACTGTCAATGGGTTGGATTGGTCTGTGTATTGGAAAAGTGTTTAGGTCTGTTTGTGGTTTGGTAGGTAGGGTATTTGTGTGTTAGTGAGTGGCTTGATTAATGTGGATTGGCTAGGTGGTGTTAGGGTGTTTGAAATAGGGTGGTCTGATGGTTTTTTGTTGGGTTCGTAATTCCTAGGTGTTTTCTTGGAGTTTTGCTAATGTATAGGCATGTTGAAGGTTTTGAGGTTGAAACATCCTCACAGGGTATTGTATCTCAGGTTTAAGACCACTTAAAAAACAGCTCACCTTGTAGCTCTCAGTTAGATGGACGAGGGTGGTTAAATACTCAAAATCCACCCAATACTCCTCCAAGGTTCCTCTCTGCGTCAACTCCTTCAAGGATGCCATAGGGTCTTCAAATATACCTGTACCAAACCTCTGTTGCAAACCCATAACCAACTCTTCCCATGTTATTGGGTTTGAGTGTTTCCAGTTTGCACAAAAGCATGGTACCAATGCAGAGCTATTCCTTCAAAATGCATTGCTGCTACCTACTTAAATCTATATGTTCTAGGAGTATCATCCAGCTCAAAGAAATGCTCAGCCTTAATCAACCATGATTTGAGATCATCACCTGTGAATGTAGGGAATGCCAAATGAGTAGCTCTAGCGGACAGCTGGTATGAACTTCCATCAGGTGTAAGTGGATTGGCCATTCCAGTAGTGCCTAATTTGATCTGATCTTGTACTTTGTGCAACATTGTTGTTATTGCTTCGCCACTATATCCAGTACTGATTCCTTCCTGATATTTCTTCTGCAGGTCCACGAAGCAGATCCAAATTTGTCCAAAGTGGCTTGTTGCTGTTTGAACAAATCTAGACTGTCTGCATCAATTTGTCCTCAATGGCTTTCAATGATTCCTCCATCCTGGCTGCCTCTCGGTTTTGACCATCCAACCACTAAGCTCTGATACCAATTGGTCCGAGACTTAGTAATTGTATAATAGAAATGTAATTCTCCGAATACAGAGAAAGTTCATAAATGTATTCTGTATATATATTTTCTTGTAATGAGCCATTTCCTTTTATAATGAGGAGATGCTCTTTTCTGTTACATTTGGAGTGTGATTCCTCATGACATAGACAACTGTATTTAGTAACAAATTCTAACAGAATAGTAACAACTTTATAACAGGATATTTTCGTAGGGATTTGCTCTAATTATCTAACTAATTTATTTTAAGACTAGCCCATAATAGTAGCCGGCCATATCCATTTATCTAGTACCCGTAACCCAGATCCGACCCGCTGCTACCCATGTCTTACTCGGATCTTTTCTTTTCTACGGGTCTTCATTGTCTCCTTCATTCCCGAGCCAGTCCAACCATTTCCTTTTTCATCCTCCCCGTGGAACCCTGTCTTTCACCATGGATTTTACCCCCACATCAAAACCAGAAAAAAGAAGATGCATGAACAAGAAAAATGAGAGATTTAGGAAAATCTTCAAATCTCGAAGTTAACCTAGAACCTTCTTCGACGAAGAAGAAGAAGGAAGAGGTTAATCCAGAATCTTCTTCGAAGAAAAAGAAGAAGGAAAACCCAAAAGAAGCCTGGGAATCTTCGCATTCAAAGCTTAACCTAGAACCTTCTTCAAAAAAGAAGAAAGAAAATCCAACACAAGTTTAAGGAGAAACAAGTGGTTCAACGAAAGAGAAAACCTCATCACAAAAAAGGAAAAGAAATCCATATGAGATTTCATTGGAAAAGGAGAAGGTTAAATCATTCGATTTAACAAAGGTAAAATTTCGTGAATCCTTGTTTTTTGATTTTGAATTTTTTTAGAAAAATGGATTCGATTGGGATGAGTGGGTTGAGAAATTAAGCTACAAGAAGTTATGCTCTTTGTCTAGTGAAGTCTGTGGTTTTCTTATGAAGGAGTTCTATGATAATCTAAAAAGAAAAATTGATAAGAAATTAATTTCAAAGATTGGAAAAACAAAGATTAAAGTTTCTAGGCAGTTGTTGATAAAATGTTTTTCAATTGAAAAAAACAAAAGACGATGTTGAGCTGGTGTCTATGAAGAAAAGTGATCTGTTTAGGATGTTAAATGATGGGATTGGTTATTTTATAGAGGATGATGTGTTTATCACTGAATTTAAATTGTTAATTCGCATGCTCCATAAGATGGTTAATGAATGTTTGTTGACAAAGAAAGGGAGTACTACCACTCTCTCTAAAGAAGAAAGATTATTAATCTTGGCAATGACGAAAGATAAGAAAGTTGATTTGCCAAAGCTGATAATAAATCATTTATAAAAACACAAGGATAGCATGCCATATGGGGGAATGATCATTGAAATATTAAAAGACAAAGGAATTTCTATTCCTAATGAATCCATATTTCCCATTTCCTTGAAGAAAATTAGTCAATACAATTTTAAACGAATGAGAATCTATGTTCATAAAAAGCTTTGGTTTTTAATAGATGGTGGATGTTATGTGCATAAGAAACATAGGGTAAAGAAGTTCACTTGGAAGAAAGTAAGAACAATGTTGGATAATGAAGTTGAGAGAAATTTCGAAGAAGAGGATGAAGAGATTTCTGAAATTTAGGGGGAGATTAATTCAAAAACAGAAGAAATGGAAGTAAAAATGACAAAGAGAATTGATGAAAAATTTGAGGAGAAGAATAAGAAGTTTATAGAAAATATGAAAGAAGTGATTCAAAAGATATCTGATTAAGGATTTGTTGGGAATGTATTTGGAATTTCAGGATATCGTGTTGAAGTGAATGAACAAAATTTTAAAGCTGTTGAAGATGATGTTTTCATAGCTGCTGTGGATATTGATCAATTAACTCCTATAGTTGAAGATCAAACAGCTGCTGAGGATGTTGTTCAACAAGCTGCTGTAGATGGTGATAACTCGGCTCCTGTGGTTGATGTGAAACAGAGCAATGGAGCTACTCAACATGATCAAGACCTAACCAAAGATGACCCAATTCCTGTTGTTGAAATCGCTTCTGAGGATTCATCTATTCGTGTTTCTTCTGTTCCTGTTTTCGATCCAAAACAAGGAGAAACAACTTCTGATTCCTTTCCACATGTTGATTCTCAAGACTCTCTCCAATAGGCAATTTTCCCTTATGTTTTTTCAGCCGATCAACATCATGTTTCCAAAACAATCTTAAATTTTGTTTCTTTTTTTCTTTAGTAAATATTGTTGTCAAACTCTCTTTTGTTTGTGGTTCATGTAACTAGCATTTGCTCTTTTATGTTTTTGTTGAATAAATGACTATCTTTTGTTCTTTTTAATTTTCTTTGATGCTTACAAAAAGGGTGGGAAATATAAAGTAGATTTTTGTTTTTAATGGTTACTAATCAATTCATTATGAGCTGTTTGTGCTACTGGTTGTTTGAGTTATGTATGCTGGCTAATTAAGCAGTGATTGTTATGATTTTTTTTATGAAGAGAAATGGTTTTGTTATCATCAAAAAGGGGAAGAATGTTGATTCTCTATAAATAAAGTTTTGATGATAACAGAATAGTTAAAAATATATATTTAATTTATTAAGTGCGCAAAGGATAAATAATAGTATTCAAAATCCAGAGGATAACACAAAATATAAAAGGAATTTGTTATGGCATGAGCATATCATCCATAAGTTAGTATAGAGGTTAACAATTTAGAGAAAGATGAAATAATACAAGTCATATGGAATTATGAAGGTGAAATTGAATACAAAAGGAAAAATAGAACTTATTACAGAAGGTTATATGATGTGTTGGAAGTTTTTCAGAAGATAGTTTAGAAGATAATTACTTCAGTCAAATAAAAATGGAAGCTTCACTATATTATCCAGAGGTTAGTCCAGAAGGTGCTCCACAATTTTTGACAGCAAAACGTTCAACGAGAAATTTCTATTCATGCTCTCAAATATATTCAAATTCATTTAAGTTTAATACAATTAAGTATATTGAAAACCTAGCTTCGAGTTATTAAGTATATTTGGGTAGTATACTTAATTGTTCCACTTAAGTAGGACAATATCCAATGGGATTTTATAAAAAGAATGAAAGTATTAAATGTCGTCCAGAGGATAGTCTAGTGGATAATCTAGAGGATCAGCTGCAATTTTGAACAATAATGAGAAAATTACGAATTTCACTATTCATTGTCTTCAACCTTATCCAACTCGTTCTAGTTGACTTCTTCAAAATCATAACAACTTCTTCAGTATCAAAACAGTTTCAAACTTATCTCAAAATCAGATCCGCATATATGGGAATGAAAGAAGGAGCGAAGATAAACATTATGAGGAGCAAACATATTCGGATTTACAAGATTTTAGCGAACATCACCGAAAAATTATCCATTCTCTCCCTGTACAAGAAATTCAAATTGGGCAAAGTATCTCAGAATAAAAATGGAAAGAAGGAAGCTTTATTAATATCTATTTTGAATTTCGGCCAGATTTTGAATTTGAAATTGAAGATATGCTTTCAACAGATTTTTGAAAGAAAAGATAAGGATTATCGTCCGAGATACATGCAATAGGAGTTTAACTGATTTCCTGAATGTTGAAGAGAAAAAGAAGATATATTCTACAGAGAAGAAAAGAAAAAAAAATATATAGAATTCCAATCTCTATCTCTCACGAACATCTTCTATGCTCTGAAAAATTCTGCTCCTCATTTTTTTTTTGAAGCATCTCTATTGAGTGTTCTTTTCGTGAATTCCAAAGAAAGAAAGAGAGTGTTCTTTAGCTTTTAAAAATATTACGATTATTATTTTGAGCAAATATGTTCTGCAACATTTACGAATTTTTTTAACGAAGGAACGTGTAGTTGCCTTCATGTAAGTTAGATTAATTACGAGTTTAGACTCTGTAGATCGGTTGTAGCTAGTGTATAGCTACAAGAATCGAGAAAAGAGAATTATAGAAGCTTGTAATTGGAAATTTATTGGATATAGTGGAACAAACTCGAAGGATATCAAAGTCCTCGATTCAGAGTTGGAAGAGTGGACTAACACATAAGGCGGATGCAAATCCCCGAAAATTTTTGGATTCGAATTATAGTTTAAACCCTAATCGGAAGACAACCAGATTTCCAGAGTCAACCAAACCAGTTTACCGTAACCGGTTAAGTCTGGCATTACCATTTTCTTTAGCCCTAGAAAACGATGTTGGAATAATTAGCTACAGTAGTTCCTAATAGCTATAGGTTTTATAAAAATAATAGTTTTACGAAATTCGGGTGTCTTTTGAACCCGATTGGACACAATTCTTGAAAAACGTATCGGGGAGCTCGGAATGGGAAAAATATTCTAAATATACCGTTAGTCTCGTAAAAATATAAGACTTTCAAAAATATCAATTTCGTAATTTTTCGGTAGCTAAAAATATCAGATATCACTTTTGTACGCGTATTTTCTTACTACCGGCATTAAATTGTCATGTCTACTTTTACATTACACTATTTTCTACTGTTCTACACTATTAATCTATCTCTACTTTTTCTTACAACAGACTCTTACAAACCATACACCTATTTCTTACACATTTTCATTTCCAATACAACTTCACATCTTTCATTTCTTACTTTTAATTAACAAAAACCAAAAAAAAGATAAAATTTTCTCCTCCCCCCATGCATGAATGGCATCGGCCCCTCTCACTTTCCTTCTATTTGTTTTATTTTTCATTTATTTAATTAACACAAATTATCTCCATATTTTCCTATAAATACCCCTCATACCTTCACTTCTTTCACACCACTTCTTCTCTAAAGTTACTATACCAAAATCTCTCTCAAACTCTCTCAAAAACTTCTCCAAGAAGTCTTACAAGAAAGCTCTCTTTAGTTTCTTCTTTAGGTAAACTTTCTTCAAGAAAATCCTCCAAGCTTTCTTTATGTTCATCTACTTAGTATGAACTGAATGTGTGTTTTCTAAAAGCATGAAGGTTAAGAAAGCAACAATAGGTTCATACATTGTTTTTGTTCATAATCACAAATTCCTTTATGTTTTCTTTATGTTTATTATATCTATATAGCTATATATACTATTTAGAGCATATAAGCTCATTGTCTTGCAATTTATTTACCTTTCATGCAATTTATTTACTTCATTGCAATTTATTTATTTCAAAGTTGTTTTTAAGACTAGTCATTCTAGTCTTAAACTTGTTCTCATCAAGTCAAAACAATTCTTTTTCTTTTCCTTTTTCGGGACTACTCTTTTCTTAGTCCCGGGGTACCTTGATGAAGCTAAGGTCCCAATACTTGATTTACTTTTTTCTTTGCTTAATCTTTCAAGTTATTATGTTCCTCTATATTTCTATAGTTTATGATTTATATTCATGCATGAACATAATGTTTTTGTCTCAATAAGAATAAATGGGGAAGTGTTTTCATAAACTAAAGGTTCTTGATAAATAAAAGTAGAAATAGATTTCTTAAAAACTCATGAACATGCTTGGAAATGATTTTTCTTATATAAACAAAAAGTTTTATGAAAACTTATCTTTCATCAAGAAATAGAAATTCTTTTGGAATCATTACAAGAAACAAAAATATCATTTTATTACTTTTGAATCCAAGTTTAGAAAATAAAACCACACCTTAGGAATTTAAAGTAATTACAAGAGATTAAATTTAGAAAAATGTTCATCTCAAATAACTCAAGATCTTTCAAAAGTAAAATGAATATTCCAATAAAATCTCAAGTTCAAAGTCTTTTAAAACCTTACTTTTCATAAGTTTAGACAACTTCATTTACTTCATACATTTGTTATGAGTCATTACATATATGTATATACCTTTAAAAAAGTTTACAAAATACTTGAAATATTCATCTTTTCAAATAAGTTTTGTTTACAAGAAGGAAAACAAGTTTTTGCAAATTCGTGGCAAATCTGGTCACTGCCTTTTCAGGACCCAACCAACTTAGTTTTATAAAAATAAGCTTAGAAATGCGTAGATCTTTTCGAGTAGGTAGAAAACGATATATTATACGTGAAATTCCGAGTTAAAATGAGCAAGTTATGGCCATTTTAAGTTGGAATTTCCCCTTATACGATTTTACAGCGATTTTAAGAAAAATTAGAAACTTCAAGAAAAGAAGTTCATGAAATACTCATCTTAGGTATTCTTCTTTCTTTTAGATAATCTCGAGGAGGATTGTTCATATCCCGAAGATTACTACGATTAGTGGAAATCCTGAACGACTCATCCGTTTCAAGAAAGGTGTCATCATGGCTGAGTGAGTTTATTCCCCGTTATTTTTCTCATACTCTTGATTGTTCTTGTAAAATTAGTTGCACTAGAAGTTAGGCAAAATCAAAAGGAAGTGTATGATAATATATTGAAAGAATACTAAATACATCGAAACTCGATTTGTTTGCAATAAAGTTGTATGTGCATTAATATCTTGGAGTGTTTGAAGTTGGTTGATCACTTGAAAGAAGTTAAATGTAAGTACTAGACCTTAATTAATAAATTATTCATGCACTTCATATGTTGAGTCACATTTCATTCACTGCTATACAATTAGTGGGACAAGTGTATAATAGTGGTGGTAGGCAGAACCGGTATATCATGTAAGTGGCAAGTAGGAGCCAGTAAAAACTACAAAATTGGTAGCTTGTAGGAGCCTGTGATAACTACAAGTTTTTGATGGCGTATAGGAGCCGGTAAGATCTATAAAAGTGTTTTTAAAAGTTGTGGCTGTAATTGGCCTGAATACCCAACCCCGAGCGAAGGGCATAATTCATTCAACATATGATTCCCGGAAAGTCATATGTCTTGTATGCTCACGTAGTTGTTGCATTCCATATGTTTGAATAATAAACTTGGTTGATAATTTACTTTGAGTATGAATTCTGGGATTTACTCACTAAGCCCATAAGCTTACACCTCTATAGGTATTTGTATTCTCAGGAACACCTATTTTTGTGCCCAAAGCCTCCCCATATCCATGTAAGTTTTATATATTGAAGCTTTTGGAGGAAATCTACTCGAAGACTTAGATTAGAATTCCTTTGAAATCTTTAAGGTAGTATTTTGAATGTTGTAAAGAGTATCACGATTCTTGGGATTAGCGGGGGTATACCCCTAAGAAATCATGTAATAGACCTTTGATTATTAATGATATAATATATTTTATTTCTGAATTCTTGTATGTTCATCTTTACATGCTTAAACTATGTTTCCCAAAAGCGTCTCCTATTACCGTGCTAGACGCCTTACATGTAATACTAAGGCTTTCGCATGACTAAGGTAGTCATTCTTAAGTCTTGATATTATATGTGGCGGACTGCCACATTTAGGGTACCCTTCGGGGCGTGACAGCGGAACCACTATAAATCATTGCCTGATTTTCTTTTCTCTATCTTTTTAATTTTCACGCAATTTATTTTCATATATGTTTAGTTGATATATTTTTCTCGTGTTTAAACTTAAAAGGGAAATTTTTTTAAAGGAGAAAATTTATAATAATCAATTCAACCCCCTTCATGATTATTATTTGAGACCAACAATTGGTATCATAGTAGAGCTCTTTTATTGATTTAAGTGATCTAGCTAAAATGGTATAGAACAGTGTCGCAATTAATCGTGCTCCTTTTTTTGATGGTTCAAATTTTTCTTATTGGAAAATGCGTATGGAAACCTATATAAAAGCTAACGATTATGATTCTTAGCAGGTAATTTCCATTGGAGACAATGTGATTACAGTGAATGGAAATTCAGTTCTGACAAATGCTGAGAAGAAGAATATTGAAAAGAATTACAAAGCTAAAATTTGTTGTTAACCACTATTGCTGCTTCAGAATTGTATGTTATATCTTCATGTGAAACAGCAAAGGAGATCTGGGATAGACTAACTGAAAGTTATGAAGGAACTAATACAATTAAAGAAATTAAAATTAATGCTTTACTTCAGCAATATGAGTTATTCAAGTTTAAAACTGATGAATCTGTCAAAGATGCATTTAACAAGTTCACTACAATTACAAATGAATTGGCATCACTTGGCAAAGTAATTGGTGATCCTGATCTTATGAGGAAGATATTGAGAATTCTACCACCAACTTGGGATGCAAAAAAACTGCTATAGAAAAAGCACAGGATCTCAACAAACTTTCTCTTAGCCAACTAAGAGAAAAGCTGATGGCTTATTAATCTCACAAAAAGACTACTTAAGGAGAAGAAAGTAGTTCCAAAGGGATTGCGTTTAAAGCCAAAGAAGTTGCTATCAACCAAGCTGATTCAGATAATAGTGATGATGAAGGAGATGAAGATATAACATAAAATTCTGAAGTAGCAAATTGTTAACAACAAATTTTTAGCTTTGTTGTTCTTTCAATATTCTTCTTCTCAGCATTTGTCAGAACTGAATTTCCATTAATTGTAATCACATTGTCTCCAATGGAAATTACCTGCCAAGAATCATAATCGTTAGCTTTTATATAGGTTTCCATACGCATTTTCCAATAAGAAAAATTTGAACCATCAAAGAAATGAGTAATAGTGGTTAATAACAATTAGCTTTGTTGTTTCTGTTGGTCTATCCCAGATTTCCTTTGCTGTTTCATATGAAGATATAACATAAAATTCTGAAGTAGCAATAGTGGTTAACAACAAATTTTTACTTTGTTGTTCTTTTCAATATTCTTCTTCTCAGCATCTGTTAGAACTGAATTTCCATTCATTGTAATCACATTGTCTCCAATGGAAATTACCTGCCAAGATCATAATCGTTAGCTTTTATATAGGTTTTCCATACGCATTTTCCTTCTCATTCTAGCCTATAATCAATTCAACCCCCTTTCTTGATTATTATTTGGGACCAACAAGGATTATCCATCTTCTTGCCTTCTTTATCCTATCCCTCATTCATAGGACGTTTTCCTGCAACTTTATCCTCTGAGGATTTGTTCTTTACATTGAATCCACGATTCGTTTGGTCCTTTACCTCTTTGCCCTTCTCCTTTGACCATGTAATAGATCTATATCCCCTATAATTTCTATTTCCATGCTCTTGGTACATCAATTCAGCCCTCAGTGCCAAAATTTTCGCTTCACTCAAGGTGCGAATTACCTGGACCCCAATTCTATCCCGCAAGGCTGGTTTCAATCCTTCCAAATACCGAGCCACCTGCAGACCTTCAGATTCTATAAGATTATTTCTTTTTTTTAACCTCATAAATTCAGTAGTAAACTCATGGATAGATTTGTTTCATTACTGGCACCTTTGATACCATTGAAACAAAATCTGCTCATAATCAGGTGGTAGGAATTCTGATTTCATTAAATACATCATTTGGTACCAAGTGCAAATCGGACCCTTTCCTTCTCATTCTCGCCTATATTGAATCCACTCCCACCATGTAGAAGCAATTCCCTTTAATCGACATGCCACTAACCTTACTTTTCTTTTGGGAGGAGTCTCCGAATAATCAAAGAACTGATCCACATCAGCAAGCCAATCTAAAAACTCTTCAATTCCAGGATTTCCATTAAAATATGGGATGTCAACTTTGAATCGAAAGTCTCCACCATCCTGATCATCATAACCATCTCTTCTGTACCCGCCATATCGCTGATGTCAAAAATTTCTAGTATCTCTATCATCATAATCATTCTTTCTTCGACCACCGTATGGTAGATTGCGAGTGAACTGAGGTGGTTCTACATCGCCTCTTCAGAATTTTCATCATAGATAAATTGTCTATGGACAGGATTTGGTCTATCAATAGGTTCCCTACGAGCTACATCTGTAAACCCTTAAAGTTTTGCGATGGGTTAAGCTTAAACCCTAATCGAAAGGTCAACTGGAAACTCTAAAGTCAACAAAACCCTAGTTAGACGTAACAGTTTAAGTCCGACAATCCCGTGTTCACAACTCTAAGTGAGTAAGTAAGAGATTAGTATGTAGAATAGCTCGTGATAATATAATAAAGCTTAAAAAGATCATATTAGCAAAACCACAAATTGTTTTTGATCCGAACGGATACAGTTCTTGAAAAACATGTCTTGAGACTCGAAATAGTAAAAATATTCCAGATATACCGTTAGACTAGTAAAAATGTAAGGTTTTCAAAAATATCAGTTTTATAATTTTTCGGTAAGTAAAAATAGCAGATATCGCATTTATATGCGTATTTATCCTCCTACCAGCACTTTATTAGTTATATCTACTTTACATTACACTATTTATTACTATTCTACACTATTCATTTATCTACCATTTTTTAATACCTACTCTTACAATCTATGCACCTATTATCCTTACTTTTTACCTTTTCGATAACTTTAATCACATCTACTTTACTTATTATTACGTTTAATTAACAAAAACACAAAAAAATAAATCTCTCTCTCCCTTACTCCACAAGGCCACCGCCCCCCCTTCTCTCTTTATCAAAATATTTTTTTCAATTTTTTTATTTAAATCACACAAAATTCACTCCTCATTTTCCTATAAATACCCCCTTCCTCTTTCACTTCATTCACACATTTACTATCCACAAATTCACTACCAAATCTCTCTAAAATTCTTATCTCAAAACTCTTTCCACAAACACTCTCAAGACTCTCCCAAAATACTCTCAAACCCCTTCCACATACACAAAACCTATTCACACATAATTCTCCAAAATTTCTCTTTAGGTAAAATTCTCTTTATATGTTTCTTTCTACCATGTCATGTAACTTTACATGACCATGGTGTGAGTTTCCTAAAACTTAATGTTATGAAAGCTACACTATATTCATCTATTATTCTTGTTCATGAAGAACTATTTATATATATATGCTGTTATTCTATTTTGCTTATATTATTATTGTTATTATATCTAACTAAATATAATTATGTATATATATATATATATATTCTTTAGATCATATAAGCTCACTTACAATTTATTTACTTTCATGTAAAGCAATTTATTTATTTTCTTTCTTTGAAATTTATTTATTTCATGTTGTTTTAAGACTAGTCTCTAGTCTTAGACTTGTTCTCATCAAGTCAAAATAATTTTCTCTCTTTTATTCTCTTTTCTTATAGGGCCTAGTCTATTTCTTAGTCCCGGGAGCCTTGAGAAAGCTATGACTCGCAATACTTGATTTTATTTATTGTTTATTATGTTACTTTTGCTTGTTATTATTTTCATGACCATGCATATAAAGATTGTTGTCTAAATCTTAAAGCTTCAATTTTACTTTTTGCAAGAAGGATATTTTATCACCTAAGAATAGTTATGTATAAAATTTAGAATCTATGATTTAATAAAAGTAAATCTATTCTTTTCAAAACTTTAGGAAGAACTCACTATAATTCTAAAGCTACCTGTGTTTTAAAAAAAATTTCTTAAATCATTTCTCTATTAAATTAATTTCCAAAAGAAGATAACTTTTGATACCAAAATGTTTTTCCATAAAAACATAATATAAGGAAACCCCATAAAAAGGGAAATGATAGTTTTCAAACCAAGGTTTTTGAGTAATGGTAAAAAAAAAAAATTGTATAGGAAGCTAATTGGAAAAGTGACACTAATATTGAAAAAAATTGTAGAAGGAAAATAAAGAAATTTATTTTTCATTAAAAATTCATTAAGGAAAATAGTCAGATAAACATAAAATAATCCTTTGGAAACAAGAGAATCAAAATATTCATTTTCAAGAATTTACAAAAATGGATTTCTCGTAAATAACGGTTTTCTAAACTTCTAACTAAAATTGTTTTACTAAAGAATTTTGGTTGGATAAAAAACACTTGAGCATGGATGAAATATGAGCTATATATCGATAAAAAGGGATTTCTTAGCTATATAGATAACTAAGTATTTATCAAAGCAATTTTTGGATGATTTAACGTTTGAAACAAATGCTTTTGGGATGGGAAAATTCATGGTGAATCTGATCGCCATTGTTTCGGAGCTTAAATGACCTAGTTTGATAAAAATAGTTTTAGAAATAGATATATCTTTTCGAATAGATAGAAATAGGTATATTATATGCGCAATTCTGAGTTAAAATTACCAAGTTATGGCCATTTTAAATTGGAATTATCTTCTATGCGAACTTTGACGTTTTTATGACATAGTTTTGTCAAATTTCAAGAAATACTCATTTCAGGTATTTTTCTTGACTAGGTGATCCTGAGGAGGAATACCCATATCCCGAGGATTTATTTCGACTAAGTGTATTGTTTGTTCAACTCATCCATTTGGAAGATTTATCACCATGACAATGTGAGTTTATTTCCTTAACACAATACTTGGTTGTGCTTGTATTTTAGTCGCACTAGAATTAAGGGAAGATAAATTGTTGTGTATGTAAAAATTGTTGAAAGAATTCTAAAAATATCGAGGCGAGAACTTATTGTAAGTAATTGTTTGTTTTAGTATAGAACTTGATATGTATGAATTTCTATGATCACCTTAAAGTTGATAATAATGATATCTTAAATAAATCGATTCATACATACTACGAAGTGAGTCACATTACATGGGGCTATTATCCTTAGGTGAAAAAGATAGTAGCACGGTCAAAAGCAACACTTGGCAGCTATGATTGAAAGCGATTGCCTGGCGATATTGAATCAAACCAATGCTTGGCGGTAATCCGAAGGCATGACTCAAGCCAAGTAGACTTAATATGATTGGCGGTAATGATCAAAAGCATAACTTTACTAAACTACTCGTTTTGAGATTACACATAACCAAACCCCGAATAGAAGGCATAAATCCATTTAAAATATAGTTTTCGGAAAACTATATGTCTTGCTTGCTCACGTGTACGTTGCGTTTTACTTGATTGCTTAAATAACTTGTTTGAATTTTTACTACGCAAGAATTTACTTATGGAAATAATTCTCACTAAGCCTATTAGCTTATACCCCTATAGATATCTTTTGCAGTTTAACTATTTGTAGTTGAGGCCACGTAGACCCTGCAGCTAGGTATTTTCCCCTTTTTGGTTAAGGAATTTTTAGATGAAGTTTAGCATTAGTTTGGATGTAGACTTCATAGAAAATTTCTTGTAATAGAGTTTATTTATGTTGGCAGGAGAATGCCCCTAAGACTTGTAAGACAATTATTATGAATGAATGAATATTATGAATTCCTTTTTCTTAATTTGCTATTATATCTTCTTAAGCTTCATTTTTCAAAGAATGGTCCGCTAAATTGTGAGAGCACGCCTTATACTTAATATCGAAGCTTTTGGGAATGACTGAGGTTGTTATGCTTAAGCTTTAATATTGAGTGTGGCAGACTGTTATATTTAGGGTATCCTTTGAGGCATGACAACATCATCCCCTGGTCTTCTATTGTAATCCCATCTCCTATTTGCATCAATTTCCAAAGTAACCAGACAATCCACAATCTCATTAAGATGTTCCTCGAAATGTTGGAATCTGTGATCCATCCGTTGCTCTAGACGTCGCTCCAATCGTTGCAATGCTTCGTCCTCCTGAGAGGCTCCACCCCTTTGAACACTGTCACGGAGAGCACCGCTATCACTGTAGGTAGCCATTTTCGCTCTGATACCACCTGAAGCAGCGTAAAGCATTCAAAGATCAAAATTTGCAATAACAATGCAAATTTTATGAGATAATTTCTCAATAAGGAATTTTAAATATCAAAAGTTAATAATAATCTGTACAAAGGGTAACAATGCCATTTATATGGCTTGAATACAACCTTTAAGCCCCTAAAATAAATGAAATGGAAACGGTAAAATAAATGAAACAGAAACGTCAAAATAAATGAAACAGAAATGGTAAAATAAATGAAACAGAAACATCAAAATAAATTAAATCGGCAAGTTGGTACGTCTCCTATAGCTTGGTCTTTCTCTATTGCTTCTTCGACAACTCCAAGCCATCCAAGTACTTATTCGCGATCCTGTCTACATCACCTTCATCTTCATAGTACTTGTTAAACTCTTGAGATATGTATTCCTTATTTCTATCACTCCTTATTGTTTTGATGTCAGATCCACACTGTTTATCAACAAATTTTATGGATTTCTTGAAAAATCTAAATACTTTTGACTTTTCACGCATAAAATAGATGCATGTCATTCAAGTGTAGAGATTGATAAAACGGATGAAGTACTTACAGTTCTCAAAGGATGATCTCCTCATGAGTCCACACATGTTTACTTGTACAAGCTCTAGTGGTGTTTTGTCTCTCTATGCTTGACTAAAATGGAATGATTTCTCATGTTGCTCCTAAACATCTATAACTTCTTTTATGTTTGAAAGATTAAATATCACATTCTTTTGTTGTAGAATCTTTGACCCTTGGAACTTGAAATGGTAAAGTCTCAAATTCCAGAGCAGGGAATCTTCTTGCTTAATTGAATAAGAATATTTCTTTGTTGTTGCATCTTTACTTTAGCAATCTCTTTGTTACTTCTGTTTTATGGCATAGGAGTCTCCCCTAAATAATAAAGAATATCCACTTTCTGCCATTTGTCTAACATGAGTAAGTTTGTCTCTAGAGTCGACACTGGTAAAACATCTTTGATTAGTCATGTACTTTTCAACTACCCTTTTATCAATTATAGTTTCTATATTAGCTCTCATTTAAGTCATTACTTCCTTACTTCTAGTATAGTTCTTTATGGTTTAAAAATCCTGCGTTCTAATATCTTCAAAATCTCATTTCAAGGCCTGAAGTTTAACAAGATGTACCTTTTTGCTTCCTTGAAACTCTTCCTTCAATATATCATGCTTTCTTTACACTGGCATCCAATAATTCTTAGAAATATTGGAACCACCAATACCATTGAATATCATATAATGCCATCCAATATTTTTATTTAGTAGCTTTGTATTTTCTAATTTTGACTTTGGTAGAGTAGAAATATTTTCTAGTATGGTAACACCACTTTTGATGATGTCTCATAAATTATTATTCATAGTTTTGCTTGGAAAATAAAGTAGTGTAATTTTGTTATTAGATTTAGTGGCTGCCATGGTTGAGAAAAATATTTGATAGAATATGCCTAGTACATGACTAGATGAGGCTTTAATACCATTAATAGTATTTAATTAAAACATAATAGAAAATGTAAGAATGATGTTTGTTTAAAGAAATATTTAAGTATAATATGATTTATATAAAGTGATAGAATGGTTTAGAAATGGAGAAGTATTTTGTATTTCATAAATTTTAGCTTGGTTACAAAGGAATGAGAAATGTTTATTTATAAAATTTATCCTCCTTGATGGGTGACGGAGATTAACTTATTCCAACAGTTTATTGCATATTGTCTAGAACACTTCAACTGCTATCTAAATACTCATGGAAGCAACCCGACTAATTTTTTCTACAAACTCCATCTAACACATTCGAGTAATTCAACTAATATATACACTAGAATATAAAAGTTGTAATAGACTTAGACTTAGGATAAAGTAGATCAAAATAATAACTTACAACCATAGATTCCTTATGTAAACCCCTAGATTTTACTATAGTTTTATAAGTAGAACCCTGGAATTGAGAACAGAATCGAAAAACCCTAAAGTCAAATCAAGTCAACCTTAAACCCTATAAATGCTAGACTCAATTAGACAGCTACTAAAAACTTAAAATACTGAATAAATTAGAAAAAATAGTATGAACTCAAATTATGAACCGAATATGCGATATACTCCCTCAAATGATCAGTTTCGTCAAAACTTCAATCTTTCAAACCTTTACAAGATTAGTTTCCGTATCTGGACATTGACACAAAAAACGAGTTAAAATATTATAACAAACAATTTTCACTAGAAATATATTAAGATATTCATAAAATATTAGATTAAATTTTATCAGCTCATAATAATGATAGTTATAGCTTTTATAAGTATATTTTATCTCTATAGGTAATTCACTTGTCTTATCTACTATTTATTACTATTCACTCTACTATACTTTTTCTTACATCTCTTACACCCTACATAACCTATCTCTTACAAATTATATTTCCCATAAAACTTTTACTAATTTTATTATTTAACTTCACTTTATTTCCATTCAATAGCAAAACTCTCTCAAATTTTTCTTCTTCCATTTTAATTTATGTAAACACTAAAACCCCTTCTATATGTATGTGTCTTTAATGTTTTCCATGTAAAATCCCCATGATGCATATGGTAGGGAATGGAAATGTGAGACAACATATTACTCATTTAACAATGTTCATGTACATAGTATGTTCATTTTATAAATTATGCTAACTTAACTTTCTATATGTTTAATATATATATATATACATGTCATACTTATAATCTTTAGAGCCTAATGCTTACTAATCTAATTTTTTTATTTCATGCACTCTATTTATTTCATGTTATATAAGATTACTCAATTTTTAGTCTTGGACTGGTTTATAAAATCAAGTTTGAAGGAGACTGAAATAATTCAAGTCTTCGGGAGCCTTGACATAAAGCTAAGACTCCCATGCTTTTCTTATCATCTTTTTTTATTTTATTTATGAGACTAGAATATTTGAAGTCTCGAAAAAGCCTTGATAATATCTAAGATTTTCATTTTTCATTTCTTTACGCTTTGATTTTATTTATTATATATGGTGACTAGGTTAATTCAAGTCCCCGAGAAGTCTTGATCATAATATAAGACTTCCATGTTTCTATTTTGGTTTTCTTATATTATTCTTTATGATCTTGTTTATTTCTTATTTTGAGTCAGTTTCACTAAAATTAATAAGTGTAGTTAAGTTCATATACATGGATGCTCATAGTGATGTTGTCATAATAAACGCTATAAATTTTAATGTTGATAACTCTTCGTTATGCAATAATTTTCTAAATCTATTTTTTTGAAACCTCAAGAATCATTGAACAAAAGGAAAATTTGAAAAGAAAAATCAGTCTCTTATTTTTCTAAAAATGCCATGACCATATGTGACACTAAAGAGATTTTACAACTTGAAATTCTTTTCTCAAATACACATAAAAATCAATGTTTTGATAATCAAGCATTGAATTCTATGGTATTAAATAAATAATAGTATTTACTTCCAAACTCAATTCATTTGTTTTAAAGCATTAAGAAATAAGACTTACTACACGTTTTCAAAATTGAACTTTTGTAAACTTGAGAAATTTCTATTTTCATGAATCTATTTAATGAATAAATTTCTTTTGAGCAACATCACTAGGACCATACTTGTATTATGAGTTATCTTTAAAGTCTTTAATGTGTTTAAGTCTAAAAATAAATTATAACTGATCCTAGAAAGTCTACATGACATAAAAATTATAAAAAGTGTTAAAAATTAAATTTGGAAAGGTCTGAGTGCAATCTGTAACACATGACTCCAATATCTAAATGAACTTAAATACTTAAAATAACCTTAGAAATGGATAGAGCTTCAAAGTAAGCAGAAAACAACCACTCATATGCAAAATTTGGCATTTAAAAATGAGAAAGTTATAGCCATTTTAAGTTGAAACCTTCACAGCCAGGAAAAGTATTGCGAATAGATTTAATAGAGATAAAAATTTGAATAAGACTTATATGAATTACTCATTTTGCCTATTTCTTTTGTTTAGATGATGAGGATATTGACACTCCATTTCCTGATGATTAGTTTTGTAAACCTCCAAATTTTTGGAATCGGTTTAGCATAAAACCCTAAACCGGAAGTCAAACGGAACCCTAAGGTCAACAAAACCCGAGTTTACCGTAACCGATTAAATCCGGCATTGCCGTTTTCCTTGGCCCTGGAAAACAAAGTTGGGATAATTAGCTAGAATAGTTCGTAATAACCATAGGTTTTATAAAAATATCAGTTTTTCGAATTTCGGGTGTCCTCGAATCCGATCGGACACAGATCTCGAAAAACGAGTCCGAAAGCCCAGAATAGTAAAAATATTCCGAATACAACGTTAGACTCGTAAAAATATAAGTTTTCCAAAAATATCAGTTTCGTAATTTTTCGGTAAGTAAAAATGACAGATATCGCATTTATACACGTATTTTCTTACTACCGGTACTTTATAGTCATATCTATCTTACATTACACTATTCATTACTATTCTATACTATTTTTTTATCTCTACTTTTACTACACCTATTCTTACACACTATATAACCTATAATTCTTACTTTTTACCTTTCCCATAACTTTATTTCACATCTACCTTACGTATTACATCTTTTATTTAACAAAAAGTCAAAAAAATAAATTCACTTCCCTTTATTTGTGCATGGCCAGCGCCCCCTATGCCCCCTCTTTCTCAATTTTGTTTCAATTTTTCTTTATTTTAATCATACAAAAATCACTCCACATTTTCCTATAAATACCCCCCTCCTCTTTCACTTCTTTCACACATTCACTACCCACAAATTCTTACCAAAATTCTCTCAAATTCTCTTCTCAAAACTTTCTCAAAATACCATCCAAAAACTCTCTCAAAATAATCCCACAACAACTTCTACCAACAAACCAAAACCCATAACCACATAACCATACCAAAGTCTTCTTTAGGTAACTACCTTCTTTCATTTTTCTTCTCTTCATGTCATGTAACTTTACATGACCATAGTGTGAGTTTCCAAAGACTACAAGTTATGGAAGCTACATTATGTTCATGTATTGTTCTTATTCATACAAATCCATTTATGTTTGTTATTATTTTTGTTTTTATTGTTAATATATCTAAGCATTACTATCTCCATATATACATATTCTTTAGAGCATATAAGCTCACATGCAACTTATTTATTTCATGCAAAGCAATTTATTTATTTAATTCATTGCAATTTATTTATTTATTCCTTGTTATGTTAAGACTAGTCTCTAGTCTTAGACTTGTCCTCATCAATCAAAACAAGTTTTTCTCTTTCTTATTTATTTTGGGACTAGTCTACTTCTTAGTCCCGGGAGTCTTGAAAAGCTGAGACTCTAATACTTGACTTTATTAATGTTTTATGTTATTTTTGTTTACTACTATTCTTATAAATCATGTTCATTTATATTGTTGTCCAAAAATTTCAAGTTCTAAAAAATAAATTAACAAAAAGAAGACTTTAACACATTAGAAATAAGTTTATGTAGAGAAGGAAATCTATGGTTTGAAAAACCAAAATAGTTATCTCTTTTCAAGTTACAAAAAGAAACTATTAAGATTTTAGAAACTACTTTACTATAAAAAGTTCTTAAATCACATATTGTCCCACTTTATTTTATCAAGAAAATAAATTTTATGCATGATGATTTCTATGGAAAACATAAGACATGAGGGAGGAATGACAAATTTTCAAATGAAGATTTTCGTAAACAAATAGATAAAGGAATTTGTGCAAGAAAACTAAATAGGACGAGTAGTGCATTTTCTAAAATAGTATAAGTGTAGAAAACTTAGAAAATGGAAAATTTTATTTTCAAAAGTTACTTAGGAAAAATAATAAAACCAATATAAAGTGTTTTTAGAAAACAAAAGGAAACAAAGTATTCATTTCAAGAAATTTACAAAAATAATTTTTGAAAATTATATTTTTCTAAAAACTTCAAACCGACATTATTTTACTCAAGAAAAATAATTGGACAACAAAACACTTGAGCATGCTTAAATATGAGTTATATAGTTATAAAAAGAGAATTTTTCAACTATATAGATAACTAAGTATTTATCAAGCAAATTTTGATTTCTTGAACCAAAGTTGTTTTGTGTTGGAAAATTCGTGGTGAATTTTGTCGCCACTGTTTCAGGGCCTAAATGGTATATTTTGACAAAAATAGTTTTAGAAATGGATAGATCTTTCCGAGTAGATAGAAATCGGTATATTATACGCGCGATTCCGAGTTAAAATGACCAAGTTATGGCCATTTTAAGTTGGAACATTCCTTTATACGAACTTTAATGTTCTTTTGATATTGTTTTGTCAAAATTCGAAGAAAATCATCAAGAAAACTCATTGTGGGTATTTTCTTTGGCTAGGTGATCCCGAGGAAGGATTCTTTAACCTGAAGATTTTTACGATTAAGTGGAGTGTGTGAACGACCCATCCGCTTAGAAGAATAGTCGACATGGCATCATGAGTTTGTTTCCATTAAATGCTACTTGTTGTGCTTGTAAATTAGTTACATTAGAACTTGGAAAAGATAAAACGATGTGTTTGTATAATAATCGTTGAAAGAGTTTTAAGAATATCGGAGCCGGAATTGTTATAAATGTTGTTTTATAGATAGCAATTGATTTGTATGAAATTCTTTGATCGCCTTAAATTCAAAAATAATTATGCTTTGACTTTATAAATAAATGAATTCATGCATACCATGAAGTGAGTCACATTGCATTTGGGTTATTATCCTTGGGTGAGAAGGATAGTAAGCTCAAGTCGAAAGCAACACTTGGCGGAAGATTCGAAAGCGATTGCTTGGCGGCTTAAGGGAAATGCTTGGCGGATGATCCGAAAGCAAGGTCAAATCAATAGATTTGAAATGCTTGGCGAGAGCTCGCAAGCTTAAAACTTTTTAATTAAAACACTTGTTTTGAGGATAAGTATCACCAAACCCCGAATGGAGGGCGCAAATCCATTCAACATATAGTTCCCGGAAAACTATATGCTTGTTTGCCCACGTGTTTGTTGCATTACATTTGATTGTTTAATCAAACTTGTTTGAAATCTTGTTACAAGAAGTTATTTATGGAAATAGTTCTCACTAAGCCTATTAGCTTATACCCCAATAGATATCTTTTGCAGTTTCCTTACTTATGGTTAAGGCCACGAGGATCCTGCGGGCAGGTAATTTCTTATCGAATACTAGAAATAGAAATAAAGTGTAGCATTATGTATTAATGTACAAATACTCATGTAATAGATTAGTGATCAAAGGTATATGTCCTTAAGTTTGTAAAGCCATTGATATGAATGAATGATTATTATGAATCCTCTTTTCTTAATGCGTTATTTATATCTTCTTAAACTTCATAATTCCATATATGGTCCTCTAAAGTTATGAAAGTACGCCTTACACTTAATATAAAAGCTTTCGGGAATGGCTAAGGTTGTCATACTTAAGCTTTAATATTGAGTGTAGCGGACTGTCACGTTTAGGGTACCCTTTGGGGCATGACAAGTTTGGTTGAGAAGGGACCCCATGGCTAAGTGAGTTATTCTTTGCTTCTTCATTTTCTTACTTATGCTTGTAGAATAGTAGCACTAGAATATAGAAAAAGGTGAATCAAAATTAGGTGTGGGTTTATCATGGGTCGTGAATGCATTTTGTGGTTTTTGGTGAACCAAAAGTGAGCATATTGGAACTTGAATTATTGATTAATAACTTGTTTTGATATTTTGTTAATGTATTAGCATGCAATTGGATGGTTGCCCTTAAGTTGAAAATAACTCTATTGGGAATCGATTCATAAATTAATCATCCATGGCATGAATTGAGTCTCATCATTTTCTTTACTATTCTTTCGTATGGGAACAAAGATTAGTAGTGGTGGCAAGTAGGAGCCAAAAATCTATAAAAATGTGGCGTGTAGGAGCTCCAAAAGCTACAATTTAACTTGATGGTTGTATGGGCCTGTAACAAATCCTAACTCTTGATATGGAGGGCATAAATCCATTCTACACATGATTTCCAGTTAATCATGTGTATTTGATTGCTCACTTGAATGTTGCATCTATATGCTTATATTAAGAACTTGTTTGATTCATGGGTATGTTTTGTGGGAATATCTCACTAAACTAGAAGTTCTGATACCCTTATAGATTTTTGTTGCATCATGACTATATGTGGCTTTATCTAAGAGGGACCCTAACTCAGGTAATGATCAAGGAGCTTTTAGAATAAGTTTGTGAGGTAGTTTTTGGCAAGATTTCTATAATAATTTTCTTATACAGAAATTAACTTAGAGCTTTGTTTTGTAAAGACTCTTTAGGTTTAAATAAACTTATGATTTGATAGGCGTATGCCCCTATGAAATGTACGATTTGATCTTCAAATTATAAAGTTATGTTTTACTATTCTTAAATGCTATTTATTGTTATATCTTGAAACGACTTAGTTCTAATGGTAAGTCTTCTATTATCGTATAAGTACACCTTGCGCCTAATATTGAAGCTTTTGTGCCCCTAAGCTTAATATTGAGTGCGGTAGACTGCTACATGTAGGATACCCTTTAAGACTACACCTTACCCCTTTAAATGCCATATGTATGTCTTCTTCCCGCTTCCATAATCCTTATCCCTATAACAATGACTTTCTTGCTATCATTTTCATGTTATTCCCTCTAACGTTAATTACACTAAGAAAAACATGAGCAAGATATTAATTTTCCATGGTTGGAATATTTTATGGGTGAAGTTACAAAAAATTGATTTATTTAATGATCAATTAAGATTTCAGTCAAAACTTAGCTAGCAATCATATTTCTAGACAATCAAGAATATTCATTGCATAATCATTAACAAAAAAATAGTGATCACTTTTAACATTAAGATTAATCATTTAATCTCACATCACACAACATGCATTATTTTCCCAATCCCATGCAATGATCATTTTCAATTATATTTAGAATATGCACCACTATATTACATTTACAAATAGTATGACAAGGTTCTAGTTACCCAGCTATACATCTTGGCTTACTTGTTGTAATAGTTTATCGGTAAATCAGTCTTGATTTAATCTTTTAAGGCATAAACATGTAATACTAAGTATGCAACTATAAAAATTTCTATAGTACTTAAGTTACTTAAAATTTGATTACCATTTCCCTAATTCATTGGTCTTTAAGAAGTTATAAGGTGATACATAGGCATTATTCAACTAATTAGACTTAAATAACTAATCAAGTCAAGTATTATAAACTTAGCATATCATTAAGTTATAGTTCTATAATTTAACTCGAGTAAGATTCTATAAAAGATCTTAAGGTAGTATTTGTACACATACATTATATTATATATATTATTTTTTTACACATAATGAAATAAGGGAACCATCATGGCCATGGTCAAGGTTTATCACCATCACAAGCACTGTCATGCCTGTGATGAAGGGTGATAAAGTTATGCAAAGCACAAAGATGATCATAGGCTCCATGCTGTTCGTGATGATTTAAATTCTTGATTCAAGGACCATGACACACCCGTGATGGGTCAAGATTATTTTATCTGAGATGATCAGTAGATCTGCTCGTGATCACAAATGAAACATTCGAGATTACTACACCCTATATTATGCCCATGATCCAAAAATTTTAATCATGTTTTACAAACTTTGAAATTTTACACTTTCCAACTAAGTTTTATGATATTATTTCTATTCAAAAACACTCCATCACATCAACAATAAGCCTATATGAATCCCTTACACCTTTATATTACATTACACATATATCTTACACTAAACTTATAACCATACATAACATCAACTTTAACTACAAACAAAGTCTATTATATTCGTGTTTAAGGTGTAAAACCATCAATTCATCATTTAATCTTTACCTATCTAACATCAACATCTTCAATAACCTCATATTTTACCTTAGCTAACATAACTCTAAATATCTTATCTAACTTACGGGAGTAACAAAATATAAGTAATAGCTCACTAATTGAGTCTTGACTTGAAGATAGAGCTTGAAATGGAATTTTGTAGAATTTTAGAAGGAAAATTTTGATGAAAGAAATGTTAAATTTTCTCTTGAGGAATGACGCATACTGTGGTGCATTTTAAGGGTTTATTTTTCAAATTTATTTGATAATTATCCCTAATATTGATAGAGTAAGGTTTTGACTTTTAGGGCATATAAAAGGATCATTGTGTGTGTGCAAGTGCATGATAGTGAAGGCAAGAAAAATGAATTGTGGGCTTGGTGTTTTCATGCTTAAATTAAGCTTTTCTAAGGCTAATGCACCAAGAAATAAGAATTGAAAATCATTGCAAAGTTTGATCAATTCAAATTAAGAATTTAATTAAATAAATTTTTCTTAAATTAATTCATAACAAATTTCTTATAATTTAAGGGTTAAACTTTAGAAACACGTGTTTATAAGAAGATTAGAAGTAAAATGACTTCAATGGACAATTTCAAAATACATCCATTGAAATTTGTGAATCTCCATTCTCTTTTTACTTATTCAACACATACTAATATAAACAAATCAATTGACTATACCATTCATTTTAACTTTTATATTAACTTTATATTGATTTTTACTTTTAATCTCTAGCTCGAATTAAGGGAAAACTTTAGGATTACATGCACCAATTGGGGAATATAACTAGTTTGATACACTTAGGGGGACAATATGTAAGCCCCGAAAAATTTCAATAAATAATTCTAAAATGAACTTCGAAAATAAACCCTAAAAATCACTCCAAATTAAAACCGAATTTCGACAAGTCCTAAATCACGAACGAATCCAAAAATTTCTTAATCACGAGAAAATGAAAATCCTTAAAAATAAAATAAGAACTCAGTGGTCTTCAAATTCAAAACCACGACGTACGAAAAATTCCATATTTAGCTCCGGCTTATAAAATCGGGTAATATAAAGCCCAAAAACAAATTATTAAAAAGTAAATAATTATCAACTTTCGGAAATGAAACCCAATTCAAGAATTCCGAAAACGTTAAAAGATATTAAATACTTAAAAAAATAAAATTTAAAATAAATTTCTCAAATCAAATATGTTGTATAAACATAAAATATCAGTTTTCAAATTGGCAAGGATCTAAACCGGAAAATCAGCCGGAAACCCTAACCGGAATATAATAGTTTAAGTCCGGCAATCTAGCGCCCCTAACCCTAGAGGCCGAGATGTAGTTTAAATATGTAAGATAGCTCGTAGTAATATAAGTTTTCGTAAAAATATCAGATTGGTAAATTTTTGACCTATTTCAAACCCGTTCGGATACAGACTTCGAAAAGCGTGTCCTAGGGCCCGAGATATCAAAAATATACCAATAGTACCGTTAGAATCATAGTTTTATAAGATTTCTAAATATATCAGTTATATAATTTTTCGGGTTATAAAGTTACAGTTATAACTTTTATCGTATTTCCATTTACCGGTAATTGATTAGTCTTTTACACTATTCATTTTTATTTCATTGCAAAATTTTATTATTCTTATAAATCCTTATATTTTGAGATAAATATTCTATGTTATGGAAAATTTTGTTTCTTCTAAAATTTAGTTATTCGGTCCTTACGGGATCAGACTTCTATTTAAGACTCGATACTAAAAATAAAATAATTAATTTAATAACTGAAATATATTTTAAAAATATTTTTATTTCACAAAATAATTTTTTAGAATTTTTCGAGTTATAAAATAATCATTTATAGTCCATATTCGCGTATTTTGGTCATACCGGTAACATATTTGTTAAAATACTAAAATAATTCAAATAATTATTTAATTTTAATTATGAAAAATCTGCTACAAACATTTGGAATAAATTTTCTAATTTTATTTTATTTTAATTTTATTAAGAAAGTATTTTTACAACTCATACCTTCAAGTACACCTTACACATATCACTTCCTTTTCACTTCAATCTTTCTACACATTAACCCATACTTCATAATAGATTTTGACTCTCTTTATGGCTACCATTGTCCTTTATTTACTCATATTTTGACTAAAATAAATAAATTCTACTCCTTCTTAAAGAAGCTACACATACACATTTATTACACAAATTAATTTCAAGTCAAAATTCAACAAAACACCCTCTCTCTCTCTTCCTCATTTTCAGGTGCAGCACAAACATATTGGCTGCCTTGTTTTATTTATTTTTCTTCTTTTCTCACAATTAAAACACTCATTTTCTCTCTCTCCTTCATTTACTCACTTTCTCTCTTTCATTCCTTAACCTTTTCTCCTCTTTTTCCTCTCTTTTCTTCTTCTTCTTGTTCTTGTTTCTTCAAAAACCAAGCTGCCCCACATCTTTTGTTAGCTTCCAACCATTTTTGTTGAATATTTTTAAGCAAATCTTCATCTCAAAGCCTTCATAAGTGATATAGGTAAAGTGTAATGAAGGTTTCATGCATCAAATGACCTTCCATAAGCTTAAAAGCTTAGGATGATGATGCCAAAAATGAAACACTCCTTTTCTCCACTTTTATTATCTTGTATTACAATTATTTTCTTGTTTAAAGTTGATATATATTGTAGATCTAACTTTTTGTAGCTTTGATTTTTTTGTTTATGCCTTAGATCTTGCTATCTAAGTTATTATTCTTGTTATTACTTATGATTTATGCATATATTTCTCATTCATAGGTGTTCATGCATTTAAAACTAGTTTAGAAAACTAGAACTAGAGTTTTGAGTTCATAAAATGCATTAGACTTTGTTTTATGTTCATGGGACTTGTGATAGCATGATGATAGTAGGAAGGTTTTAGAAAACTCAAGATCTATTTTATTTTCAACAAAATAATTTTTGAAATTTCGGATGAAAATGGAACCATATTTAGAAAAGTGGTTTTTCAACTTCAAAATATGTATTTTCGATTTAAAATGAAGGGCTTAGGGTATAGACAACATAAATGAGTGATTTTGATGAGCAAAGTTTAGATCTATGAGTTTAAGGTTTATTATCATGGGTTTCATTTAGATGTATGTTCATATTATGTGTAGATATTAGATTTGAACTTGAACAAAATTTATGAAATTCGTATTTTGGCAAGACCCATTTAAAAACCACCTTCCAAGTGTCAAAATGTAATTTTTACTTAAGAAAATGAAGGCTTAATGTATGTATATCATCAAGATTTCTTTTTACAAGAATCAAAAGTGATTTTTAAAAGTTATTTTCAAAATAAAAATTATATTTTCGGATTTTGGCCAAGGCCTATTTTAAAAACATGTTTTCCAACTCAAAAATGAAGTTTTTATTTAAGAAATGAAAGGCTCTTAGGATAGGATATGTAAGGAATGAATTTTCATGAGCTTAGATAGATTTAATCAAAAGATATGACCAAAAATAAATTTTCTAAATTCGGATCCCAACCAAGACCAATTTTTAAAACCCATTTATCAACTCCAAAACTCATGTTTTATGTGAAAAATGAAGGGTATAGGTAATAGGTGTCATTAAGTAGTGATTTTTATAAGTTGAAATGAGTTTTGATGAGATTAAAGTGTAAAACAAGAAGTAGAATCAAGATGGAAAATTTTGAGTTAGTAGTCAATTTGTGAAATTCGTAATTTTGAATGAAGGCCATAAGAACACCTATTATCCAAGCTCAAAATGAAAGTTTTATGTAATGAATGGAGTCCTTAAGTAATAGGTACCATAAAGTCTTAAATTTTAATGCATTAAACAAGTTTTTCCCAAAGGAATCATGCAAAAAGTAGATTTTCTAAAATTCGGATTTTTGAGTAAATCATATTGGAAAACATATTTGCAAAGTGTAAAATGCAAATTTTTGTGTAAGAATGAAGTCCTTAGTGGTTATGTATGATTGAGCCCTAATTTTCTAACTATCAAATATTTTTTTACTTAAAGAAATCACTCAAAAACATTACTTACAAAAATTCGGATTTTGGAATTGACCAATTTTAAAAACATGTTTACAAAGTGTAAAATGGAAATTTTTATGTAGAAATGAAGGTCATAAGTAATATATATAATGAAGACTCAATTTTAACAAAAATAATTATATTTTCTTAAGTAATAAATCCAAAACAAATGGAAATGATCAAAGTTAGAAAACTAGACTTTTCATAAGTAGTTGTTATTATGGTCTTGCAAAATAAAAAGTTGTAAAATTTCCTTTTAGCAAAAATCATCAAGATCATGCACACATTAAGCTCATCTCATGACATTCATGTTAGGAAATCACTCATATTGCATGTGTAGCTAATTTATATAGTAGGAACATTACAAACATTTACAAAACTATTTTTCGGACTTGGAAATTATTGCTGCCCTAATCTGATCCTAATTTTTCGAAGCTTCAAAGTTTTCAAAACTTGAAAATAATATTATAAATAGATAGATCTTTCGAATTAGATAGAAATCGATATATAACTTGCGAGATTCCGAGTTGAAATGACCAAGTTATGGCCGTTTTAAGTTGGACTTCCCGCTTAGGACGAGAATTCCGAATTTGATAGTTCGTATAAGATCGTTTAGATTAGTTTGAGTTGAAATACTTATTAAAGTATTTCTTCCTTTTTAGGAGATCCCGAGATCGACGATTCCCTACCATCGAATTATTATTATTAGAAGACCGGTGATCCAATGGTCGAGTAAGTTTTCTCCTTGTTTTGCTACCTTGATTGTGCTTGTAGTTAGTTGCATTAGAATTATAGGAACAAGATAAAAATCGATATGAATGGGGATGGGAGATATGATGAGACTATGATGAATGCATACCAAAGAAACTAAAGCATATCGAAACCACGATTTAATTGGATAACTGCACCGTTCATATTATTTCTGTTATATGTGTGATATTGGTTGGTCACTCTAAAGAATGTATAAATATTTTTTACCTAAGCAAAAATTAAATTGGTCATGCATCGCATCAGACATATTGCATTTGGTAGCATGCTACTCCTACGCAGGTCGATCGGTATGGTCGGTTGATGCCTCGTTTGGATAACGAGCCCAGTGCCAGAGCTCATTCAGGGGTACTAAGGCGCATGTGGATGCATTCTTGGATGAGCCTAGCCGAGTCGACTGCTAAGAGCTGAGGGCTTGGGGACTAGATGCGGTCGTGTAGACTCAATACCATTCCTAACCTAAGATACGGAGACGTAAATCCGTTCTGTGTGTGGGTTCCGCATACCCATGTATAATTGCTTGCTCACGTGTTTGTTCATGCATAGCATATGATTGATTATAACTTGCTTGTTATGGTACCAAATTAAAGGAATTCTCACTAAGCTAGTGTAGCTTATACCCCAATAGTTGTTTAAATGAACAAGTTATCTCAAGAATGCAAAGTGGGGACCGAATTGGTTGGAGCCGGGAATAACTCCGGGATTTCGGCAGTGAATAAGAATGTTTGAAGTTATCAACTAGATTTTTATGATTTTCCTTAATATTTTATGTAGGGAAGTCTGTAGATGAATGTAATTGAAGTTGAATGATTTGTATTTTGAAGTATAGCGATTCGTTATGAAGCGTGGTGATTTATATCTGAAGTATAGTAAATTGTATTTGCTTTACATTGTTACTCAATTGTATCAACATAAAATGTATCATTCCATGTGTCTCCTTTATGTGTTAGATGCCTTATACATAGTATGGAAGCCTTCGCGTGACTGAGGTGGTTATTCTTAGGCTTTAATATTGTGTACGGTGGACTGCCACGTTTAGGGTACCCTTTGGGGCGTAACACAATAACTAAGGTATCTTGATCTTACAAAATTGTAAAGACTTGGCATGCTTCATCTAATGATCAAGCATGTCTAGTCCCTAATCATGTATAATACTTGAGTATTATACGTAAAGTTGTTAAAAAAGAAGGTGTTTATGTTGAACATTGCTAGCCAAATTTTAAATTCTAAAACCTTTTAATTAGATTATGCAGTAAAACAAATCTAAAAAACAACCTTATAGAAACATTTCAAGTTGCTACTCATAACAAATGGAAGAGTTTCACTTAAATACAACTTATTATAAAACATTTAGGCTTCATAACCAGCTTTTTACAGAAAATATAACTTTACAAGATAAATCCAATTCTTTAAAACATAACAAAACAAAAACATCATTCGGTCTTAACCCACTTCACTGGCCTCTCATTTCTCCAGGATTGCCTATGCCCGAGATAACCATCATTAATAACATCAACAATACCTGGAAAGAAAACAATAGCAGCAAAAAGAATGAGCCGAAGTCTAGTACACAGTAACACAATCACAAGCAAGATGACACACATTCTTAGCTAAATCCAATGCAGCAACATCGAGTTATTATCTTTAATTAGAGTAAACAAATCAACACTCGACCACTCACATTCTGAAACAAGCCACTAAGAATCTGAAGGTCCTAAGTAACCACACAATGCTCAAGGAGTAGGCGCCCAAATACCTATATCTCTTAGATGATATAATCGAAAAGGAATAAAGGCTCATTTAGGATTCACAGCCGTTACATACACCTACCCATCTCAGTCCATAATATAAAAGAGTTCAACCGATGCCATAAACGTCAACCTCAATATATCACTTCTCACCGATCAAGATAGATGTTATACCATACTGTTTGCTCCATCGACTACCCGCAAGCCACTAACAGATCATTGCAGTATGACGGGGATAGCTCAAGTGCTTAAACTACCATGTCTGCTCAGAGAAGGTTGCTACTCCTTAGAATGGATTTAACTGCATACTCACAAAACAACACTCAATACTTAGGCCAGCTTTGAATTTTTAATCCATTTTAGATGCCTATCTTAGCATACAATACGTAAGTTACTATGTACCTTCATATATATGGAATCCAAGCAGAGTCTTAGAAGTCATTTAAGAAGATATATCATATATCCATATCTATTCAAGAATTAAACTCATGTAAGTATTTAAACTAATGATTAACTTATATAAAACTTATTTCATAATCCTATTTGATCAGACACTAAGTAGGAACTCCGTCATGGCTGCGAAGATTGTCTTGCTAAGATACAGATAGTTCTATATTCTCTATCAAATTCTCTCTTTTTTTTATTATTTATAGTTGTTTAATTATACAAACATCATCAAAACATTCATATTCAAAAAGATTCATTTCCTAAACAAACATACATTTGAAACAACATATTCTCTATGCTATTCATGGTTCAACTAGCATACTAATCTAAACCAATTATTATAAACATAAATAACTTAGGTTCTTCATCACCGTTTACTACTTAGGTTAGGTCGAGGGTCACCTCACTAAACAAAACTAATCAGATAAGGGTCAAGGCTCACTTAGGAAGGGCTATGGTTTACATACATCTACAAGAAAACATGTCGCACCTCAATAAATTGGGTCAAGTGCTGTAAAAAATGTTCACATTTACTATCGAGGCATGTTGAGTGCTTGGACTAGACTTTGATTAGATTGTGCTCAAAATCTTTAGTTTAAATTTGGCCTTGATAATGCTTAGTGACAGTCACAGAGTACATTTGTAAGCCCCTAGATTTTATTACAATTTATGCTTAAATCCTAAACCAGAGGTCAACCAGAAATCCTAAAGTCAACAAATTTATAATAAACCTCAGTAGGTTTAAATCCGGAAAATCCCGCGCTCTTAACCCTTTAACAAAAAAATTGAGATAATTATGGATAATAGTTCGTAATAATATAGAAAAGTTTAAAAATATCATATTCGTTAAAATTTAATGTGTTTCGATCCGAACGGGATCAGTTTCGAAAATCGTGCCTCAGTGATATGAATCAAGTTACCCTAAGTCACAGAAAAAGGAACACAAAAGAGAAAAGCAGCAAGGAGCAAGTCAAGAAGTGAAACGAGCAACGCAAAGGATTTAGGCCGACGGCTTATCAAGGCCGCCGGCCTACTTGCCTAAGTCGCTAGCCTACTTACCAGCCTTCTTTTGACGAGTCTTATTCTAGTTTCTTTTTGTTTTGTATAGGCCACCAATTTTCTTTTGGTACGAGAATTTATGTCTTTAGGTCTCTTTAGGGTTTTATATATAATCTTTTGTTATTTGTTTTCAATAGTTTTTTGCCATTTGATATTTTGAGAGCACTTTTGTGTGGGAAAACCTATTGTGGTTTTTAGATTATTGAGAAACAACTTTCTTCTTCAATCATTTGTTCTTATCAAATCTTGAGTTATATAGATTTGTGGCCAACACTATTTTTGAATCTCATGATTCATTAACACCGTGATTGTTTTATAGATCGTGAAACCAATCGATTTATAAATTGATTACAAACCAGTTTGTTATTATTCTTTGTGGAATCTATCAAGCGACGATTTCATCCATATCCTTTTTATATTTGCAACTTCATATCAACCAGAAAACCCTAATTGATCAAGATCAGATTTCATTAAAGACCGTAGTCGGATTCACATCACTCGGTAAACTAGATGATAAAAATATTCTATTAACACCATTAGATTTGCAAAAACACAAGGATTTCAAAAAAATCAGTTTTATAATTTTTCGGTATCTAAAAATATCAGATATAGCTTAATTATGCTTATTTTCTTTACTATCAGTATTAATTTGTCTTATCGACTATTCATAGTATTATTCTATACTATCTATTACTATTCGCCTATTTCTACTTTTCTATGCCTATTCTCACACTCTACCATACCTATTTCTTACTTTTGACTTTTCCCATACAATTTAATCAAATCATGCCTTACAAATTATTATTTTTAGTTGACAAAAATACAAAACAACTCTCTCTCTCCCTCTCCTTCATCATGCCGGCCATACATATTCACACACACATTTTTTTTTTCTTTTTCATTTTATTTAATTCACACAATTTTTTTCTTCTTAGAACTCTATAAATACCCCATCTCTCCTCATTTCTTTCACACACTCATTGACATTAATAAAACTCTCCCAAAATCACTACTCAAATCCGCTCTAGAAAAATCTCTTTCCGCCTTTCCATATTTCCCACATTTTCTCTATCCACATACTACCAGAACCTCTCTTTTACTATCATTTGTATTTATATTTTAGGTAAAAATCTTACCTATACTTTCTTACCATGTCATGTAACTTAATACCACGGTGTATGTTTTCTAAACATAAAAATATTATGAAAGCAACACTATGTTCATGTTTTGTTCTTGTTTATGAATAAATATCATTTTATTATTATGTTGTTTTATTATTGTTACATGTTATTATTATTGCTCTAATCTAACTTCTATATTATATTTTCTATATTTACTTATATATATTATATATATATTTCTTAGAGCATATAAGCTCACTTACATAACCGTTGTTTATTTATTATGCTTTGTAATTTATTTATTTATTCCACGCTTTAATATTAAACTAATCTTTCTAGTCTTAGACTTGTCCTCATCAAATTTTCATATTTCTTTTGTTTTTCTTTTTTAAACTTGCCCATGTCTAAGTCCGGAAGCCTTGATTCAAGCTAAGACTTTCAATACTTGATATTTATTATTTGCTTATCACTATATTTTCTATCTTTCTAATTAAATATTTTTGTCATGTTACTTAGCTATAAACCTATATTCATGCATGATTGTGTTGATTATTGTTTTAATAAGAATAAAAGATTCTTTTTGTTTATAAAAGGAAATAAGCTCAATTTACTTTAAAAATATAATTTTATTACTTAGGAAAAGTTTCATTAAAGTTAAGAAACTTTATAACAACGAAATGCTTTTTAAAGAATTTCCGACAAATGTCACCATAGATTTTAGTATTGTTAACATACAAGGACAATTTGAAAATTAACCAAGATATTCTTTACTCTTTCTTTTCAAACTACCATTAAAACTGTAATATTAATAATGCTTTGCTATGAGGAATTTTCTTAAAGGCTTATTTATAGATCCTCACTAACATTTTTAATAAGTACAAAGACCAAAACAAGTTTTTCAAAATAAGTAAAAACCAACTCACCGAGTAAAGTCTACTTAGGGAACAAAATTTGTAGATAACTTGGAAAGACTAAAATTTTTTAAACTAAATTATCTTTTGGGAGATAAGGAAAAATAAATTATATCACATATTTAATGACTTAAAAATCTTTAATTTTATTTCCAAACAACTTAAAATAATTTTGTCAACTTCACTTTTTCAACTAATAAGACAAGTTGTTTTAAGAAAAATCATTAATTAAGACAACATCATCATGTGTATAATTTGAGTTGTATATGCATTAAAAGGATTTTTCAACTATATTTATATTTATATGTTTGTTATAGGATTTTGTTGATAAAAAGTTTGGAAAAATCATGTTTGAAGGGCTGTGATTTTCGTGTCAATTGGGTGTCGTGTCTTTTTAGAACCCAAATAACCTTTTATGATAAAAATAACCATAGAAATAGATAGATCTTTTCGATATGGTAGCAAATGGTATATAATATGCGAAATTATAAATTAAAATGAGCAAGTTATAACCATTTTAAGTTGGAATTTCACCACACACAATTTTTGACAAACTTAGTGAAATAGAATTACAAGATTAAGTAGAACATCAAAGAAATACTCATTTTGGGTATTTCTTTTGTTTAAGTGACATCGAGTCCGAGCTTCTTTGCCCCGATGACTATTTTGACTAGGAGCTTCTATTGCCATGGCTGAGTGAGTTTAATTTCTTACATTCTTGTACTTATGTTTTTACTTATAGATTAACGACATTAGAATTAGGTAAAGATAAAATCATGGAAGCGCACATGCCTTACATATATGGTTGAAATTATGCTAAGCATATCGAGGAAGGAATTGTCTAATAATCATTGTTTGATTAGTATAGGAATGATATGTCTGCGAACTCTATGATCACTCTTAAAATATCTAATATTACACCAAGATTACTTAAATAAGATGATTCATGCATAACATGTAGTGAGTGACATTGTATTAATTACTATACCCTTGGTAGGATAAGGGCATAGTAGTGAGGTCTTTAGAACTTGAAAATCCACTTTATGGTGAATATTTGCCCAATTAAAATGGTGAGTTGACACTTGAATTAACTATATTTTAGCGGCTAGTAGTGGCTCATATAAAAACTACAAAAATTTCATTTGCAAATTATGCCTCACGGCTCGAAACACCTAACCTCGAATGAAGAGACAAATCTATTCAATATATGATTCCCGAAAAATCATATGAATTGTTTGCTCATGTGTTTGTTGCATTTCATATGCTTGTTTAAATAACTTGTTTGGATATTGTTTGTTTGAGCACTTTATTTGTGGAAATAATTCTCACTAAGCAAGGAAGCTTGTTCCCTTATAGATATTTATTGCAGCACCCCTACCTTTGGTTCACACCTAAATGATATTTCTCTCAGGTACTACCTTTTGGACTCATGAGTTTTTGGATGAAGTCAAAGACTAGTTGTAGATTTAGACTTCTAAGTAAATCCCCAATGTTATTGTTATAGATAAACTATGATAGACTTTATCTTTTGATAGGGGAATGCTCCTTTAATATTTTATAAGACTATTATATTTACGATGCTTATGTTGTGATTTCCATTCTTAACTGCTATTATGCATGTCTTCTTAGACAACTTATTTCAAAGTTGGTCCTCTATGATCATGAAGGTACACCTTACACCCGATATCGAAGTTTTTGGGATGACTAAGGTTATCATGCTTAAGCTTTAATATTGAGTATGGTAGACTGTCGCGTTGAGAGTCTCCTTTAGGCGTGACAGTTTAAGTTAGTATTAGAGCATGATTAAGAATTTAAGATCATAACAATAGAAATGGACTTACGAATAAATTAGTAGAATGGAAATAAGAAAGACATAGATAATTTGGCATAGGTAGAATAAGTTTGTTGATTCCCTTTCTTTTTGTGAAATAGATGTCCATAGGAGAAGCCTACTTGGAAGCACAAAGATTGTGTAAGAGGTCAAACGAAACCCTTATCAACTACCGCTGGAGACTTAGGGTTCTAAGTGAGGAGTTTACCCTAGCAAGGAGACCGAAATCATTGAGAGAAATGTTCATTTTGTGGAAGAAAGGATTAAGGGATACTAAATGAGAAAGAGCTGTAGAAAACATCCAGTATTGTCCCATAAGGAAAAAGTACAACAAGTCCATGTTGCAAGAGGCTACTTTTGTCCTAAGAAATGAAGGAACACCCACTTTTCCCGATTTCCAAACTTAGAGGAAAATTGAGCCATTGTTCATCTATGCTCATGATAAACTTAAGGACCACAGTGATTGGTGTAGAGATGACTATGAAGGAGCCTTCTATTGGTACAATGTCTATCAGAACCTTCTCAAACTACCAAGTGAAGTGTCAACCCAACCACCAACCTTGACCAGAATTCAACTTGGAGAGGATGAAGTTTTAGTGGATGTTGTATCGGGAGAAGAGAAAGAGGGAGAACCTGAAGAAGAGGAAGAGGAACAAGAGGACCTAGAAGAGGATCCGAAGGAAGACCTAGAGGAAGCATGTGACGCCCTAAAGTGTATCCTAAACGCGACAGTCCACCACACCCGATATTTAAACTTAAGTATGACAACCTTAGTCATCCCATGAGTTTACATATCGTGTGTAAGGTGTACTCACACAACATTTAGGATCACACTTTGATTCGAGTAGTATTAAGAAAGCATACATAGCATTAAGAATATAAATCACAACATGATAAATAGTTAAACTTTACAAAAGCTAAGGGGGTATACCCTCGCCAAAATAATAGGAGTCTACATCGTTTAGCTCCAATTACACATATCTGAATTTACATTAAAGAGATTTTCCTAGAAGTCCACGCCTATACTAGGTCCAGACTTCCTCAAAAGCTCTTTAATTCCATGTGATAAACCTGCACAAAGTGTCCTCACGGAACATCCAAAAATAGGAACACTGCAACAAAAACTATTGGGGTATAAGCTAATGCTTAGTGAGATTCATTTTCTAAGTAACATACTCGACCAAGCTAAAATATCTATACAAGCGAGTTATAATTAAGCAACCATATGAATGCACAAGCAAATGAGCAAGCACGCATATAACTTTCCGGTAGTCATATGTGAATGGATTTACGCCCTCCACTCAGGGTTCGGGGTAGTTTATAAGTCATGCAACTACAATTCCAAGTTGGTCCATAAGACATGCAACCATAGTCCCAATCTTAAGTGGGGTGGTCCATAAGACATGCAACCACAATCTTTAATATTGGTCCATAAGTCATGTAACCATAATTTCATTATTTGAATGGGGTGGTCCATAAGTCATGCAACCCTAGTCCCCTTCATTAAACACCCGCTGTCTCCCAAATACACCTTTGTCCCACCAAAGGCATACCGACAATGATATGTGACTCACTACATGTTATGCATGTACAATTTATTCATATAATCATGGTATATTAATTAGATAATTTAAAAGCGATCATACCGATTTCAGATACTCCAAATCTATACTAGCTCATACAAAGTTATTGCAACAAATCTTGCCTCGATATACTTATCGTTCATTCATGCAAGTTTAGATCACCATTCAACCACAATTTTATCTTTTCCTAAGTCTAATGCCACTACTACTACAAGCACATCCAAGAGCATAATTAATTGAGAAATGAACTCACTTGTCCATGTAGTGAAAATCCACTAGTCGTAATAGTCCTCGGGAAGTGGTAACCCGTCCTCCAATTCACCTAAGTACAAAGAATACCCTCAATGAGTATCTCTTATGAAGTTCTATTAAACTTAACAATTTTATTTACTAAGTTCGTCAATTTCCGCCTAGGTTGAATCCTTAACTTAAAAAGGTCATATCTAACTCATTTTAACTCGGAATTTAGCTTATAATATACCGATTTATACCTACTTCGAAAGAGCTATCTATTTCTAAAGTTAATTCAAACATTTAAGGTCATTTAGGGTCGGAAACATACTGTACAGTAGGGTTGCGAAAATCCAAGATTGAGCCTTTGTGAAAAATTGCCATATCTACTCTATTTAACTACTTAGACCAACTTATTTTAGTCCTAAACTTGCAAGGAGATTATCAAAACAAAATTAAGAGATTCACACTTATCTAATCCCAAACATAAAGTTCAAATGAAACTTCTAAGAATCCATTTTCATAAAACCGAAATTTACAAGTTGAAACTCATTGTCTTGTTTTGAGTAATTCCTTTACTAAAACTTACTTAGTTCAATGAAAATAATTTTCCTATATTATATATCATCAAAGCATTCCATTTTCAATATAAAATACTTGTTTTGAGATCTAAAAGAAGGTTTTAAAAATTGGTCTCCCCATAATTACGAATTTCCTCTTTGAAGTTTACAATGAAGACAAGACCTAAATTTTGTCTTTTACAAAACACTTGATTTAAGCAATACCTTTTAGGAAAACTCATTTAAACTTATGAAAATTCATTCCTTAAGATATCTATACCAAGAGCCCTTTATATTTTTGTCTAAATCTTCATTTTAAAGTTGAATGATGGGTTCCAAAAATGGGTCTTGGTCTAGATCCGAATTTTCATAAATTTATTTTGAACATATCTCTTGAGAAAATTCATCAAAACTCATGAAAAACAACCCATTACATATTATATCTTAAGAACCCTTCATTTCTTGAATAAAATCCTCATTTTTGAGTTGGAAAACATGTTTTTATTTTAGATCTTTGTCTTGATCCGAAAATACAATTTTTGTTTTTGAAAATAAACTTTGAAAATCAACTTTGATTCTTGTAAGATGAAGTCTTGATGATATACATCCATCAAACCTTCATTTTCTTAACAAAAACTTCCATTTTAAGACTTGGAAGGGGTTTTTAAATGGTGCCTTGACAAGTTACGAATTTTACTTTTTCATTCAAACTCAAATCTAAGATCTACTCAAATTCAACCATGAGAACATAAGAAAAACTTGGTAGTAGGCCTTAAACTTCTAGATCTACACATAAACATAACTAAAGCTTGGTAAAACTCTAGATCTACAAGCTATCACAAAAACAAGAAGATAAACAAGCCTTCAATATAACAAAAATACTAAGAACAAAAGAGATCATCATCTAGAGGAGTGTTTCAACTCTTGGCATCATCATCCATAGCATTTTAAGCTTGTGGAATGTCCTTTGATGCATGAAACATCCACAATATCATCCTATAACATCTTATGAGAGCTAAAAGAGGATGATTACCTTAAATATTTGCAAGAAATATATGTGGAAGCAAGGAAATAAAATGGTGGCAGCTTGTTCTCAAGAAGACAAGGCAAGGAAGAAGAGAAAAGAGAGGGAAAAAGAGAGAGGAAAAATATAGGGTTTGCAAATGTGAAAGAGGGAAGGAATGAGATGTTTACATAGAGTTAAAAGTGTGTTAAATAATTTAAAAAAAAAATAAAACAGCAGCTGCAGGGAGGGGGCTGGCGTGATTTTTGGTGTGTAGGTGTGAGTGGTTTGATTTCAATTTGTATTTTTGAAAGTGTAACAAGTTGCTTCCATTTCTAACTAAAATAGACTTTAAAATATCAAATAAATAATTAAAAATAATGAAAAGTGGCTAATTTATGGGGAATGGTCAGCTGCCATTTTGGGGAAAGGAGTGTAAGAAAAAGCAAAAGAAGACATAATAATGTGTAGTAATGATAATGATGTGTACTTGAGTATGGGTTGATAAAGTGGCTTTTTGAATAAAAAATATATAAAATAAATTAAGAAAAATATTTTTATTTAAGTGGCAGAATTTTTATGATTTAAATAAAATAATCAATTAAATTATTTTTAGAAATTTAACAATTAAGTTACCGGTAAGAGTAAAATAAGCTTATATGAGCTATAACTGATATTTTTAAAATCCGAAAAATTATAAACTTGATATTTTTGAAATCCTTATAAAAATACGAGTCTAAAAATATTAAAGATATATTTTTAATTTTCGAGCCCCGGGACACGCTTTCCAAAGCAGTATCCAAACGGGTTCGAAATAAGCCGAAAATAAACCAATCTGATATTTTTAATAAATCAAATATTATTACGGACTATTCTAAACACTTTAATTTTTTTCGACTCCTCGATTTACGAACTCGGGTTTACAGGATCTAAACTGTATGGTTTTACTCAAGATCCATTGACTTAAGATCTCTGATAGACTTTCCGGCTTAAGGTTAAGGCTTAGAAAACAGGGGTTTACAAAGCACCTACAGAGCATGACCCCACCATACCATGGGAAGACCAGATGTAGACGGAAGAGGAGAACGACCTCATAGAAACATACAATGATATGAGAAACAATAGACCCAACTGGTAGCAAGGAACCGTAAGGCTACTCCAATGATGAATGTAGATGCTGCACCTTCGAGTCCTACGATGATAAATGTTGAATTTGAAGATGACACTTTGGATCCCTACCTATGGAGGAATGTGTATGAATAGAGTGAGTACTCCATTGGTCACCGAAGTATGTCTCCAGAACCGACATCGCAACTTGCCGTAGAATAAGAGTCTCTAGTCAATCGAGTATTGTTCTCCTAAAATGATGGAATGTATGGAGAGGAAACAATTGCCGACCTACCCAAAAGAGCAAAAGAAGTGGTGAGGAAAAGAAGGATGATGGTGAATCAATACTTGCAACAATTTTTTAACAAGAAGCAAAGGGGTTTGTCAAACTGAAATCTAGGCGATGCACCATCCCCGTAAAATTAGTAAAAGGGAAGAAAGAAGGAAAAAAAGGAAAGAAGGAAGGAAGGAAGATAAGTAGGAAGTTAGACTCAAGCATATCCACATAGTCCAATAGAAATTTTGTAAAAGACCTAGAATGTTAGGTTAGGTAGTCTAGATTTCATGTTTTACGAAAAGGTATTGTTTGTGTTTTCTTTGTGTAATGATGTTTTATGTTGCCATGTGTTGTCTTTTGATTTTCGTTTTTGAAAGGTCTCATGCCCATTATCAATTTCTTATTTCAATGAAGATGTTTTATGTGTATTTCGATTTAGCTAAGAATTTCTCTATCTATTTCATGATTTCTTATTGCTAAATTATGATGGTTATATGATATAAAATTTCCATGATTTTTGCTATATCTATTTAAAGACTTATAATGCTTACGTAAATAAAACCTAAACAGCTGAAGTAGAAGAAGAAGGCACTAGGAACAAAGTGCCTCAACTCATCCTGTAGAAGAAGCAAATCAACTTGCCGTACCTCCCTAGAATCCCCCAGCTGCTGACCCACAGGTGGATTTGTAAGCTACACTTAGGCAGTTAGCACAAGTGTTCGAAGCTTTAAGACAAAATGTGCAAGCACTTACACCCCCTCCACCACAACCCGCGCCGCCAGCATCAATGGAAGTACTTGCTTCGGGAAGTGCACAATCTTAAATTGTGCCTTTACCGCCACCCCTGCTACTCAGGCCATATAGGAACTGTTTATTCGAGTTCATCAAGAGCAATCAGCAATTTGATGGAGCTTTTAGAAAGTTAGATGAAGTCGAGGACTAGTCAGCATAAATTGAAAGGTCCTTTAATGCTTTTGAAGTGCCACAACATTTAGGATCAACTTTGGTACTTACATGGCGCATCTCAATGCCCAAGTTTGGTAGGAGTCCAAGAGATGCGATCTGATGTGACTAGTTACATAGGAGATGTTCCGCCAGGAGTTCTTGGAAAATTGCTTTCCTAGAAGCTTACGGATTCAATACAGTGCTGATTTCTTACATATTGCCCAAAGAGGAAGAACAGTAGAGCAATACGAAACTGAGTTTAATCGGTTGCTACAATATGCGTTGGATTCATATAAGTACAGTGAAGAAGTCAAGAGATAAGTTTTTCTAAGTGGTTTAGATGAAGAGTTGCATGTTAAGCTGGAGGAGTTCGATATAAGGTCTTTCAGAGAGTTAGTGGACAGAGCTCGGATTGTTAAGGGAGCTAAGAAAAGGAAGGAAAGAACTGTAAGCCCCTAGATTTTTCAGTAAATATAGTAAACCCTAAGAACCAGAAGTTAACCAGAACCCTAAAGTCAATCTAGTTCTATGTTTAGTCTAGTGAATCTAGATCCGACAATCTCGTGTTCTTAACCCCTAAACAACGAAATTGAGATAATTATGGATAATAGTTCGTAATAATATAGGAAAGCTTGAAAATATCAGATTTGTTAATCTTCGGTGTGTTTTGGATCCGAACGGAATTAGTTTTCGAAAACTATGCCTTGGTATACCAAACGGTGAAAATATTCCGACAATATCATTAGACTCGTAAAAATATAAGGTTTTCAAAAATATCAGTTTTAGAATTTTTCGATAACTAAAAATATTAGATATAGCTTATTTCTGCGTATTTTCTTTACTATTGGTATTTTAATTGTCTAGTCTACTATTCATAGTACTATTTATACTATTCTTACTATTTCACTATCTCTACTTTTTCCTACAACCTATTCTTATACTCTACCACATCTATTCCTTACAATTTACCTTCTCTATACCACTTTATTCACATCACACTTACACATTATTTCTTTTCATTACAAAACAACAAAAATAAATCAATTCCTCTCCCTTTTCACTGCAAAACGATGTCTGAGGTAGCATAACACTTTGTTACCTAAATCTTGTAAATCCAACAAACTTCTTAGCAATTGCATGCCCCAATTCATAGCTTGGGTGTGCGAATGTCTCAACTACTCAATTAACTTGAAACTCCGAATCCAAGTACTTTCCTGGAGACATGAAACCTTCTAATCTGGCTATATTCATCTCTATCTATCACACCCCAAGGGATATCATAAACATAACAGTCCGCCACATACCATATAAGACTCATGGATTACTACCCAAGTCCTTCGGGAGTCTTATATAGATGTAAGGCGTCCCTTTACGACAATAGAATACTTGAACTGACGGAGTTAAAGAGTTTAATTTGGCATTCAATAGCATTAGAAAATAAATCAAAACATATATGTAATTAGTTACAAAATCTAAGGGCATTCCCCCGCAAAAGAGTGTCGTTTAGAGGTTTTTTATAGTTATCCAGAGTACATTGGTTTCCTACGGAAGTTTAAACAAAATTGAATACAACTTCTAAAGGAAACGCCTAGCTCCTATACTTGAGCTGTAGGTTGCCTCTGTCTAAGCCATATGAACTCGTGCTACAACAAATAAAAACTTTAGGGACATAAGCTATACTAGCTTAGTGAGTGAGAACTTCCAAGATCACATTCATACACATCATACAAGCAAGTGATTAGCCAGACAAGTGATATGCATCAAACATATGAAATCAACAAACATATGACTAGCCGGAAATCATATGTGGATGGACTTTCGCCCTCCATCCCAGGTTAGTAGATTAAAATGGGAATGAAAATGAACATGGAATGAGGATGTGAATGAAGAGGATGAAGAGAAGGAAGAAGAAGAGGAAGAGGAAGAGGAAGAGGACCCAGAGGAAGATCCGAATTGGGCCAATGAGAACGAAGCTAGAACCCCACCGCCCATGATGTTGGAGAAAGAACTCAATCTTGAGCCAAACCCACCAATTATGGATTTTGATTAAGACTTGGAGATTCCTAATTGTGGTCGGGTAGAAACTGACCCATACCCAACCATTTGGAGGGATATTTATGAAGTGAATAAACACGCTAAGATGACTGATGAGAGAGTGACCAATGCGATAGTCAACGATCCTATGGAAGTGGAAAATGAGAATGAGGCCATATTGAGGGAAGCCAGAGAAAATGTGGATAGATTTTGGGAGGAATTTGGAAGGGAGTTAGAGATAGAGGAGGCGAATGAGGATAGACAAGGAGCAGGAGAAGATGATGAGGAGAATGAAGATGAACAAGAAGAATTAACCCGACCCCCTAGGAGGAGAAGATTGACTGTGAGGGCTTATCTAAGCCAATTCATCCATATGGACGATAGGAGTTCATCTAATAGAGCTTGACTTCCGAGTCCGACCCTGGGAGACTCTGATTGATAAAGGAGAAAGATGGAAACAAGCTAAGCCCTTATAGTCCAATAGTAATTTTGTAATGAGCAATACGAGATGCCAATTTGCTCTTAGGTTCTTTAATGAATCTAGTATGGTGTATTTTTTATCTTTTGTTGTTTGCTTCTTTTTAATCGGCTATTAGAGTGTAGGATTAGTACTAGAATAGCAATAAGGCAAGTTTTATGTACCTGAAAGTAAAACTATTGACTAATGTAAGACCTCGCTTTCTAGTGAAATTCTATATGTTTTACTCAAAGGAATAGTACCATTTCTTAATACGAGTAACAGGGTATTTCGAATATTTAAAGATGTGCAATAACCCTAATGGATAACAACCGATTTTTGGATGCATGAGCATCATTCCAGTCATCGCGTCATCATGATTGATTTCGACTTTATGGTACTATTATGAGCTTTATACTTCAATGTTTTATTTTGATTTATTCTTGAGATTTCATGATTTGGGATTCCTATTTTAATTCCTTGTCTTCAGAAAGACGTAGTTGATTTTATAATTCCATAAATTCAAAATTTAGCTTTATAACTCAAACTTAAAGCGAAACCTTAAAACTTATGGAATAATGTGCAAATAGACGAAACCGTCGAATTCGTAATTGATCCGCTTGAAATGTTTAATATTTTAAAACCAATTCTCCAGCAAGTATACTGGGTCGATCAAGTAATAAAGTGATGAATGAGTATCGATCCCACGAGGAAAGTTTAATTACTAAACATTATTAGTTCATTTCAATATTTAGGCCAAGAAAAATCATATCCTTTATATAATTATTCACTATAATGTCTACACTATGCAATAGCTAATATTTACTAATTCTACTCACACAAGTCTTAACAAGTTAGGTTAGTGGGATTGAGATAAAATCTGATTTTCTCCAATCATGTTGAACTCGGGGTATTAAAATTGTTAGAATTCATGCATATCCATGTGAGTCTGACAAGATTAACTAATTCTAAAAACAAATTTGAAAACCTTTTTCTACCTTAAATACTCCTTAGCTTCCACAACTGAGCATTTTTATAGATTTAATATGTGCAACTAAGATTTTTCCAAATCTAAGTTGATTAATTGTCCTAAATCAAGAGATAAAAGAATTCCTTCTTTAAAACTCAGATTTAAAACCATGTTTGAACATAAATGATAGACTCTACTAGGATTAAAAATCTCTTGCCATCGCATACTTAAATTTTTCTTCCAAATATAAATTCAAACGAAATTAAAGTCTTTGCCAAGATGCCCAATCTCATTCAAACTTGAATTCATCCGAATTTTAAGTTTTTAGTTTGAATTTAACAAGGATTTGCATCATTCTTACAACCCAATAACACTAGTTCAACAATCACTTCAGACAATCAAGGATTTCATCATTTCCCACCGTCAAATTTAGCTAACTACCATTTCTATTCTATCTAACAAGATACTAATAACAACTATAATGATATTCATGACAAAATGTAAATAACAAATCAAGTAAGGAAGAATTTACCAGTAACTCGGGAAAACAAACCGTACAAATTGCAATTAGAATTCTTGTTAGCAAATTCTACTCAATCCACAAACGAATAGAATAAATTTGATGAAGATCCAAGTACATCTTGATTGTCTACCTATATCTTTCTCTAAAACTACTGGGAGAAATTGAGAATGAAAAATAAAACGTAAGGCCCCTTTCTCTCTCCTCAAAGCATGTAAAAATACATGCTTTTCGTGTAACTATCATGTAACTTCTGCATCCTACGCCGGCGGTTTCATATCCAACGCCGGCGGCGTTCAATCAAGCGTTAAGGATTTTTAAACTGATGGTTTTCAACGCCGCCTTTGAACGCCGGCGGCGTACTCCTCCATTCGCCGGCGTTGGCTTCAAAATTCAAGTAGTGTCCATCTTCAAACGCCGGCGGTGTTGGATTTAGCGTTAAATATTTAAGCTCTGTAATGATTCAACGCCGCCTTTGAATGCCGGCGGCGTTGATTTCTAATTTGCCGGCGTATGCTTTGATCTCCTTCAACGCCGGCTGCGTTTGGCCCAAATTCACCGGTGTTTGTTTGTTTCACTGCCAATTCACACAATTTCTTCATGATTCCTTGTTGCTACATTCCATTTTCATTCCTGACCTGATTCCGAACAAATAACACAAAACTGAATATTAATTCCTTTGCTTTTATACTAATTAATACAATTAAGTATCAATTCAGAGATGAAAAATATATTAATTTTCTGAGTTTATCAGTAATCGGGAGCAAGAACCGCTCCCGAACGAAGCCAACTAACCCGCTATATCTCAACCTAACCAACAGGCAGTAGCACGCTAGAATCCACAGAATGAAATGATGAATGTGATTGGGTAGTTGGCCAACCTTCTAAACACATTCATCCAGAACCAAAATCAAAATCAGAACCCGCAATAAGGACAAAGTGTCAGGGATTCTGCCCCGCTACCACCACCACCCACAGATCACTGGGAAGTGACTGCTGAGGTCCCAGCTCCACAGGAGGAGCATTCTTATAATGCACTATTACCACCGCCTCCGTCATATCGAAGGCCTTACCGAAGCTCTCTACCGGACATCATAAAGAGCAACCAGTATTTTGATGGGGCTTTCAGCAAACCTGATGAAGCCGAAGACTGGTTAGCACAGATTGAGCGCTCCTTTACGGCTTATCAGACTCCACCATATTTGCAGTTGGAATATGGGACGTATATGTTAAGGTACAATGCAAGAGTTTGGTGGGACTCTAAAAGAAGAAGTTTAACTCCACCCGTCACATGGGAGTCATTTCGTCGGGAATTCTTGGAAAATTATTTTCCCTCTAGCTTAAGAGTGAAATACAGTATAGAATTATCCAAAGCCGAAGACTGGTTCCTTGTTCATGTAATTTCACAAAAAAAAGGTGATCAAACTTTTTTAGGAACCCAGACAAACTTGGGTGCTTGATAAGTCAAGCTTGTTTTATCATGTTTCTTAACTTGATAAGTACTGAGCTTGTTTCTTTTGTAGAAACAATATTTCTCTATATGACCAACTTTATTGCAAAAGAAACATACATATGAATGTGTATTATACTTCTTATTTACCTGATGATAATAGTTCCTCTTTGGATAAGCATTATTATTTCCATAGCTGTAGGTTCTGTTGTATCTTCTGATTTGATAAATTTGTTGAGCATGCTTTCTGAAAGAGTTTCTGCTTTCGTTTTTCATATCATTTTTTTTTCTATGTACAACCGCTACCTCATTCATATTCTTTGCTTTTACAAATGTTGTATTATTCACTTTATTTGATGAATTTCCATGATCATATCCAAGTCCACACTTAATGAATGACGGTCTTTGACTACTTAAAAATTTAGTTTTTCTTCACTTTCATTGAACTTATTAAAAGTACTCTTTATTCCTTGTGACAAAACTTCTACTCTTTCTTTTAAATCCTTGATTTCATTTTTCAAAACATCATTTTCTTTTCTCAAGAAATCGGATTTGATATGTAATTGCTCGTTATCCTTCTTCAAAATGTCATTTTCATCAACTAACAATTTATTTGTTTGTTTTAAAACATCTTTTTCATTTTTCAAGGTTTTGTTTTCCGCATCTAGTTTGGAAATTTTCAAATCAACTTTCTTAAGAGCTTTTAGAAGCTTTTTCATTTCAACATACATTTCATTATCACGTATTTCATTCTCGGAATCAGAATGTACCTCAGATGTGGCCATTAAACATAAGTTCGCCTCTTCTTCATCATCACTTTCTGCTTCTGAATTTGTTTCTGATTCGTCCAAGTCACTCCATGTAGCCATCATAGCACGACTTTTCTTTGTAAACTTCTTCATCTTCTTTTTCAGAACTGGACATTCGTATTTAAAATGTCCTGGTTTTTTACACTCATAGTACACAACTTCTTTCTTCTCTTTCTTTTCTTCTTTTTCTTTAAGGCTGCTACCTGCATTAAATTTATTCGATCTATTGTAATTTTTGAATCTTTTACCTTTATTCATCTTCATAAACTTGCTGAATCTTCTAGCTAACATATTGAAGTTCTCGTTGTCATCATCTTCGTCAGAATCAGATTCAACAATTTGTTTTGCCTTAAACGCTATTGCTTTGGAATTAACTTCTGGTTCTTCTGTAGTATCAAGGTGAGATTCATACGCCATTAATTTCTCCCTTAATTGACTTAATGTCAGCTTGTTCAAATCTTGGGCTTCCTCGATCACAGTCTTCTTTGCGTCCCACATCTTCGGTAGTATTCGAAGCATCTTCCTAACAAGATTTGATTCGTCTAATTTCTTTCCAAGAGAAGTTAACTCATTAGTAATAGCAGTAAATCGGTTAAATGCATCTTTTATTTTCTCATCCGATTTTATTTTAAACAATTCATATCATTGGAGTAACGTGTTTATCTTAGTTTCCTTAATTGTATCTGTTCCTTCATATGTGTTTGAAAGAGTTTCCCATATTTCTTCTGCTGTTTCACATGAGGAAATCAAATAAAATTCAGAAGGAGCAATTGTTGTGAGTAAGATATTCTTAGCCTTGTTGTTCTTCTCAATCAACTTCAACTCGTCATCAGTGAACTTAGCTTCATCTGACATTGTTACTGGATTATCTCCGAACGCAATCACCTGCCATGAAGCATAGTCATTAGCTTTGATATATGTAGACATACGCATTTTCCAATAGAGATAATTAGTTCCATCAAAATATGGAGCTCTATTAATTGCTATGTTATTTTCAGCCATTTGGATCACTCAATTAAAGATGAGCACGCTCTGATACCAATTGTTGGTCCCAAAGTATAATCAAGAGGGGGGGTGAATTGGTTATACTATTAAATGTAAACTTTTGAAATTCTTTTCCAAATTCACAAACTTGATTAAATGATTAAAATGGCTTTTTATTTTACTTGAAAGAAGACAAAATCAATAAACAATTTCGTTAGTTGAAATCTGAAAGAGAACAAAAATATCTAAACTCGTGAAGTTTATATCAAAGAAAACTCCCCCAGATGTTAGTTCCTGATTTAGTTTCTGAGCTATGATCAACACTCTCTGAAATAGTTTCTGCATTCAAGTTATATCACATATAAACAAACAATTATGCACGAAAATTAAAGAGATAGAGTTTAGAAGAGTGCAAAGCAATTTATAGAGGTTCCGCCTTGAGCGTCAGTCCTCTCTTCCAGCACCAAGCCGGGATCCGGTTGTCTTTACCGGTATGTTCCACTATCCAAAAACAAACAAGTTACAAGTTGTCTTTTGCCAAAGCACTTGGCTACAATATGCACTCAGCTTGATCCTCCTAGCTTCCACAAGCTTCAATCAATCTACTGAGCCTACTTGTAACTCTCAATCTCACAAGATGTAATAACAAATCAATTTGAGGAATTAAGTAAAATGTATCCTCTAATTTCAGTACAAAGAAAAATATGTGAAACAGTATTTGCTCGAATAATCAGAATTGCTTTGTATTCAATATCAGATTGCTTGTTCGATCTCTATTTCTCCCTTCTGATCTTCGTATATTTATTCTTTGCCTTCAACGTCTTGAAAGGAATTAGTCCCAGATATTTTCCAATAAAATCGGATAGACTACTGTTCATTCTTCTTCTTCCTTCAGCTTTGGATAGATATGAATCCCGTATTTCTTGCTGGTTCCGATCTTTTGAATTTCGGATGTAAATCTTCTTCTAACGTTCTAATTTGAATCAGCCTTTGTTGTTGTAGATAAACTTGAAAAACATTTCTGGTTGCATCTTTATCTTCCACGAAATAGCAAATAACGCTTCTGAAATTTAAAATTTAATTCAATTGATTTTTGGATAAACTTGTCCTTGACGTCTTTTAATATCATATCCTTCTGATGATGTCCAAAACGAATCTTAATATGGAATATCTGACACTATTTATTCGTCTGGTGCTTCTTCAATCCATCTGGTAATAATTTGAAAAATTCAAACTTTAATTCAAATGATTTGAATCCCCTTTGGATAATTGAACCAACTTTGTGGAACATAATTGAATGTATTTCCCAAATACATTCACTTTGGTGCTGGGTCTTCAAATATAATTTGAAAGAGATCTTCTTTAATTTTGATCGTGAATCTTGCATGTCTCAAGTCTTTTTGAATTAGTTTCTGAAATTCCTTCTGATAATATAGATCTTCATAACATGTGATTTTCTTTCTGAATGAGTTTCTGAAAACTCTAAATCCCTTGAAAAATCATTCTGAACGCTTCCGAATAAGTTTCTGAAAACTCTAAATCCCTTGAAAATCTTTCCAATACTTTCTGAATTACTTTCTGTTTTGTATTCTTTTGCTCAAACAATTTCACAATACTTACTTACTGCACATTCAATAAACTTGTTAGTAAACACTTAACTCTTTTTGTTATCATCAAAATCCTTATTGAGAGAAATCAACATTCTCCCCCTTTTTGATGATAACAAAACCCATATATTAAATAATTCAACTTATTGTTTGCTATTTTTCTCCCCCTTTTTGTTAGCATCATAAAAGATCAGAAAGAAGACAAAACAAAATCATAGATTGCAAAAGAAAATCCAAAGATACATCAAACAGTTCAAAAAGTCAAAATAAGAACATGCAGTGACATCACAATCAGTCTTTCTTAGGTTCAATAAATTTGACAGATTTTCGTGCTTTCATCTTTCTTCTTTGAGGAAAAGTACGAAGTGGGACTTGCATCGGCCATAAAGGTGTAGGAGAACGAGGAATGTGTGATTGATGAAGGGTTGAAGACAGACGAAAGGATTTCCACTTGTTCAGGGTTCAGAGATATTCTGGATTATTTGGGCAGAAGGAACAGCTGCAGGACTTCTGATTGTGGAGGAATAGCTGACTCCTCGATCTGTGTGGTAGGTATAGGATTAGGAACTTCCTCAGTATCAGCTTCAAAACCAAAACTCTCCTTTTCAACATGAGAATCATCTCATCTGCACCTTCGTTAACAACTTGAACATCAGGAAAATTTGGAGGACCAGTTGTTGAGCCTTGTTGCTGATATCGGGTGAAGATTTCTAATAGAGAATTTGTGAAGTCCTTTTAAATCCAGCAATGGAGTGATCAAACAGAGCAATTAAATCTGATTCTAGTCCAGATTTCGAAGTCTCTCCTGGAGGCTTAGTATACTGAAACAGTGTCTGAATCACTGTCTGATTCACTCTCTGAAAGCTCTTTGTCCTTCCTTGATTTCAAATTTTCCTCCTGTTCGAAGCTCATACTTCTTCTTCTTTTTCTCAACTACCTTCTCCTTCCCAGCTCTTTTTGTGAATTTTTCAGGTTCATTAGCCTTATCTACTTCCTCAGATCCACTTTCTTCCTCAAGAACAAGCTCCCCCTCAGCTAGGCCTTTATTTTCTTCCAATCAAAAGTGAATTTACTAAATTTTGGATGCCTATACCAAGAGCCATCCATGGTGAACCAGAATTTGTCAGAAACAGAAATTCCCATGTACTTGAGATTGACTTCTCCAATGCGTTTCAAAGTAATTGGAAATCTGAAATTTTTGGTAAGTCAACCTTTTAAATTTAAAGAATCTCATCAAGAGATTTCCATAGGGTCTGTTTTTCTGGTTCTCCACATATGCTTCAAAATAAGGCGAGGATATCTAGCTAAGCTTTTCTTGATGGCTAAAACTACCAAAGCTTCTTCTTTAGAGATACTGGTGGTACTTCCAAATTTTGGCAAAGACAATCAACCACTATCTTATGCAGCAAACGTACCAATAATTCAAAATTGGTCGAAAAAATATCTTTTTCTTCAAAATTTCCTACTCCATCATTTAGCTCTTGAAAAACCATTTCCCTTTTCAACTTAACAACCATTCATCATCTTTTACATCTAACATTTGAAAACATTCTATCAAATCTTTCTAGTGATCTTGATAGTTTCCCTACAATCTTGGACTTTAAAGAAGAATCTTCTAATTGTACCAGATTATCATAGAATTCTGAATTAAACTTCCTTCAATCACATCCGTCACACCACATATAGTCCTACATCCTATTCTATTCAGCCAATGATTCCAATAAAATCCATTGTTTCTAAAAAATTTAAAATCAATGTAGGCACATTCAAGTACCTTATTTTGAACCAACTTCTTCTTTTTGGCTGAAACAGGTGTGATGTCCTCCATTCGTTTCCTTTTTGCAGATTTGCGCTTGGGTTCTCTCGGTTCCTTTTTCGAGTTTCTTGGAACCACTCTTCAAACCCTCTGAGTTTGTCTCTGACTCAGAATTTGGTTCTGAAACTTTTCTGATCTTGATTTTTACCTTTTTCTGCTTCTTGATGTGATTTATGACTTCATCATGTACTATTTGGATCGTTTTCACGTTTTGATCCATCATGCATTATGGTTTGTAGGGTTCTTCAGATTCTGAGGATTCGTCTCGAATCATGATGGGCTTAGAGGTTTTCTTAGTTTTGAAACCTTTTGACTGAGACGAGAAGATTTCCTAGGGCCATTGTGTTTAGGGTTTTGATTTCGTTAGACACGGTTGAAGAGGAGATGAAAGGGTTCTGAAATGAGAAGATTTAATAGAAGTTGAAAGGGCGCGAGATTGAGGTCTGTTTGTTTATTAAACCGTGAGTCTATTTCCCATAAAAGAAGCGCCTTTTATTTATTTTATTTATTATATTTTATTAATTTGACTTTCCATTTATTAGAATAGATGCATGAATTAAGATCATTTAAATGGAAAGCACATACCTATTTCATTTCTTAAAAATTCAAATCTATTTTTGTCTAAAGATTTTGTAAAATATCAGCACATTGATTTTCTGTAGAAACAAATTCAATATTAATATTTCCATTAGCAACATGATCCCTAATAAAATGATGTCTAATTTCTATATGTTTTGATCTAGAATGATGTACAGGATTTTTTGTTAAATTAATCGCACTTGTGTTATCACATTTAATATTTACATTTTTGTATTTCAAACCATAATCTAGTAGCTGTTGTTTTATCCAAAGAATTTGTGCACAACAATTTCCAATTGAAACATATTCAGCTTCGGCTGTTGATAAAGCAACTGAATTCTGTTTCTTTGAGGACCAAGAAATCAATTTATCTCCTAAAAATTGACAAGTACCAGAAGTACTTTTTCTATCAATTTTACATCCTGCATAATCAGCATCTGAATATCCTATTAATTCAAAATTTTGATTTTTGGGATACCAGATTCCTAATTTTGAAGTACATGCAATGTATTAAAAATTCGTTTAACAGCACTTAAATGTGTTTCAGTTGGATTACTTTGAAATCTAGCACAAATACACACAGAAAACAAGATATCTGGTCTCGAGGCAGTCAAATATAAGAGAGATCCAATCAAACTTCTGTATAATTTTTCATTTACTTTCTTACCTTGAAGATCGAGATCTAACCTTGTTGAAGTACTCATTGGTGTAGCGACTTCTTTTGTATTTTCATATCCATATTTCTTCAATATTTGCTTAGTGTATTTCTCTTGGTGAATGAATATTCCATCATTTGTTTGTTTGATTTGTAATCCCAAGAAGAAATTCAGTTCACCCATCATTGACATCTCAAACTCAGCCTGCATAAGCTTTGCAAATTCTTGGCAATATCGTTCATTAGTTGATCCAAAAATTATGTCATCAACATATATCTGTACTACTAAAATATCATAATCATACCTCTTTGATATCCACTTGAAATGAGATATTCACTGAGTCTCTCATACCAAGCCCTTGGTGCTTGTTTTAAACCATACAAAGCTTTTCTTAATTTAAAACATAATCAGGTTTAAATGGATCTTCAAATCCAGGGGGTTGTTCTACATATACTTCTTCTTTAATATAACCATTTAAAAATGCACTTTTAACATCCATTTGAAACAACTTGAAATCTTTAAAACAAGCATAAGCAAGCAAAAGACGTATGGCTTCAAGCCTAGCAACAGGTGCAAAAGTTTCATCATAATCTATGCCTTCTTCTTGTGAATATCCTTTTGCTACAAGTCTAGCTTTATTTCTTACAATTTGTCCATTTTCATCTAATTTGTTTTTAAACACCCATTTAGTACCTATAATTGATTTATTTTGTGGTCTAGGCACAAGATTCCATACATTATTTCTTTGGAATTGACTTAGTTCTTCTTGCATTGCATCAATCCAATTATTATCTTTCAATGCCTCATCTACATTACTTGGTTCTATCTCAGATATCAAAGCAAAATGATTTTCAATATTTTGTAATTTAGATCTAGTTCTTGTTCCAGATTCTATATCACCTATAATTAAGTTAGGTGGATGGGATGATTTATATTCCATGCTTTTGATCCTTCGAAATTGTTGTTTTCTTCAGAATTGCTTTCTGCTTTTGTTTCTGCTTTATCTGATTCTAGTCTTATATTAGAATTACTTCTGCTATAGTTTCTGCTTTAGGCTCATCTTCTATTAAAGTTTCAGATTTATCAGATTCAGGTAAAGATTCATCATCATCATCAATATCATTTTTTACATCATCAATAAAACGTACATTAATGGATTCTTCAATTACTTTTGTTGTTTTATTAAAAATACGATATGCTCTACTATTTTGTGAGTATCCAACAAAAATAGCTTCATCTGATCTTTCATCAAATTTACCAAGATTATTTACATTCTTTTTCACAAAACATGTACAACCAAACACATGAAAATATGAGACAGATGGTTTTCTCCCACGAAACAGCTCATATGAAGTTTTTGTAGTATGTGGTCGAATATAAACTCTATTCATGACATAGCAAGCAGTTGATACAGCTTCAGCCCAAAAATATTCAGCTATTTTACTTTCATTTAGCATAGAACGAGTCATTTCTTGTATTGTTCTATTTTTTCTCTCTACTACTCCATTTTGTTGAGGTGTATATGGTGCTGAAAAATTATGATTTATTCCATATTCTTCACAAAAATTTATGAAAAGAGTATTATCAAATTCCTTTCCATGATCAGTTCTTAATGCAACAATAGACACCCCTTTTTCATTTTGTATTTGCTTAGCAAACTTTTGAAAAACATTGAAAGTATCAGTTTTTTGTTTTAAAAAGAAAACCCATGTATACCTAGAAAAATCATCAACAATTACAAAACCATATTTATTTCCTCCCATACTTAAAGTTCTTGTAGGACCAAATAAATCAAGATGTAAAAGTTCAAGTGGTCTTTTTGTTGAAATCATATTTTTGCTTTTGTGATACAGAAACATTTTGTTTTTCAAACATGTTGCACATTTCACATCATTTTTTATATTTATTTTAGGCAATCCAACAACTAAGTTTCTTTTAGAAAGTTTTTCTAGATGATTAAAATTAACATGACCAAGTTTTTTATGCCAAACATGTATATTATCATTCATTGAAAGAAAACAACATTGAACATTCATATCTGAAGGTGTGATTAAATATATGTTTCTTTTTCTAAAGCCTTCAAACAATTTGGTTCCATCAGTATTATAAGCATAACACTTATTTTTCTCAAAGGTCATTTTATAACCTTTATCACATAATTGGCTTATACTTAGTAAATTATGTTTTAATCCTTTTACTAGTGAAACATTTTCTATTAAATAAGGAGGATAACCAATAGTACCTGTACCAATTATTTTACCACGACTATCATCCCCAAATCTTACATAACCTTTTTCTTTTCTCACAAGATTAGTGAACAAGGAAGCATCACCTGTCATATGACTTGAACATCCACTATCCAAGTACCAAGTTCCTTTTATTTTGGTTCCTTGTTCCTGCAATTTCACAAAAAAAGGTATCAAACCTTTTTAGGAACCCAGACAAACTTGGGTCCTTGATAAGTCAAGCTCGTTTTATCATGTTTCTTAACTTGATAAGTACTGAGCTTGTTTCTTTTGTAGAAACAATATTTCTCTATATGACCAACTTTATTGCAAAAGAAACATACATATGAATGTGTATTATACTTCTTATTTACCTGATGATAATAGTTCCTCTTTGGATAAGCATTATTATTTCCATAGCTGTAGGTTCTGTTGTATCTTCTGATTTGATAATTTTGTTGAGCATGCTTTCTGAAAGAGTTTCTGCTTTCGTTTTTCATATCATTTTTTTTCTATGTACAACCGCTACCTCATTCATATTCTTTGCTTTTACAAATGTTGTATTATTCACTTTATTTGATGAATTTCCATGATCATATCCAAGTCCACACTTAATGAATGACGGTCTTTGACTACTTAAAAATTTTAGTTTTTCTTCACTTTCATTGAACTTATTAAAAGTACTCTTTATTTCTTGTGACAAAACTTCTACTCTTTCTTTTAAATCCTTGATTTCATTTTTCAAAACATCATTTTCTTTTCTCAAGAAATCGGATTTGATATGTAATTGCTCGTTATCCTTCTTCAAAATGTCATTTTCATCAACTAACAATTTATTTGTTTGTTTTAAAACATCTTTTTCATTTTTCAAGGTTTTGTTTTCCGCATCTAGTTTGGAAATTTTCAAATCAGCTTTCTTAAGAGCTTTCAGAAGCTTTTTCATTTCAACATACATTTCATTATCATGTATTTCATTCTCGAATCAGAATGTACCTCAGATGTGGCCATTAAACACAAGTTCGCCTCTTCTTCATCATCACTTTCTGCTTCTGAATTTGTTTCTGATTCGTCCAAGTCACTCCATGTAGCCATCATAGCACGACTTTTCTTTGTAAACTTCTTCATCTTCTTTTTCAGACATTCGTATTTAAATGTCCTGGTTTTTTACACTCATAGCACACAACTTCTTTCTTCTCTTTCTTTTCTTCTTTTTCTTTAAGCTGCTACCTGCATCAAATTTATTAGATCTATTGTAATTTTTGAATCTTTTACCTTTATTCATCTTCATAAACTTGCTGAATCTTCTAGCTAACATATTGAAGTTCTCGTTGTCATCATCCTCGTCAGAATCAGATTCAACAATTTGTTTTGCCTTAACGCTATTGCTTTGGAATTAACTTCTGGTTCTTCTGTAGTATCAAGGTGAGATTCATACGCCATTAATTTCTCCCTTAATTGACTTAATGTCAGCTTGTTCAAGTCTTGGGCTTCCTCGATCGCAGTCTTCTTTGCGTCCCACATCTTGGTAGTATTCGAAGCATCTTCCTAACAAGATTGATTCGTCTAATTTCTTTCCAAGAGAAGTTAACTCATTAGTAATAGCAGTAAATCGGTTAAATGCATCTTTTATTTTCTCATCCGATTTTATTTTAAACAATTCATATCGTTGAGTAACGTGTTTATCTTAGTTTCCTTAATTGTATCTGTTCCTTCATATGTGTTTGAAAGAGTTTCCCATATTTCTTTGCTGTTTCACATGAGGAAATCAAATAAAATTCAGAAGGAGCAATTGTTGTGAGTAAGATATTCTTAGCCTTGTTGTTCTTCTCAATCAACTTCAACTCGTCATCAGTGAACCCAGCTTCATCTGACATTGTTACTGGATTATCTCTGAACGCAATCACCTGCCATGAAGCATAGTCATTAGCTTTGATATATGTAGACATACGCATTTTCCAATAGAGATAATTAGTTCCATCAAAATATGGAGCTCTATTAATTGCTATGTTATTTTCAGCCATTTGGATCACTCAATTAAAGGATGAGCACGGCTCTGATACCAATTGTTGGTCCCAAAGTATAATCAAGAGGGGGGTGAATTGGTTATACTATTTAAATGTAAACTTTTGAAATTCTTTTCCAAATTCACAAACTTGATTAAATGATTAAAATGGCTTTTTATTTTCACTTGAAAGAAGACAAAATCAATAAACAATTTCGTTAGTTGAAATCTGAAAGAGAACAAAAATATCTAAACTCGTGAAGTTTATATCAAAGAAAACTCCCAGATGTTAGTTCCTGATTTAGTTTCTGAGCTATGATCAACACTCTCTGAAATAGTTTCTGCATTCAAGTTATATCACATATAAACAAACAATTATGCACTAAAATTAAAGATATAGAGTTTAGAAGAGTGCAAAGCAATTTATAGAGGTTCCGCCTTGAGCGTCAGTCCTCTCTTCCAGCACCATGCCAGGGATCCGATTGTCTTTACCGGTATGTTCCACTATCCAAAAACAAACAAGTTACAAGTTGTCTTTTGCCAAAGCACTTGGCTACAATATGCACTCAGCTTGATCCTCCTAGCTTCCACAAGCTTCAATCAATCTACTGAGCCTACTTGTAACTCTCAATCTCACAAGATGTAATTGACAAATCAATTTGAGGAATTAAGTAAAATGTATCCTCTAATTTCAATACAAAGAAAAATATGTAAAACAGTATTTGCTCGAATAATCAGAATTGCTTGTTATTCAATATCAGATTGCTTGTTCGATCTCTATTTCTCCCTTCTGATCTTCGTATATTTATTCTTTGCCTTCAACGTCTTGAAAGGAATTAGTCCTAGATATTTTCCAATAAAATCGGATAGACTACTGTTCATTCATTCTTCTTCCTTCAGCTTTGGATAGATATGAATCCCGTATTTCTTGCTGGTTCCGATCTTTTGAATTTCGGATGTAAATCTTCTTCTAACGTTCTAATTTGAATCAGCCTTTGTTGTTGTAGATAAACTTGAAAATGACATTTCTGGTTACATCTTTATCTTCCACGGAAATAGCAAATAACGCTTCTGAAATTTAAAATTTGAATTCAATTGATTTTTGATAAACTTGTCCTTGACGTCTTTTAATATCATATCCTTCTGATGATGCCAAAACGAATCTTAATATGGAATATCTGACACTATTTATTCGTCTGGTGCTTCTTCAATCCATCTGGTAATAATTTGAAAAATTCAAACTTTAATTCAAATGATTTGAATCCCCTTTGGATAATTGAACCAACTTTGTGGAACATAATTGAATGTATTTCCCAAATACATTCACTTTGGTGCTGGGTCTTCAAATATAATTTGAAAGAGATCCGTTCTTTAATTTTGATCGTGAATCTTGCATGTCTCAAGTCTTTTTGAATTAGTTTCTGAAATACCTTCTGATAAATATATAGATCTTCATAATATGTGATTTTCTTTCTGAATGAGTTTCTGAAAACTTAAATCCTTGAAAAATCATTCTGAACGCTTCTGAATAAGTTTCTGAAAACTCTAAATCCCTTGAAAATCTTTCCAAATACTTTCTGAATTACTTTCTTTTGTATTCTTTTGCTCAAACAATTTCACAATACTTACTTACTGCACATTCAATAAACTTGTTAGTAAACACTTAACTCTTTTTGTTATCATCAAAATCCTTATTGAGAGAAATCAACAGGTTTGTTTAATTGTAATAAAGGAAGAAAATAAAACAAATTAAGGCAAAATTTGGGTTGGTGGGGGGGGGGGGAAAGGAGGAGGAGGGGAAGGGGAGGGGAGGGGGGGGCGCCGGTTTAAAAAGAGGGAAAGAGAGAGCGAAGAAGTTGAATTTGTTTTTTTTAATAATTTATGTAATAATAAGTCTTAAATGTAATAATTTGTTAAGAGACAAAAAATTCTTGAAAAAGAAAATATAATTGAGTGTTTGTAAGGATGTAAGAGTATGGAGTGACTTGTGAGTGTAGTAGGTTGTACTTGTGAATAGTAATGAATAGTAAACAAGACAAATAAATTACCAGTAGTAAAGAAAATACGAGCAAAAGACTATATCTGTAATTTTTATAAACCGAAAAATTATGAAATTTATATTTTTGAAATCCTTATTAAATTTCGGTTCTAAAGAGTATTCCGGAATATTTTTTGAATTTCAAGTTCCAGGGTTCGCTTTTCCGTAATGGATCTCGGGAAGGCTCAGAATGGAAAATTTTTTGAAATCAGATCTTTTTATGATTTGAAATATATTTTAGAACAATATTCTACATTAAATTATTTTACAAAAGTTCTTTTAGTTTGAAATCGAAGGAAAACCGGATCCAGGGTTCCTAGGTTTCTCTCTCAAGTTCAAGCTACTCTGGTTTAGGGTTTTGGTTTCTGGTTTCTGAAGTTTACTCAATTACTAAGAAAATCGGGGTTTACAACCTACCCACCTTAAACAGAGTTTCGTCTTCAAAACTGAACTGACGTACCTTGTCTCTCAAACTACTCGGGGTACTTCCTCCGAATTTCCTCTTCAGTTTCCCAAGTTGCTTTATCGGAGACATGGTTTCTCCACAACACCTTAACATACTGAATCTCCTTGCTCCGTAGCTTTTGGGTTTTCTTATCTAGAATCCTTATGGGACATTCTTCATAGGTCAGATTTTCCTTTAAATGAATGGGTTCCAATTCCAAAATCTTTTTTGGGTCGGGTATATATTTCCTTAATACCGACACATGGAACACATTATGAACTCCTGATAAGTTTGGTGGTAGGGCTAGCCGGTACGCTAAGTCTCCAACTCTTTCCAAGATTTCAAATGGTCTAATATACCTCGAACTTATTTTCCCTTGGGTTCGTACCCTTCTTATGCTCTTAATTGGATTTATCTTTAGATACACGTGGTCACCCACTTGAAATTTGATCTCTCTTCTTTTTAAATCCGCCCAACTCTTTTGCTTGTCTTGAGCTTCTTTCATTTTCCATTAGATTACCCTCACCTTATCGGCCGCTTCTTGTACCAATTCTGGCCCGATATCAAGTTTTTCCACATCATCCCAAAACAGAGGGGATTTACAATGCTGTCCATATAGGGCTTCGTAGGGTGGCATCTAAATAGTCAAGTAATAGTTGTTGTTGTAAGCAAACTTGATGAAGGGTATATGGTTATCCTAGTTCCCTCTTAATTCCAAAACATAGGCTCTTAACATGTCTTCCAAGGTTTGGATTTTCCGCTCAGACTGTCCATCTGTCTGAGGGTGGTATGCAATACTAAAGTACAACTTTGTACCCAAACTTTTCTATAGACTTGTCCAAAACTTGGACACGAATCTCAGGTCCTTATCTGAAATGATTCCTGATGGTATGTCGTGTAGCCGTACAATCTCTCAAATGTAGATCTTAGCCAACTTGTCCATTAAATATGTCATGTTTATAGGTAAGAAGTGCACTGACTTAGTTAATCAATCCATGATTACCCATACTATGTCATATCCCAAGGAAGTCTTTGGAAACCCACACACAAAGTCTATAGAAATCTGATCCCATTTCCATTCAGGGATGGATAAAGGCTTTAATAATCCTCCTGGCCTTTGGTGTTCTACTTTCACTTGTTGGCAAACCGGACACTTCATTACATAGTCTGCTATATCCTTTTTCATGCCATTACACCAATAGTGGCTTTTCAAATCCTTGTACATCTTGGTACCTCCAGGATGCATAGTGTAACCGGAGTTGTGGGCTTCACTCATTATCTCCTTTCTTAATTCCCCATCTTTAGGCACACACAATCTACCCTTATGACCACATCTTTGTCATCTATCGCAAAGTCCAGGTATTTTCCTTCTTGAGTTTCCTTTTTAATGCTTTGTATTATTTCATCATACCTTTGGGCTTCTTTGATCCATTCAATCAAGATTGGTTCCAATACCAAATTAACTATTTCAAGCTCCGCACTTTGATCTACGTCTCGATTCTCAACTTCTCAAAATCTCTGATTAGATCTCTTTGACTTGTGATTAAAGTAGCTACTTCTCCATAATTTTTCTGACTTAAGGTATCTGCAACTGCATTCACTTTCCCTGGACAATAATTTATTCCTAAATCATTGTTCTTTATCAGTTCCAACCATCTTCTTTGCCTCATGTTTAATTCCTTCTGTGTGAATAAATACTTAAGACTTTTGTGATCCGTGTATACTTCACACCTTTGCCCATACAGATAATGTCTCCAAAGTTTCAAGGCAAAGACAATTGCGGCCAATTCCAGATCATGCGTAGGATAGTTTTGCTTGTGAGGTCTTAAGTATCGAGAGGCATAGGCAATAACCTTCCCTTCTTGCATTAGTACACATCCAAGGCCATTCCTTAAAGCATCACTATGCACCGTATAAGACTTTTCCGGGTCTGACAGAACTAAGATTGGTGCTGATACCAACCGTTATTTCAATTCTTGAAAACTCTATTCTCGTTTATCCATCCAAACAAACTTTTCACTCTTTTGTGTCAATTGAGTCAGGGGCTTAGCTATCTTTGAAAAATCTTTCACAAACTTGCGATAATAGCCGGCCAATCCTAGGAAACTTCTTACTTCGGTAACTGTTTGTAGTTGTTTCCACTCCACTACAACTTTAATCTTTTTTAGGTCAACTGATATCCCTTCTCCTGCTACAACATGTCCAAGAAAAGATATTTTATCCAACCAAAAGTCACATTTGGATAATTTAGCGTATAACTTGTTTTCCCTCAAAGTTTATAACGCCATCCGAAGATGTTCCTCATGTTGTTCCTTATTCTTGGAGTATATCAAAATATCATCTATGAAGTGGCTTGTAGACCCTGTTCATAAGATCCATAAATGCAGCTGGTGCATTGGTCAGTCCAAATGACATCACCAGAAATTTGTAATGTCCATAACAGGTGCGAAAAGCCGTCTTTGGTACATCCTCAGGCTTTATTCTTAGTTGATGATATCCCAAGCGCAAATCAATGCATGAGAACACACACGATCCTTGGAGCTGATCAAACAAATCATCAATCCTTGGTAAGGGGTATCGATTCTTAACTGTAATCTTGTTTAGCTCACGATAATCGATACATAATCTCATAGATCTGTCCTTCTTCTTTACAAATAGGACAGGTGTGCCCCATGATGACACACTTGGTCTTATGAATTTCTGATCTAAGAGTTCTTGTAATTGGGACTTCAGCTCCTTTAACTCAGCTATTGCCATCCGGTATGGTGCCTTAGAGATTGGTTCAGTATCTAGAGCTAAAACAATTTCAAAGTCAATTTCTCTTTTCGGGGGTAACCCAGGTAATATTTCTGGCAACACATCCAAATACTCATTCACCACTGGTATATCCTTTTCGTCCCGAGTTTCCTCCTCATCCAAAATACCTTCGATAGGCACTATCTCTTCATCTTCCATCATCAATTCAAAATAATTTAACCCAAGTTTTCTTGGAACTGTGGTTTCTCCTACGAACTCCACTCTTTTTCTTGATTGATCAATAAAGTTCACCATCCTCTTTTGGCAATCCACTACAACTTTAACCTTGCTTAACCAGTTCATGCCAAGTATAACTTTGTACTTATTCATCTCCAATACTATCAAATCACCCTTGGAGTGATGCCTTTAGATCTCCAATGTATTACTTCTCGAGTTGACACAACACTTCTTGTGGGTATTTTAATTCTCAAGCTAGCGGTAATTGTGGCTATAGGTAATCCAAGTCGCCTAGCCAAACTAGTGGTGACGAATGAGTGGGTTACTCCCGTGTCAAATAAAACATAAGCCTCAATTTCATTCACCTGTATGTGTCCTGTGGTCAACAAACATCCATCACTACTCGTTCCTAAAACACTCTCACAACTACCTATTATGAGCTTTTAGATTCCAGCTTTCCCTTTTTACAAGTTTTAATTCCTTAAAAGAAAACTGTTAAATAAAGAACATTTAACTTAAGAGGGTTTTGCTACTAACCTGTCACTAAGCCGCTATCCACGTCATCTCCTTGGTCCAGGGTGACCAACTCCACATCCTCATCATCATCCTTCTCAACCATCCACTGGCCCTCAAAATTATAGAGTCTCATCCCATGCATAGCTGATGTCGCATGGCTTCTACTTTTACTCTCGGATCTCTCAGTGTTGGCACTACTCAAGTCCCAAAAGGTCGAGCGGTCACACTTTTCCTTTGCAAGCATTCTGTGGCCAGATGCCCTTTTTCTTTACAGATAAAGCAGGTTACGGCCATTTTCTTCGGACATGCGTAAACCATGTGGCCAGACTCGCCACAAAAGTAACACTTATTCCTCAGCTGTGGACACTGCCTAGGGTAATGGCCCTCCTTGCACTTCCAGCAAGTGATACTGGCCTTTGACTAATTTGGCCTCCCACTAGCATTGTCCTTAAATCCGTGATACGGCTTGTACCTTTTTCCCTTAAACCCTGAACTCGAGGCATCAAACGGCTTCCTTCCAAACACTCTTTTGTTAGGTTCTTGGTATTTTCTCTTTTTGGCTCCTTCAATCACCCAAGCCTTTTCTACCAACTCTGGGTAGGTTCTCATTCCAAATTCTTCCAGTTTAATCCTTAGATCCTCATCTAGACCTCCCAAAAATACCTGTTTCTTCAGCTCCTCGCTATCTCTGAAGGATTCGGGTGCATACTGTAGTAGATAAGTGAACTCAGTCTCATATTGTTCCACAGTTCTACCTCTCTGCTTGACATGCAAGAAGTCTGCACTGTATTTCACTCTTAAACTGGAGGGAAAATAATTTTCCAAGAATTCCCGGCAGAACGACTCCCATACGACGGTTGGATTTAAGCTTCTTCTTTTAGAGTCCCACCAGACTCTTGCATTATACCTTAACATATAAGTCCCATATTCCAACTGTAAATATGGTGGAGTCTCATAAGCGGGAAAGGAGCACTCAATTTAAGCCAGTCAGTCTTCGGCTTCATCGGGCTTGCCAAAAGCCCCATCAAAATACTGTTTTCTCTTTATAAAATCCAGTAAAGAGCTTCGGTGAGACCTTCGATATGGTTGAGGCGATGGTAACAGTACGTTATAAGAATGCTCCTTCTGTGGAGCTGGGACCTCAGCAATCACTTCCCGGTGATCTACGATTGGTGGTGGTAGCGGGGCAGAAGCCCTGACACTTGGTCCTGGTTACGGGTTTTGATTTTGATTTTGATTCTGGATGAATGTGTTTAGAAGATTGGCCAATTACCCAGTTGCATTCATCATTTCATTTTGTGGGTTCTGGGGTGTTACTCCCTGTTGGTATGGTTGAGATATAGCGGGTTGGTTGGCTTTGCTCGGGAGAAGTTCTTGCTCCCGATTGTGAATCCTTCGGTTTCGTCTGTTTACACATTATTTAGTAAGTTTTAGTATCTTCTTGACGTTTTAAATTTGTAAAAGTTAATTCATCAAACAAGGTTCGTGACTTTAAGAAAATTCTAGAAATCATAATTTCTGAAAGGTAAATCAATCTTATAAATCTTCATATAATCATAAGAAAGCCATAAAACAAAAGAACTCATTTATAGAAATAAATTCACAAGTTCAGAATGATGATATGAATGAATTAGTGCTCATGCGACTAAATGTGGTTAATGCCATTTATAGCTAATGCATAACATGATTGTTCGAAATCTATAAATTTTTCTTTGTAACATAAAAGAATAATAATTTCTTTCCTTTGATATAAAACAAAATTCTTCATTACTTTAGCGAACCATACAAGGAATTATATTGAAAATTTTCAGTTCACAAAACTTGGCAAACATCATCTTTCTAGCCGATAACAAAACAAAGATACAAGAAAAGAAAAGAACAAAATACTAAACCATCTAAGGAAACCTAAGGCAAATTGGCATTTCACATTGCCTACTACCCAAAAAAAAAAAAATTCTATTTGGACTCTATGGGTTAAACTAGCTTCCCTCTTCTCAATCTTCACTTGAGTCGTCGGGGGTCGGGCTAGGGAGTCGTCCCCTACTAGAAGAACTGCCGTCATCCTAACGGACGAACTGGTTGAGGTATTCTCTCACCGTCAATCTCCTTCTCCTAGTGGGCCGAACCAAAGCTTCGTGGTCATGCTCTTCACTTTCCTCATTTCGTTCCACTCCTTGATCTTCCTCCTGGTTCACTTCCTTCTCTCCAACTCTCACTCCTCGCTCATTCTCATGGTTTTCCTCTTTCCTTAGCTCCCTTCCCACCTCTTCCCACAACCGGTCCACTATCTCCCGGGCTTCTCTCTTAATCATCTCATCCTCAGTCTCTACTTCCATTGGTTCAGGGACCACGGGTTCAAGAATCATCTCATTGATCACTGGAGGGTGCTCACTTTCAATATGGATATCTCTCTATATTGTGGGATCTATTTCGGGTTCCCTTCTTCCACTATCGGAGATCTCTAAGCCTCGGTTGAAATCCCAAATGGCTTGATTGGGTTCAGGGTTCATATATTCCTCCATTTCTATGGGAGGGGTAGGGGTCCTTGGTACCACATCCTCTGCCCAATTAGGGTCTTCCTCAGGATCTTCTTCCTCCTCCTCTTCTTCCTCTTCAACTTCCAGCACAGGTGCATTAATCAACTACATGCTGACATCTCTAATTGGTAGAGGCTGGATGTTCATGTGAGGTGGGAGAATATCTAAATACACAGCATGTCAAACTATGTGATTCCAGGCATCTACTATGTTCCAATCATGATGGTTAGAGAGATTGTCATGTGCATATACGTAAAGGGGTCCTATGGTGGCCCATACTCGGAAGTTTGAAGGGTTGGGTTCCCTTCATTTTTCAGAATGAAGGTGGCTTCCCAAGTCATGGGCTCTTGCCTATACTCCACCATGATCCTCTCTATAGTGTAGATAGTTTCTAGCTTGGTCCATCTCCTCCTCCTCATGGGGTCAAATCTTACTTGATCCATCACTGCCGCCCATCTAGTATACCTCAATCCTTCTTTCCAAAGTTTAAACATCTCTCCTAAAGTCTGGGGACTTCTTGCCAATGCAAAATCTTCACATAATTCCCTTAACCTCAATTGATACTCCACAAACGCTTCATCATTCCTCTTTGCAAAATTTCTAGCATGCTCATGAGTTTCTCCTAGGGAGATCTACAACAAGAAAAGACTCCTAATTAGCCTAAAATTTTAACTCCATTTTAATCTAGTTGTTAAACTTCTAGGTTCAATTTCCTTAAGTTCTATTGTCCTACTTTATAACCTAGTGCTCTGATACCAATTTAAACTGTCACGCCCCAAGGGATACCCTAAACGTAATAGTTCGCCACATGCCATATAAGACTCATGAATTACTACCCAAGTCCTTTGGGAGTCTTGTATAGATATAAGGCATCTATTTACGATAATAGAATACTTGAACCAATGGATTTAAAGAGTTTAATTTGGCATTCAATAGCATTAGAAAATAAATCAAAACACATATGTAATTAGTTACAAAATCTAAGGGGCATTCCTCCTCAAAAGAGTATCGTTTAGAGGTCTTTTACAGTTATCCAAAGTCTCTTGGTTTCCTATGGAAGTTTTAACAAAATTGAATACAACTTCTAAAGGAAACACCTAGCTCATGTACCTGAGTTGTAGGTTGCTTCTGTCTAAGCCATATGAACCTGTGTTGCAACAAATAAAAACTCCAGGGACGTAAGCTATACTAGCTTAGTGAGTGAGAACTTCCAAGATCACATTCATACACATCATATAAGCAAATGATTAGCTAGACAAGTGATATGCATCAAATCTATGGAATCAACAAACATATGACTAGCTGGAAATCATATGTGGATGGACTTTCACCCTCTATCTCGGGTTAGCATATTAACGAATACTGCGGTACTACTCAAATATGCCATTTAGGATCATTTTCAACCAACTTATAAATTTGTTTGTGGATCACGATTAACCAACTCATTAATTCGTTTATGGATCATGATTAAACAACTTTTACATCGTTTCGAATCATAGGCAACCAACCAATGCTAATGCTTCATCCTTTTTTATGATATGAATGAGTCCATATTTATTTTCAATTCCGAATAGTCAATTATACCAATTCCTTAAGTGATCAATCAATAGTTGTAGACAATCAATCCTAATTCATCTATACAAGCAATAGTTAATCACCCGGCCTCGATATTCTTATTTCCATTTCTCAAATCCACAGTAACCATACTTAATTCCCATTCATCCCCATCATGCATATCCATTTTATCTTTACCAAATATCTAATGCAACTATCATTACAATCACATGCAATAAATGGAATCGATAGTAATACTCACTCGGGCATTGGATCACCGGTCTTTTAGTAAAAGTAATCCGGTGGTAGGGAATCGTCGATGTCGGGGTCAGCTAAGAAGGAAGAAATACCCTAATAAGTATTTCATCACTTAACTAATCCAAACTATTTAACAAAACTAGTAAATTCGTAATTCTCGTCATTTGCGGAAGTACCAACTTAAAACGGTTATAACTTGGTCATTTTAACTCGGAATTTCGTAAATTATATATCGATTTCTATCTATTTCGAAAGATCTATCTATTTATAATATTATTTTAAAGTTTTGAAAATGTTTGGCCCACAGAATATTTTGATCAATAGAAATTTCCAATTCTGAAAAATAGTTTTGCAAATGTTTGAAATGTTTCTACTTTATAAATCAATTATACATGCAATATAGATGATTTCCTATCATGAATGGCATGTTATGAGTTTAATGTATGCATGCTCTTGATGATATTTACCAAAAAAATTTTAGAATTTCTTTATGTTGTAAGACTCCAAGAATACATATTCTTAAGAAATATAGTATCATGACTTGGATAAATCTCTTTTGTTTTTGAATTATTACTTAGGAATTTCTAGTTATCTTTGCTAGAATTGAGCCTTCATTATATCTATTACTTGAGACCTTCATTTCTACATGAAAATTCCCATTTTATACTTTGTAAACATGTTTTCAAATAGGGTTTATTCCAAAATCCGAATTTTGAAAAATTAGTTTTTGAATGATTTCTTTGAGAAAAACTTGTCTAATATATTAAAATTTTAGGCTTTATTATACTTATCCCTTAAGGATTTCATTTCTTAAATAAAACTTTCATTTTGAATTTGGAAAATAGGTGTTTCCATAATAATACTCCAAAATTCCAAATTTCTTGAGTTGACTAGCAACTCAAAATTTCCTATATTACTTCTACTCTTTATTTTGCATATTTTTTCTTAGAAAATCTCATTTCAACTTATTAAAATCATTACTTAATGATATCTATTACCTATACCCTTCATTTTTCATATAAAACACAAGTTTTTGAGTTGAAAAAAGGGTTTTTAAAGCATGGTTTTGAAGTCATACGAATTTTTATTTGATCAATTCAAACAAAAATTTTTCCTTCTTAAGTTTTTTGTCTCATCTACTTAAAGATCTACTAACTACAACCTTTATATACACAAGACAAAACCTTTACGATCATTAATGCATTAAAACACAAAATATTCATGAGATCATGAATGTCAAGTATAATATGAGCATTTAAATGCTAGATCTACTACTTATGATGCATGAAATGGAGTTTGAAAACATGAACATGGATTTTTATGTAAGATCTTCACTTTAATCTACTATTATATGCATGAAAACGAAGATAATCCAACAAAAACATTTAAACACAAGATCTACTCTTGTGATGGATTGATATTCATGTAGTAGCATTTTCTTGTCCCTAGTAAGTGCTCATGGGACTTAAATGTGAAATACTCACGAATAATCTTACCATTACAAGATTTAATGTAGAAAAGGTTAAGGATTCATCACTAAAGCTTGAAATAAGTGGGAAATGAAGAAGAAATGAACTTGTGTGTGTGTGTGTGTGTGAGTGCTAGAGGGTCACGGCAAGAGAGGGTAAAAGAGGAGAGTTGTGTAATTTTTTTTAAACAAATGAAGTGAATGAGAGAGAGAAAGTAAAAGAATATATATATATATATATATATATATAGCAAGATAAATTAGGGTTTGTTTAATTATAATAAAGGAAGAAAAAAAACAAATTAAGGCAAAAATTTGGGGGGGGGGGGGGGGGGGGGGGGGGGGGGGGGGGTGGGTGCACCGATTTAAAGAGAGGGAGAGAGAGAAGAAGTTGAATTGTTTTGTTTAATAATTTATGTAATAATAAGTCTAAATGTAATAATTTGTTAAGAGACAAAAATTTCTTAGAAAAGAAAATATAATTAAGTGTTTGTAAGGATGTAAGAGTAGGGAGTGGCTTGTGAGTAGGTTGTACTTGTGAATAGTAATGAATAGTAAACAACACAATTACTTTACGGTAGCAAAGAAAATACGAAAAACTATATCTATAATTTTTATAAATCGAAAAATTATAAAATTTATATTTTTGAAATCCTTATTAAATTTTGGTTCTAAAGAGTATTCCGGAATATTATTCGAATTTCGAGTTTCGGGGCTCGTTTTTTTGTAATGGATCTCGGGAAGGCCTGGAATAGAAAATTTTTTGAAATCAAATCTTTTTTATGGTTTGAAATATATTTTAGAACAATATTCCACATTAAATTATTTTGCAAGAGTTCTTTTAGTTTAAAACCGAAGAAAAACCAGATCCAGGGTTCCTAAGTTTCTCTCTCAAGCTCAAGCTAATCCGGTTTAGGGTTTTGGTTTCCGATTTTCGAAGTTTACTCGGTTACTAGGAAAATCGGGGTTTACACTATCTCCCTTACAATTTCTGCACTTGGATTATTCTCATAATAATATTGTCTAGCCATATTTCCTTCGAAGCAAATGCCAATTGTATTCTTCATCCATTGGGTTGGTTTTTGTCGAACACTTAGTATGCAAGATATCACCTTAATTCACATGCAACTCCCAAACATCACAATACCTTACCAACACAACAAAGAACACAATACAACAACAACAACAATTCTACTACCCCAATTTGGTATCAAATATAAGATTTCAATAATAATCACAGTGTACTTCTCTTTTTTTTTCTTTTTTTTTTTACACAACACTTACACTCTTCGTAATCCTAAAGCTTGATCTAGGGTTTGCTACATAATGTGAACCCTCATCGAAACCAAAACTCTGATACCAAGATGATGTGTGCTAGAAATGACTTGTGATTAATCAAGTTATTTTTGTGCTTTAGATTTGAATATGAGGAAACTAAATGATACGAACGGCAATATAGTTAGATATGACACACCAACAATAACCCGAACTATACTCTCTCTCACTTGATATTACACACGAGTAAGATTAAGTGGTTTGTTCACCACGATCGTGATGATCGATAAGAATGGTTCATTCGCCACAATCTTAGGAAAATTGATAAGAACAAAGGTTTTGGGTCTCAAATAAGAGAAACAAAACAAAAGGAATTCATTAGCATTCAAAAGTTAGGGTTTATATATGAGAAGAGGGTATTTGTAAAACCCCTCAATAATGGCAAACTTCTAATTAATATAAAATCAATAAATGGAAATTTGCTTAATACAAATCGAGATCATGCCTCGCGTCATGGGCATTTTCACCTTTCACGCTCCCCATCATAGTCGTATCTTTGACCGTGATCTCCTCTGGTCAACCCTCCAATATTGATAATGAAAACCATCATGGGTATATCTTTGACCGTAATCTTGTCGGATTATAATCGTTCAATATCTCTTCACTGGGACACAATTATTATTCTTGATTATGGCCCTAGTAACGAGCGTTATAGACTCCCATTATCTCTACAGTAGCCATTTTCATGCATAATGATCATAATCATGGCCATAGTTGACAGGGTTATCTTCCTTGCTTCATGTTCTCCTTCTAAATTGTTACCAATTAACCCATGCTCCTTTATGCCATATATCCCATAGCCATTTATGAAGTTGTATTTATCTTCATGAGTCAAAATCCTCATATTACTTAATCTTTTGATGTAAGCTTGATAATCATCAAAGTGATTCTCGCTTTCTTGCATGGATTTGGCAAGGATCCTTTGAGTTGGTTCTTGGTTTTCTCTAATGCAAGCCTTGACAATAAATGTTAGGATTCGATTCCTATCAACTAGTCTTATGAAACATGAAATAAATAAATTTTCTTGAAATAAATAAATGCATGAAATAAATAAAGCTAGGTTAATGAGCATTAAACTTAAAAGAATATACGTACTTATATACATAGATGAACATATAGAAAAGTTAGATTAATTAATAATTTGCGAACAATATGAATATAACATGTACATAATCATAAACATGATATTGTGTAACATGATCTTAATGTGTTGTTTTATGTCTTTCCATTCATAGCGTGAAGCATCATGGGCATTTATTTTGAAAACAAATAAAGACATACACATACATGCCACATACATATAATATAGGAGTGTTTAGTGTTTACCTAAATAAATATGGAGGGATTGTGTGTATAGTTGAGAGAGGAAAATGCTTAAGAGTAATTTTAGAGAGAAAAGTTAAGAAAAGAATTTAGTAGAGTTTTATTATGTGTAATAAAAAGTGTGAAAATGAAAGGGAGATGTATTGGTATTTATAGATGAAATAGGTGAATTTAAGATGTAAAATTAATTGAAAAAGAAAAAGAAATATAAAGAAAGGGAGAGAGAGTGTGCTAATCATTTCGAGAGGGAGAGAAAAAAATTAATTTAAGTAGAAAACTGCCATAAAGTGTAAAAAATGTTGAGCAAAAAATGTAGTATAAGTTTCATATAAAAATAAAATCTAAGAGATAGGTATGTAAGAATATAAGAGTAGGTGTAAGATAAAGTAGAGTAGAGTGAATAATAAATAATAGTTAATAAGGCAAATAAATTACCGATAGAGATAAAAATACTTTTATAAATGCCATAACTGATGTTTTTAGAACCCAAAAAAATTTATCTGATTAGCACTTTAATATTATTTTAGTATAAATTATTTGTCAAAATATTTTGTCTCGTTTTGTGTGTTGGTGTCTGGATGTGAAAACTGATCTCATAAAGGCTAGAAACGATCGAAGTTTTAATGAATCTGATCATTGTAAGGCATATATTATATATTCGGTTCATAATTCAAATTGATCTCTTTTTCTAATTTATTCCATATATTAGGGTTTTAAATGCTTGTTCAATTGAGTATAAAGTTTCTAAGGTTTAAGGTCGGCTCGATTTGACTTTAGGGTGCGTGTTTCGTTTTTTACTCTAAGGTTTTACTTACAAAATGACTATAAAATTCTAAGGGTTTGTAATTATAGAAAATTATTTCTTATTATTTTACTATTAGACTTTTTTTATATACTTCCTCGATTGACGTGTTAGATATCAAATAGCTAAATTATTTAGCATAACGTTTCCAAGTCGAACAATTATTATATTTTCTTTTTCCGTTCAAAGGTACTTGTTTTCTTAAGGTTTGATTATTTTGGATTTTCTTATTCTCATTATACTCATTAAACATTTAGGGTTAGCCGACTTATATGACATTGTCTAAGGTTTCCTAGACTTATGTTTGGTTTGGATCAATTATAGGGTTTTCTTGGTTTTAGGGTTGAATTGGATCAATCAAATTATAGTATGTGAATTTTTTTTGGCGATGATACATCATTGCTAAATTACTTACCTTTAAGGTTTTGGGCTTTGTTCAAATCATCCATTATCCTAAGGTTATGGATTCTTTACTTGATCTCGTCTAGAGTTTCTAAAGTTTGGTTTCAACTTAGGTCAATTTTAGGGTTCCGATATCAATATTAGCTCTATGGTCATCATCTAAGAGCACTAAAAAATTTGGGGGCTTACAGTAATAGGATGTGAATAATCAAGCTTGGAAAGTTGATAGATTACTTAAAAAATCAACTTTAACTTCCAAAGAGGGTTTGTAATAACTTATAAGGCAGTTGTCATGTATATTGGTCACATGACAACTGCCTTATAAGTTAAAGGTCATTAAACTCTATTTTATTATTTGATCACTACTTGACCATATTAAATATAATTATTCAATATGAGAAAAAAAAATTGTAACTATGAAACCCCATGTCTCATACCTTTCCGTGATCATAGACCACGCTTGTAAAAATCATTATCTACTCATATGGTTCTACGAATTTGTGATTTCATGAGGCTTTTCCCAATTAAAACCCACACAAAATCCCAATTCATTAGAGAATCTCAAGTGAATGACTTTAGGCTTCTACAAGAGACCTAGTGAAGCATAGGCCAATTTTTAATCCTTGAAGTTGTCAATATTTTAGTTTATTGTATCATTTTCATAAGTTGTGCTTATGTATCTATTCTCATTCAATTATCAATTAGCTATTATTTAGTTGTATTTTTATTCTGGTTATTGATTCTCCAATTGTTAAGTTATATAAATATGCATAACATTTCATCATATGAAAAGGGTTAGTTGGCCAAATATTTTCAAAAGTGTAATTTCAATCAATGAAATGCTTAGTTAACAAAAACTTGGTCGTATGCATATAGAGTGAAATATTTGAAAGGTTAGACTTATGTTAATCAAGGGTGGGCATAAATCAGTTTGGTATGGTTTAAACTGAAAACCAAATAAAACAAAACCATAATTGACAAGCTTTTTTTTTTTTTTTTCCAATCCTAAACTATAATAGTTTGGTTTGAACTTGAGTTTTTTTTTTTTTTCCAAAGCAATAAATAACAGTTTAGTCGGTTTGGACAATGAACTACATAAAAAAATCTAATTGAATTTTTTTAATCTTTTATATTTTTTTTAAATTTCAAATATTTGAATTACTCAACAAAGTTCAAAATGCAATCACAACAAAACACTTCATAAATCCATTACATTCATAATACATAGTCCTCCATAAAATTCATTTAGTCACCAAACAATTAGCCACCAAAATAGTATATTCACTAACTGTACATAGTAAGTCATGATCTATAATTATCAACAAACAAAAGTCATGACCAAATAGATAAATTCAATACTCCACATAATTGAAAATATTAAGTCGCCAACTAAAAAATACATATCTTAAAACTAATTAACAATTTCTTTAAAAAAAAGAACAAATTAATATTGATAAATATTCATTAAATAATAAATATCATAACAAAACCATAAGATCCTATATTTTCACTTCCCGAAGGGTATCATAAATGTGACAGTCCATCATACATAATATTAAAGCCTAGGAATAACTATCTTAGTTATACAAAGGGTTCTATATTATGCACAAGGCATACATCATAACAAAGGGGACGAATCAGAGTAATGCAATTTATATTGATAATAATAGCAAGATAAGAAAAATACTTATCATTATACATAAGTAAAGTAAATTACAACTCTTATGGGTATACCCCCGCTAATAACCTTTAACGAATCAAAATAGATTCATATCTACTAGTAATCTCTAGAATAACATCGTATCAAATATTACTTATTAAGAAATTTTCAAAATAAAACTTTATTCTATGCTCCCAAGCACGTGAGCATACAATATATAAGACAATCCGAAAATGTTATGTTGTTGAGATATATTTTACTCAATTTATATTGGATAAAACTTGATCAACTTGTTATTAATTTTATAGAAATTATGAGGAATTGGTACTTAATAAAGTTAATGTTATATTTCAGGTTTTTAAAGTGAATGGAAAGATTTAGAGGAACTAAGTACGGGAGATATACATTAGAGGAGTCATGGCCGCCAGCCATCATGGAATCTCCGCCAGCCATGAAGCCCAGCGGAGATCCCAGAAGCATCATGGCCGCCGGCCATCACGCGTGCACCACTTGTTTCGCGAATAATAGCTGCCAGCCTTGTTGCGACATGTGTCCAGCCATCTTTTATGCGAAAAATACTCTTTATATCTGATGTTTATCTCACATATATAAAGAAGTAGGAGAGAGAAAAGGGATTGATTCATTAAATGATTCATGCTTTTGGATTATTGATTAGGATTGGTAATCTTTCTATTTCATAAAGCAATTGATAGATTAAATTCTAAGAGCGTATTTAGGGTTGTCTAATCAATTAGGGAAATAATCAAAGATCTTATCTTGATTATCGAATCATTAAGGAAAGATAGATTTTCAGAGCTTGTTGAAAGTCATAACCAATCTATTCAATAAAAGAACAATAATCTTTGAGTCAATGATCAATCCCAAGAATTGAATTGTGGTAAGACTTTGGTTGGATATTTTCCTAATATAGAATTTTCGTATTTAGATATAGAATTTATTTAATTGTTTGATTTCAAAAACCCCCCAATTTTTCTCTTTTCTCAATCTTGATAGAAATAGATTTTTACTAGTTCCTTGTGGAGACGATCCTGCTCAACCCTATTTACAAATCTTTAGAGTAAGTTAAATATAAATATTTTTATTTGTTGGATTCGACACCCACCATATGTCAAATGGATTCACGCCCTCCATTAGGGGTTAGGTGTTTTAAGCTCATATGACCATAGATTTCAATTTTTCTCATTTATATTGTGGTTGATACAGGTGCCCACCCACACACATTTTCAATTCCGGCCATGATGCCAACATTTGAGTTTACATGCCTCTCGTTGCCTAGCTATTATGCTTTCTTTCAACAAAGATATAATAACCTATGCAATGTGACTCACATATGGTATGAATGGCCAATTTGATTATAAGATCATGGCATATTAATTTAATAATTTGTGGGAGATCATAGATATTGTAGACACTTCAATTCTATACTAAATCATACAAGTATTTACAACAAACTCATTTCGATATTTTTATCATCGATTCGCCCAAGCAGAACTCACATACACACAATCAAATTTTTATCTTGCCCTAATTCTAGTGCTAGTAACGTTACAAGCACAATCATAAGTATATAATTTAAAGATAGTAAACTCACTTTGCCATGGCGTGAAAATCCACTTAATCATAATAGTCCTAGGGAAGGTTTAGTCCTTCTCACAAGTCTCCTAATCAAAAGAAATAACTCTAATGAGTATTTCTATAAAGTTTGAATGAACTTATAAATTCTATTCTAACAAGTTCAGCACAATTCGTCTAAAAGGAAAGTCCAACTTATTACACTTATAACTTGGTCATTTTAACTTGGAATTTTGTATATTATATACCGATTTCTACCTATTCGACGAGAGCTATCTATTTCTAGAGTTATTTCCAACAGATAAGGTCGTTTGGTCCATGAACGGTAGGGTACAGAATACTATACAAATTTCCCATTCCATAATATAACTCCTAATTTCAAACCAAGCATCATACTAAAGCTTTGATATATACTTAGCTATCATTATTTCTTGTAAGACTCTATTATATACATATATAACTCAATATCATGCATGATTCATGGGTGTTGGTAAAGCTATTTCCTTATATACTTAGATAATGCTTGATAGGATGTATAAGATAATATTTTCCTAACTTTGTTTCTACCAAGTGCATTATGTGTACAAGCAAAACCGATAAGTTATCATCATGAATGTCATGAAATGAACTATCTGTATGTATATTCTTAATGATATGATATCAAAAATTCTCTTAGACAACTTTTGCTTTGCAAAACTTTTGAAATTTCAAAACTTAAGAAAACTAGTTTTATTTCCTGCAAAACCACACTTGTTCTTAACAAAACTTTTGCCTAATGACCTATATGTCTATCACCTTCTTTACTTTAATGAAATTCTTTGTTTTGGAGTTGGAAAATAGGTGTTTACATGGAGGGTTTGCCTAGATACGAATTTTACAATATTTTTAAGGAATGAAAACATTGTTTAATCTATCTTTGGAAAACTTCCCTTGTTTTAGGAATATACTTTAATAAATTTTACTTATCCTTGTCAAAACTAGGTCTTTATTACATGTATTCCCTAGAACTTCCATTTTTCCATAAAAATCATCATTTTGGTATTTGGAAATAGGTGTTTAAATAATGGCCATTTTCAAATCCGAATTTTGAAATTTTCATTTGAGATTGTTTCCTTTGTAAAACTCATTTAATCTTTCAAAAACCATTCCCTAATCAAAGCTACTTCTTAAGGCTTCCATTTCTTAATAAAAATCTTGTTTTGGGGTTGAAAAATAGGTGTTTATACTTTAAACTTCCCTTATTACGAATTTAAAACTTGTTACTGGGAATGAAATATAGCTTTTGTAAACTTTTCCTTATTTTGGAAATATTCCTTAGTAGATCTAAGCTTTTCTTATCAAGATCACTCATTTATGATATCTATTCTCTAATTTAATGTAAAATACACATTTTGAAGTTGAAAAAGAGATTTTCTAAATATGGCTCTTTTTAGATCCGAATTTCAAAAATCCATTTTTGTTTAAACTAAAATAGATCTTAAACTTTCTAACATTTTCCTACTATTATCATGCTATTACAAGTTATATGTGTGCATAAAAAAAAAATCTAAGGCATTTAGGAACTCAAAACCACTAGATCTAGTTTACTATACTAGTCATAAATGCATAAACACTATGATCATTATGTGGATATGACTAGATGATGAATACATGCACAAAACATTAATAATAGCAACACAGCTTAACAATAAAACAAAGTAATAGCAAAATAATCTTAAAATAACAAGATCTACTATATTGTGATAGCAAGGATCTCATGTTCAAGTGTTTTCACATCCCTAGCTTAAAGCTCATGGGGATTTTTAAGTGGAATCACACATGAATGATCTTGCCATTACATGTTTTAAAGATAATGAAGTGTAGTTCTATTACCTATTTAGGGTTTGGATCAAGAAAACAAAAGAGTGTGTGTGTAGAGAGAGAGTGTCACGGCAATGAAAGGAGGAAAGGGAGAGAAAACTTGCTCCAAAAGTTGATTTTTGTAAAAAAAGAAGGAACGTGAAATGAAGTTGGTATAAAGGGGTATATATAGAAAAATGGATTAGGGTTTACTTTAATTAAACAAAAGAAAAATAAAACAAATTGGAGAGAGAGGGAATAGAGGGAAGGGCACCGGTTTTAGTGAGAATGGGAGAGAGAGAGAGATGTGTGTTGTGTAAGATTCAAATTTAAATAAATAATTTAGTAGTAAAAGTTGTATTGGAAAGGTAATTGTAAGGAAAATGATGAAATTGTAAAAATAGGATGTAAGGATGTAAGAGTAGGTTATGGGTAGTTGTACTTGATGAATAGTAGATTAGAAATCAAAAAATATATTAGACAAGTAAAGAACCGGTAGTAATGAAAATACGATGAAAATGTTATAACTGTAACTTTTATAACCCGAAAAATTATATAATTGATATATTTGGAAATCTTATGAAATTACGAGTCTAACTATACTAATATCATATTTTTAATATCTCGAGCCCCAGGATACGCTTTTGCAAAGTTTGGTTGCGATCGGGGTTTGAAATAGATCGAAAATTAGGTAATCTGATCTTTTTAAGTACCCTAATATTATTACGATCCAAACTACACTCTTCAGTCGTATTTCGACTTCTTGGTTTAGGAACGCAAGGTTGCTAGATCTAAACTGCTAGGGTTTCCTGGGAATTTGTTGACTTAAGGTTTCCTGTTGACTTTCCGATTTAGGGTTTGGACTTGATATTACCCTAAAAATTAGGGGTTTATAATCCCCCGATCATTTCCTTAATGTCTTGTTCCTTGAATGGAGTCTCAAGCACTCCTATTTCAACAAAAATCTATGGGGGTGTAAGCTTACAATGTGCTTAGTGATATATTCCCTTTGTCTGTATCATAAATTCAAACAGGTTTATTAATTTTCACGCATATGTTATGCATGCAATGCAGCAAACACATGTTACAAACAATTATGTATGAGTATCCAGAAACCTCACATAGAATGGATTTATGCCCTCCGTATCAAGGGTTAGGTTATAGGATTCGAAGATCTATACCATTCTCACTGCTAGTCCACAAGAACTCTACTCATAGTGATCGATCAACGCGACTCATCTTTGGGTCGTTTCCCCAGTACGACGTAGTTCCCTAAGAATGAGCTTGGAACTCTCTCGATTCCTCGTGTGGGAGTAGCAATCTTCACTATGTGACTCGATATATGCAATGCATGTCCATTTCATTTATATCAAAGCTGAGTATATTTAAAAGACACTTGAAGGTGATCAAAAAAATATCATACACATAAAGCAATATGCAATATTAATAATGCACTTGAATAATCATCCATTAGTTTTGATATGCTTAGCATCCCTCGTCACACATTCATAGAAGAATATATTTATAAACCCACAAATCCATACATATTATCTTATACCTACAAATGCAGTGCAACAATCTACAAGCACAAGTAAGGCAACGAAATCATGAGGGAAAACTCACTTGTTCATATCATAATCTGTTTAGTCAAAACAATCCTTAAGAAAGGGGGCCTCGTATTCCTCATCACCTAGACCAAGGAAAAAAAAACCCAAAATGAGTATTTCATAGAAATTTTACTTAATTTTCTAACTCTTTATTTTACTCACGTCATTTTTCTCATTTACGGAAGTTCTAACTTAAAACGGTCATAACTTGCTCATTTTAACTCCAAATTTCGGATATAAGTAGTAGTTTTCTACCTATTTCGAAAAATATATCTATTTCTAAGATTATTGTTAACATTTAGGATTGTTTAAGGGTCGGAATAGGGCATTACAGATTTGTCTTAAAACATTCCAGCCTTTGTTTTTCACATTTTCCAAGGTTTCACTTCACTTAGTCACTCCATAGCAATTATAAAAATATTTCTATATTTGAAAATCATTTATTATTGAGGTTAACTCTTAGTATATGAATGATCCTAGTGATGTTGTTCGAAAATAAAATTTTGTAAAACAATCTCTTGAAGAAAGTAGTAATGTTAAGTTTCATGAAAAATTACTTTTTTGGACTTGTAATAAAATTCTTTACCTTAAATTTTGTGAATATAAGAGTTAATAAAAATCTTGGTTTAATATATATTTTGAAACCTTAGAGGTCTTATACTTATTTCAAAAACTTCATTTAATAATTTATTTTATAAGACTTGGATTTCAATTATTTGTGACCTAATACTCTATGTGCATTTCCCTTGAATTTTTCTTAAGTTTGGTTTTTCAATAAAATCTCATTTCTTAGATTTTATAAATGTGAAACTCAATTAAAGAAACTCATGGTTTTATATTCATTTTGAATATAAGAATATTTCATTTTTATCTTAAACTTCTTTTAACAAGCTATTTGCAAAAACATGATTCTTTATGTGTTTGTGAAGAAAATCATTCTAAGTTGTATCATCATTAAAATGTTTTAAATTTTGGCATATGAGAAAAATTAGGTAAATGACTTGTTCTAAATTTTATGTTTAATAAAAAAGTTTGTTCATGTTTTGTAATTAAGATTTTTGGAAAATTTTGCATAACAAAGAATTATCAACATTTATATTTGAGAAGTTCATTTTTGAAATTTGAAAAATATACTTGAGTGTGTTTTTTTTCAAATTATTTATTCTTAATGAAAGGGTTTCCCAAGTATAGGATGTAAGATTTTTTGTAATAATTTGAATAACCAAGAATTATCTTCATTTATATTTTTAGTAAAAACTCATTTTGACAATATTTCCTAAGTGTTGATAATAAGGTCTTTGAAATTCATTTTATAAATTTTCTCATCTTTGATAGTTTATTATGGCAACATCACTTATAGGCATATATGTACGTGAGTAAAAATATAGTAAGATACTTAAAGATAAAATTATAGGCATACACTTATCAAAACATAAAAATTAGAGGTAGATAATCAAAAGTAAGCAAATGTAACAAAATAAAGGCATGGGAATCTTAGCTCATCATCAAACTCCTCGGGACTTAAATAAATTCTAGTCACCATAAAAAAAGAAAAGCATGAAAAAAAACATGGAAGTCTTAGATCTTTTTCAACACCTCCAACACTTGAGATAATTCTAGTCTCATAAATAAATCAAGAATATCAAATAAATAAATATGGGAGTCTTAGATTTTATGTTAAGGCCCCTCGGGACTTAGAAATGGACAAGTCTCCTTTAGATATTAAAATAATTAAGAGAAAAATAAATAAAATAGAAGCCTTAAGATTTTTTTTCGTGGATAAGGCATTCATAGAACTTAAATTACGGACAAGTCTCCATTTTATTTTTGACTTGATTAAGGAAAACTCTGAGACTTAGATTACAGACAAGTCTCAAAGAAAAGTAAACAAATAAATTGCAAGAGATAAAATAAGTGCAAGGAAATAAATGTTAGATTAGTGAGCATTTAGGCTCTAAATAATATAAATATCACATATACCTATTAATATATAGAAAGTTAAGTTAGTAACAAGAACAATACATAAACATAAACATGATCATGAAGTTAAACATGACATGAATAGTAAGTTATCTTTACATTTCCATTCCTTAACATATGCATCATGGGGATTTTATATAGAAAATACAACATAAATATTTTTCATGTCATATAACATAATCAACTAAGGCAGTTGTAAAAGAAGATTTTGAGAAAACTTAGGATTTATGTATGGATGAAGAGAGAAGGAAAGTGTTTGAGAAAAATTTTGGAGAAAAAGGTTGTGGAGAAAAGTTGATTGAGCTTGTTATGGTGAAAGAAAATGTGCCAAAAGTGAAGGAGAAAATTAGGTATTTATAGAGGAAAAAAGAGATAATAAAAATGTAAAAATAAATGAAAAGAAAAATCGATGGAAAAGATCGAGGGGGGAGGGGGGGGGGGGGGGAGGTTTGGTGAGGTGGCTGGGTTGTCGGGGTGGAGGGGTTAAGGCAGCAGCTGACATTAATAAAAAGGGAGGAAAAACTTAATTTAAGTAGAAAAAGTGTAATGAAGTATAAGAGAAGTTAAGTAAAAAAAATGTAGTAAAAAGCTTTATGGCAAAAAAATTGTAAGAGACATAAGAGATAGGTGTAAGAATAAGTGTAAAAAAAAGTAAAGAGAGGTGAATGATAGTAAATGAATAGTAACAAGATAAATAAATTACCAATAGAGATAAAAATATGCATAAATAGACTATATCTGACGTTTTTAGAAGCCAAAAAAATTTGTAATTGTTATTTTTACGATTCCTTAGCACATTATGAGTCTAGATTGATTATTGGAATATTTTCATCATTTTGTGTGCCAGGACACTATTTTTAGAATTGATCTCATTCGGCTTCGAAATGAGCGAATTTTTATAGAATATGATTTTTTTAGGTTATAAGACATTATTTTAGATTATAATCTAAGGTTATCTCATTTTTATAATTTTAGAGTTTCTAGCGCGGTCTTGCTAATTCTAGATCCAGTAACACTCATTGTTGACCTATGTTGACTTTCAAGATTCCAGTTCGAATTCTAGTTTGAATTCTAACTTTAAAATTTACTTGTAAGATTATATATAAACCCCGCTTTTCTTAGTAACCAAGTAAATTTCGGAAATCAAAAACCAAACCCTAAACAGGATTAGTATGAACAACCTAGGAACCGTAGATTCAGCTTTTCTTGGATTTCAATTTAAAAGAACCTCTATAGAATAATTTAATGTGGATTATTGTCACGCCTCATAGGGTATCCTAAACATAACAGCCCGCCACATACTAAATAAGACTCTCGAATTCCTATCCGAGCCCTTCGGGAGTCTTATATAGATGTAAAGCGTTCTTTACGACAATAGAATACTCAACCAATGGAGTTAAGTAGTTTAATGTGGCATTCATTAGCCATAGATAATAAACCAAAACGCATAATTATACTTTACAAAATCTAAGGGGCATTCCCCCGCAAAATAATATCAAGTCCATTACAGTTATCCAGAGTCCTTTAGTTTCCAACGGAAGTCTATACAAAAAGAATGAAGTAAACTTCTATGGGAAACTCCTATCTCCGGTACTGAGCTGTGGCTTGCCTCGGTCTAAGCCAGATAAACTCGTGCTGCAATAAGTAAAAACTATGGGGGCGTAAGCTAACTAGCTTAGTGAGTAAGAACTTCCATATCACAATTAAGTACAATTCATTCAAACAAGTGATTATTCAAGCAAGTGTATGCATCAAACAAATGAGTTCAACAAACATATGACCAACCGGAAATCATATGTGGATGGACTTGCGCCCTCCATCCGGGTTAGCAGATTAACGAATCCTGCGGTACGACGCCGTTTAAGCTCACGGTCAACTGAACAATAATTCGTTTTATGGATCACGATTAACCAACAATTTCGTTTTATGGATCACGATTAACCAACATATTCGTTTTATGAATCACGAAAAACCAACCAATGCTAATGCTCCATCCCCATCGTGATATGAACGAATCCAATTGCGATTGAAGTCGAATATTCATTAGTCAATTCTTTTAGGTGACCAACAAGTATACACTGACATTCAATATAAGATACTAGCTAATCAGTCAATAGCTTAACACCCGGTTTCGATATTTTTTAAGTTCCATTTCACACATCAACAGTAGACAAATATATAATTCCTATATACCCCATCATACATATCCATTTTTATCTTTGCCTACACCACTAGTGCCACTACATTACAATCACAATCATTAATTGAGAGTGGAAGTAAAACTCACTCGGCCATTGGACACCGGTCTTTTTAGTAGTAATATTCGGGAGGTAGGGTGTCATCTTGCTCGAGATCACCTACCAAGTAAGAATAATCCTAATGAGATACTCATCATGTAACTAATCCAAGTTATGCATCTAGACTAGGTGAATTCGGAATTCTCGCTATTTGCGGAAGCTCCGATTTAAAACGGCCATAACTTGGTCATTTTAACTCGGAATTTCGCAAATTTTATATCGATCTCTATCTACTTCGAATGATATACCTATTTCTAATATTAATTTCAATTTTTGAAAACATTAAGGTCACGGAACAGTAGGATCAGATCTGTTCCGTAAATCCTCCAATTCCGAAAATTTGCTTTGCTTTTGATGAGAAATGTTCCTAGTTGATGATTCATGCATAAATGGTATATGAATGAATTCTAACATGAATATCATGTAATGAACTCCATAATGCATGGTTTTGATGATCTTTGATGATGGACTCTTATGAATTCCTAGTTATCAAGAATTTCCTTAATGGCTTATAAAAAGTTATTATCACCAACTTACATCCCCTAATGTTTTTATGATTTTATCCTTAGAATTTACTTATCACCTAATTAAAAATGAGTTCCCAACATCCATATTAGTCATGACCTTCATTCATGCATAAAAATCACATTTTTCATTGAGTAAATATGTTTTTGAATGAGCTACTTAGAAAAATCCGAATTTTTAATTTCCATTTTCTTGCATTTTCCTTGTGAGAAAACTTGTTTAATGCTTCAAAAATTGAAGCTCCAATATATCTATCATCTAAAGACTTCATTTAGCTTATAAAACATGCCATCTAAGCTTGGATACTAAGTGTTTATGTGAGCATTACCCAAAAATACGAATTTGACTACATCCATAAATCAATATTTTTCATTCTAACTTTACTACTTGTTTCACATTTTTATCATGCCTAAACTCATCTAAACTTATGAAAATCATTCCTTCAAGATACCTATTACACATACCCTTCATTTTTCATGTGAAATATGAGTTTAAAAATGGTTTTGGTGGTTTTTAAAGTAGGGTTCTAATTTCATCCGAATTTCCAACAAACTATTTCTAACAAAACCTTTTATTTTTCAATGTTCTTGCCTCCTATATATGAAGATCTACTATCTAACATCTCTATACATATACAAGACTACATTTTTATGATTATCAATGCATGGAAATCAAAATAACTCTATGATCATACATGTAAATGAAGATGTGGGTGTCTAAACCTTAGATCTACTAACTATAATGCATGAATCATAAATCTCATGGCATGAACATCAACATATATACAAGATCTCTACTTTACATGCATGAACAAGATGATATCTTAACATAAACTCATCTAAACACTAGATCCATGTCTTGTGATGGCTTGATATTCTTGTTCATGTGTTTTCATGTCCCTAGCATGAGCTCATTGGGATTAAATGAGAAAACACACAAGATATAGCTTTGCCATTACAAGATTTAGGAAGAATCAAAGCTTAAATCAACATACCAATGAAGATCAAAGGTAGAAATGAAGAGTCTTGAGTTGAAAATGTGAGAGGAGAGGGAGGGGGCTCACGGCACTATAGGAGGAGAGAAAGAGAGGTTTTTTCTTCTTTAGCAAAATTTGAAACAAGTGAAATGAAGAGAGAGAGAGAAAAATGTGTTTATATATGAGTAAATTAGGGTTTGTAGTGAATAAAAATTGTAAAAATAAATCAAATGAGGGGAAAAGCCGGGGGGGGGGGGGGTTGGGGGGGTGGGGTGGGCGGCGCCGGCCGTTTCTTGTGTGTGTGTGTTTTGAAATTTTGATATTTTGTAATTTAGATAATTAAAATGTAATAATTAATTAAGAGACAAAATTCATTGGAAAAGAAAATTGAAATGAGTAGTTGTAACGATGTAAGAATAGGGTATGGGTAGTGTAGGCAGGGCGCCGGCCGTTTCGGGAAGGCCCGGAATTGAAAAATTCCCGAATTTAAAACTTTCCAAGGTCTAAAATATACTTTAGAACAATAATTCAACTTCATTTACTTTATAAAACTTCTTTTGTTATGAAATCGAAGGAAAGCCGGATTTAAGGTTCCTAGGCTCCTCTCACTAGACTCAAACTGGACCGGATTAGGGTTTCGCTTCCCATTCCCGGGGTTTCTTAACTACTGAGAATACTGGGGTTTACAATTATTGTTTTAAAGTATATTTCAAACCATAAAAAGTTTTGATTTCGAAAAATTTTCTATTTCGAGCCTTCCCGAGCTCCATTACGGAAAAGCGAACCCCGGAACTAGGAATTCAGAAAAATATTCCGGAATACTCTTTAGAACCAAAATTTTATAAGGATTTCAAAAATATATGTTTTATAATTTTTTGGGTTATAAAAATTACAGTTATAGCCCTTTTTCCGCATTTTCTTTACTATCGGCAAAGTAAATGTCTTGTCTACTATTTATTACTATTCACAAGTACAACCTATAACACACACACCCATACCCTAGTCTTATAACCTTACAAACACTCAATTATATTTTATTTTCCAAGAATTTTTGTCTCTTAACAAATTATTACATTTAATACTTTTTATTACATATATTACAATTTAAAACAATTTCAAATCTCTCTCTCTTTTCCCCATGGAGGCCGGCGCACCCTCCCCCCTAATTAACTTCAATTTGCTTTATTTTAATTCTTTTTATAAACAAAACAAACCCTAATTCACTTAATATAAATAGTCTTTTAATTTTCTCTCTCTTCCATTTTCATTTTATTTGTTCAAATTTCACAAAATCCTCTCTTTTCCCCTCTCCATTGCCGTGAGTCTCTATCCTCCACACACACACACACAAAAGCTTCATTTTTTCTTCATTTCTCACCTATTTCAAGCTTTAGATGATGATTCTTAAGCTTTCCTACCATTTAATCTTGTAATGGCAAGATTATTTATGAGTGTTTTCACTCTAAGTCCCCATGAGCACTTGCTAGGGACAAGAAAATGCTTCTACATGAATATCAAGCCATCACAAAGTAGATCTTGTGTTTGATTAAGTTTTTGTTGAAATATTTTCATGTTCATGCATGTAGAAGTAGAGTAAAGTAGAGATCTAGCCTAAAAATTCCATGTTCATGCTTTTAAACTTCATTTCATACATCATGAGTAGTAGATCTAGCTTTTAGATGCCTATACCATGCTTGACATTTAAGATCTTATGGATGATTTATGTTTTCATGCATTAATGCTCATAAAAGGCTTTGTTTTGTGTATATAGATGTTGTAGTTGGTAGATCCTTAGGCAAATAAAACAAGCAACTTACAAAGGAAAAGTTTTTGTTTGAGTGTTCAAAGACAAATTCGTATAATTTCAAAGCCCTATTTTAAAAACCCTTTTTATCAATTTTAAAACTCATGATTGATGTGAAAAATGAAGGTTATATGTAATAGGTATCCTTAAGTAGTGATTTTTATAAGTTGAAATGAGTTTTGATGAGATTAAGGTATAAAACAAGAAGTAGAATCCAGATGGAAAATTTTGAGTTAGTAGTCAACATATGAAATTCGTAATTTTGAATGAAGGCCATAAGAACACCTATCATCTAAGCTCAAAATAGAAGCTTTATGTATTAAATGGAGTCCTTAAGTAATAGGTATCTTAAAGTCTTAAATTTTGATGCATTAAACAAGTTTTTCCCAAAAGAATCACTCAAAAATTTAATTTCTAAAAATTCGGATTTTTGGATAAATCCTATTTAAAAACATATTTACAAAGTGTAAAATGCAAGTTTTTATGTATAAATGAAGGCTTAGGTAAGAGATATAATGAAGACTCAACTTAGACAAGGATAATTTGATTTTTTTAAGGAAATAACTCCAAAACAAATGGGATGATCAAAGTTAGGAAACTAGTTTTCTTGATAGTGAAAAGTCATGGAGTATTACAAATAAAAAAGTTTCTTAAATTTCCTTTTTGTAAATAAGGTCAAGGGCATGCATGCATCAATTTCATAACATGCCATTCATGATAGGAAATCATCAATATTGCATGTATGGTTGATCTATATGCTAGGAACATCACAAACATTCACCAAATTATTTTTCGGAATTGGAATTTTCAACCGATCAGAACTGATCGGATTATTTCATGACCTAATTATTTTCAAAACTTTTAAATAATGTTAGAAATAAATAGATCTATCAAAGTAGATAGAAATCGATATATTATATGCTCAATTCCAAGTTAAAATGAGTTAAATATAGTCATTTGAAGTTAGGACTCTAACTTATGCGAAAATTGGCGAACTTAGTAAATAGAATTGTTAAGTTAATAGAACCTTATAGGAAATACTCATTCCGGGTATTCCTTGTACTTAGGTGGTTTGGAGGACTGATTTCCACTCCCCAAGGACTACTACGACTAGTGGATTTCTCTCCATGGCCAAGTGAGTTCATTTTTTAAATAGTTGTGCTCATGTATGTGCTTGTAATCGTAGTGGCATTAGAATTAGGAAAAGATAAAATTTTGATGATTTGTGATCTAATCTTGGTTGAATGAATGATAAGTATATCGAGACGAGACTTATTGAAAAATCATTGTATGAGCTAGTATAGACTTGGATTGTCTCAAATTCTCTATGATCGCACTTAATCTATTTAATTAACATGCCACGATTATATGAATAAACTGTACATGCATATCACGTAGTGAGTCACATTGCATATGTTATTATACCTTTGTGGGAAGAAGCCATAATAATTGGGCAACGAGGAGCCTGTAAGCTCGAATGATGGCGTATAGGCCGGAATTTAAAATGTGTGTGGGTGGGCACCTGTATCAACCATAGTAAAATTTAAAAGTGGTAACTGGGCACCTATATCAACCACCATAAGAATTAAGAAGAATCTAAGTGTTGGTTGTATGGGCCTAAAACACTTAACCCCAAATGGAGGGCGCAAATCCATTCAATATAAGTTTTCCGGACGGTCTTATGTATTGTATGCTCAAGTGTTTGTGCATTCTATATGGTTGCTAATAATTTGTTTGTTATATACTGTTGTTGAGTATTAAATATCTGGAAGTGGATCTCACTGAGCCTGTAGGTTACACCCCAGTAGTTTTGTTGTGGTGTCCTATTTTTGGTTGTTCCGAGAGAACACTTTTCATAGGGTTATTGTTTGGATGAAGGAGCTTTTGAAGAAGTCGGGACCTAACTAGAGGCATGGACTTCTAAGAAAATCTCCTTGATATAAACCCCAGTATTTGTAATGTGGATTTAGAATGGATGGACTTCCGTTATTATTTTGGCAGGGGTATGCCCCCTTGACTTTTGTAAAGACTTAACTTATTTATCTTGTTGTGATTTCTATTCTTAATGTTAATGTATGCCTTCTTATGACTATTCGATTCAAAGTGTGATCCTAAAAGTTGTGCAAGTACACCTTACACCCGGTATGTAAACTTATGGGTAACTAAGGTTGTCATACTTAAGTTTAAATATCGAGTATGGTGGATTGTCACGGTTTGGGTATCCTTTGGGACGTGACATTATATAATCTATGGGTTTACATTTATACTATATATCCAGCCCATAATTTGAGTTTATCTTATTTCTATAATTTATTTAATATTTTAAGTTTATCGAAATTGTCTAATCGAGTCTAGGGCTTTTAAGGTTAAAGGTTGACTCAGTTTGACTTTTGGTCTTAGTTTTAATATCAAAACTTAAGATCCATTTATAAAGCTACAGAAGGATCTAAGGTTTTATGATTTTATCATTAATTGTTATTTGGAGATATTATCTTGATTTTCGTGCCAATGATTAGGTATGGAACTATTTTGGTTTAATTGGTGAAATTTTAACTAGATAAATTATTACTATATTATGGAAAAACTATCTCATATCATTTTGTTATCAATTATTACTTGGATATACTATCTCGATTTATGTGTTAGGGATTGGACAGATGAATTGTTTAGCGTAAGGTTTTTGAGTCGAATGATTATCAGATTTTCGTTTTGTTTTCGAATGTACTCTTTTTCTTTAGATTAGGAAATTTCGTATTCGATCTCGTTTCTGGTTTCCCAAGTTCAGTTTTTAACTTGGGTTAGTTTTTAAGGTTTCAATTTCAATATTAGTCTTCTATAATTATTTTCTAAAAGTATCGAAAAATCTAGGGGCTTGCATATACGACATCCAATCAATCATCATAAAAAAATTTATATTTATAAGTAAAATATTATTATACTTTTCTAGAACGATTTGATTAATTTTTATGAATTAGTTTGGTTTGACTTGTTTTCTTGTCCATCCTTAAACCCCTTTTGGTTTTAAAAGAATCTTCCATGATGTAGCCTCTCATTTTGCATTGTCTTATAGTGATCACTTCATTTTCTAAATGGTGGGTCATGAAACCCCTTAGTCTTTATTTACCAAATTGAGTTTCGAAGTCTTTCATCTTAGAATGAGGAAACATAACTAGAATGTTATAAAGTGGTGTGACCAATCTAATCTTGATAAAATGCTAGCCCTCGCACATGTTAGGTGTAATTATATGGTGTAATCCTCAAGTTTTTCCTTAATTTAAGTTTAGAAATTAGAAAGTTAAATCCCCATAGAAATAAAAGAAACCAAAATAAAGATTACATGATATAGGTAAAAATTTACTAATATGGTTATATAACTCTAAAGTGCAGTATGAACTACTAAATCTTTAGTGTATATTGGATAGTTAATGATAGCTCAAAAATAAAATGTGCAAAATGTACAACATTAAATATTAATCTAAAACTAACTTTTATGAGACTTAAAATCCAAATGTTGTCTTTAATATTATTGTCTTGAAATAATTAATGATTTATTTGTACATTAAGTAATATCAATTTGATATCATAAATTGTTCATCTTATATACATTATAGACTCTAATTCTAATAATCTACACTCAAAACTACATCTAGTCTATAGTAAAATCTGATTCACCGTAAAATACAAGGTAATGGTAAAATTGTCTAATTTTCATAAAGTTTCACTTATTAATCTCTAGAAATGACATTTTTTTTTTTTTTAGAATAAGTGCATTTTACTCTCTCTTATTGGCAAGAGAACCAGCTGGAATTTGAAAATTTACACCAACTGGATGTTAATATCACCATAAGATAAAAACAATTTTTTTAAATCTGTTGTACTAATATCATTAATATAATTGTTACAATATCTCCTTTACGAAACACAAAACTAAACAAGTAAAAATTAAACTGTCTTTCTCTTTTAACTCACTTTAACAACAAAACATATAAACCTCTTCTCCAAATTACCACCTTCAACATTAGAAAATCCTTAAGAAATCATATACAAATATTACTTCTAGTATTTTTGAAAAAGTAGGTAAAGCAATCACCAAAACACATCAATCAAACTAAGATAATTTTATTTTTAAAGTTACAGTAAATTATCTTTATCATTCTGCCAAAAAAAATTATCTTGGTCAAATATACTAGTACACTATGTATTTTACTATTTAAAAACAAAACACTAAGTTTAACAGATGTAATGAGTTGAGGAACTAAAACTAAAAATGCCTATGTACTTACTTTATGAATTTGTTTACGTCTAAAGTTGTAGTATATTTGCTAAAAACTTATGAACAAGTATAATTTTACCAAACAAAAATAAACATGACAATTTATGTAGTGGAGTAGAGAAAAACTATACTAAATACTCATACTTGAACTTTGGTTAAATGAAAGAATGAAAGATTTAAGTTTAACTAGTAAGTTTGTTAGATATAGTTATGTTTGAAGTATTTATACTAAATAATCTTTATCCGCACTTTATCCCATAGATTACTTTGAGGAGAAATAAGTTTATTAGGTGAATTAAAATGAGTTTGTTATTTTGTTTATGACAAAAATCATGGCCAAAGCTGTGCCTACGATTCTAAGCCGTGATTGATACTGACACTTGTGATTGAAATCGAGGACAAGTAAAGTTTGCCTACAGCTTCACCTATAGCATGGATTATGCTTACGATTGACCATGTGGTTTAAAATGTGAGACATGTGAATAACTGCGATCAATTGCCTTTTCTAACCATGGTTACGATAATGCTCACAATTGATCCTACAATTAAAATTGTAATTTTTTTTTAAAGGGATTCTTAAACCTAGTTTTTCAAATTCATTTTTCTTTCCAAGGTGCTGCCCCTGAAACCCCGCAAAGGATGATGTCCCCTTGACCCCTGTCCATTAACCGGCTAATGGAACCGTTGTGGCTACCTATACATAGCACCTTATAATCTCTTGAAGACAAATAAACTGAAAAAATTACAACATGAGCCTAGGATACTTAGGTACTAATAGGAATTCTTATTTAGTTATATAATTAGTAATATATGTTTGTTATTTTATAGAAACTATAGAACAAGATCAAGATTTTCCCATACACTATTATGATAGCTAGGGAAAAATGCACAGGTGAGTTCCTTTGATCTTTTCAAACTGTTTGTGTGTCAAATAGAGGCACAAATTCTAATTACAATTGTAACAGGCTATGTATGGAGATGGGAATAATGCATGATATATGATGCTTGAGTGATTGGAAATAGTTTTAATAATAAGAGTGATGTGATAATGACTATGAAATGTGTATTGGGAATTATTTGAGATTTGTATGGTCATTGAATAATTACACTTAATCGTATTTGGATATTAAACTAAATAGGCATGCATTGCGTGACTGCATAAATTGCATTTATTAGTAATCACGTTATGTATTGGTGTATCGATTATATGGTAGTGCTTAGTTTTGCCAATAAGATAAATGAGATTTTTGTTCTATGTAAGGTTACCACTATTTTGTTTGATTCCATAAGAACTAAATAGGCACCTAAAGAAACGTCGCTTGTGGTGTTGATGTGCAATGGCTAATACTTAGTGGAGTTTCTAAGTTCTAAGGTTAAGTTGATTTCTAAGACACTTAAATACAAATTAAAAGGAGAAGATAAATGATATCCCTCCTTCTTTACTTCTTAGTCTCTCCTGGGCATGAATTACTTGTTGACTGGTTCTTGAAATCTGGTAAGAGGGCATAAATCTATACCAAGTTTGGATTCCGGTTATCAGAGCTTGTACCTATTACATATGGTTGATTGTGTATTGTATATGCTTGTTAAACAAACTTATTTGATAAGTGTTGAGATTTGATTATTCACTAGGCTGTGGTTTTTACCCTCTTATAGATTTGTTTATGTTATTAAAGTTGATCTATATCAAGTGTTGGTGCTGATATAAGTTAGCAAAGGAATCTAGACTCGAACTAGAGAAAGAGCATAGTGTTTTGTATAAAGAACAATCTAAGAGTAATTTTTGTATAGTTTTGATATAATAGTTAAGAACTCAATGTAATGGTATGTCATACCACTTTTTATGTGATCTATATTATGCAACATTTTTTATTCTAAACAATATTTCGATTCTATTATAACTATCCATTGCATGAGGCATTCTAGTTATACAATGCTTATTTGTCTTTCTAGAAGCCTCAGATGGTTCAATTCAAATGTCTATGACTTCAATTTTTACATGACGCATCAATACTATTAGGATACCTTGTGGGGATTTAACACATGACATATAGATATTTGCATTAATATGTCTTCATGTGTGTTTGATTAGCTTATTTAACACATAAGGACCTAAGGGGACATCTTCTTTATATCTCTAGGTTGTGGGTAAAGGTAGGGAACTATTATAGGATAGAAAAGAGCTGAAAGCATTAAACGACTACTAAAAGCACTAGTCAAAACTTATAAAAGGAAGGTATCATCTTTGGTCCTATGTCTTATAATGAGCTTGACTTTTAAACAAAAGGTTTAAATGGCTGAGTTATAATGTGGTCTTAGTTTTATGATTTAATATAAGAAAGCCTTTTCCTTAATTTAACGATAGTATAACTGAATAACCTCCAAGTACCATGGCTCAGTAAAGATAAGAAAAGCCGCATGAAGCACGTCATTGCACAATTTTAGAACCTATGAACCATGCATAATCCGGCAGTTTCTAAAATGGATGCAGAATTCAAGAAAAAAGTTTAAATAAATTTTCGAAACCTACACTTACAAGATGCAGTACAAGGTGTGAACGTATATCCAGCTTATCCAATCCTAGAAGCGGATAAGAATCTATGCCATTTGCAATTTTTTCAATATTTGTTTGCTATAATGTACCCACATAGAGAATATTGTTGAAGACAACAATTAATTATGACAAAATAGAAAGAAAATTCAGCCAGATTAGTTTAACTCATTAATTTAGACTAACACACTCAATTAGACCAAACTTATATTGCATCTCCCACTAAGTCCACATTTAATTTATGTAGGTGACTCTTGTTGAAAGTCATATATTTGCATTTATTAGAGTTTATTTTAAAGTGACATTAAACATTTAATTTGGATATCTTGATTATATATAGATATATATATATGTGGTTATAGTATTTTTTACATAAATATATAAAAAGATAATATTCATAAGATAATCCAAAACCTACGGATTTTATATAGTACATATTCAAGATGGTCTTAAATCATAGGACAGATAGCTTTAAAACCTTACAACTTGCACCAAATTTTGAATTTATTAGTGGGATACAAGAGTTTTTACCCTGTCTGTCTTAGCGGCTCACGCTAGGAATAGGATCCGTCTAGTGCTCCAATCTGTATTGTATTAAGATCAATCTCGACATTCACATTTATTAGAAAGAACAGAATAATTGAGAATAGTAGATGGAATAGATCCGACAAGACATTTACTCTAGTTTTTCCATCATGAGAGGCGAAACTGCTATAATGATGGAATAATAGAACAGACTCTACCTCTAGGGACTTCTAGGATCCAAGTAGAAAGGACAAGCATTTTTGTGAGCAGGACGGCAACAATTCCATTTAGTGAAAATGATGAAAAACAAGCGAGTAAAGCAGCGTACGAGAATGGTCCGACGTGAACACTCGAAATCTTTTTCCATGTGGATCCTTAAATATCAGGATAAAGATACGCATGGTTAATAAGCACTGTAGGAATACCTCATTTTCCATTTTCTGATCTTCTTAATTTATAAATTAATGATTAAAAATATTAAATTTTTTTAACTACATATCATATGTAATCTTCAATTTTTATTTTTATTTTTTTATTTTTGCCATAATCTTAATTTTAATTACGCCTAATAAGATGAGGTATAAAGTTATAGAATTTATAATAAATACATTACGATATTCATTTCCGAAATGGTTCCAGTAGAGGGTAACACTAAATGAAAAGTTCATCCGTTGGTTGGGATCGAAGTGCTTTCCTATATTAAGTACAAACCGTGTAATGGCACAGGACAGGACAGAGGCCATGGACAGAATCCCTACTTGCTCATTTCTAAATTAAATACCTGCAAACGGCAATTATTTTGCTCTAGTGCGTAAAAACACGATACGTTTTATATTCCAGCAATGCTTGGCAAAAATGAAAATGTTTAATCTATGATTCATAAACACATGAATGCATCAATATTACACGTTTGGTCTAAATTCTGTAAGAAAACGAAGAAATTATTTGAATAGGGCTTGCTCGAGAAGATGTTAAGTTTCCCATTGAGTAATTGCTTCTTGATGCAGCATCATAAATCGATAAAAGAAATACAAAAAAACTGAACAGCTTTTCGAAATTCAAATAAATTAGAGAAGAAATTGTCTGATTGTCGACCTATTGGAATATCTATTACTCAAATACAAATTCTATAAATATAATTAATAGATTACCAACACAAAATCACATTTAGGAGGTGCGACTTATATACTAGCATATGAATCATATTGATAAGTCTTTTGTACTATATTTAATGTATAGGAATTTATGCTTTACTTGATCTATTTTTAGATAAATTCCTATGATTTCATGCTATTATTGTGAAAATGTTGATTTTCAACTCCAAATATCATAGAAAGAGGAACTAAAGTGATTTGAATCAAGATTGTAACGAAACAACAACAATGTTATAAGGCAACCTCGATTGCGGTTGCCAAAGGTCCCAATTGACAAGTTTGTTATACTCTATTTCTTTCATAGGAATTTAGGTCTAATTTGATCCATTTTAGATAAATTCCTATAAATTATGTGCTTTCATTGTTTAAATGTTGTTTTTCAGTTCCTAGAATCCAAAGTGCTTTGAATCAAATTTAGAGCAAAACAACAATAAAGTTCAAAGAAAGATTTCTATCTAAGCGATTAGAAATGTTTGTCGAGAGCAAAATTTCAATGCAAAGTTCCTAGTTGCGCCCCAAAACCGAGCCCTTGATTTGACCCTCAATTTACACAGATTTTCACTAAGGCAATCGAGCTCTGGACTTCATGATATAAATTTCTTTTTTCTTTTTTTGTAAATATCATTTTATTTTTTTTATGTAAACATTTATATTTCTATTTATAGTACTAGCATTTCTTTTTGCTTATTTTCTTTTTACGTAAATATTCTTTTTGTATATTTTTTGTTCTATTTATAGCTTTTTGTTGTACATACCCTTTTTTCTGTTTGTAAATATGCCCTTAAGTTACAGTAGCAGCTAGAAGAAGAAGGGTATAGACAAGCTAAAATCTTAAAAATGGAAAAAAGTTGTAAGACAAAAGAAGGCCAGTACTTCAAAAGAGGCACAAAAACAAAGGGCTAAGGCTAAGGCTTCTAAAAGTATACCTGTAGGGCCTATACAAATAAAGGAGGGGCAAACTTAGTAAAGAACACCAGCTCTAACTAGAAGATAGACACCACCCTACACGAAGACAACTTAGTAGAAGATCCTGATCACTTAGGGGTGGTAGTGGCAGAGTTGGTGGTGGAGATGCTACAGGAGGCAAAGCACGAGTTGCTAGGATTGAAAGAGGAGGAAGAAGAGAGCAAGAGCTAAAGATATTGGTTGAGAGACAAGGATTAGGAACTCATGGCTCCCTTAACATTGCAAATTTTGAATTTTTCAAAACTCTTAGATATTCTTTGATTCTCATTCTTTTATTCTTTTATTCATTAATATCCATATCCATAGTTTAAACATGAATTCCATATTCTTTTCATATCTTAGTTCATATTATTTGATTTATTATTTTTTATATTCTTTAATTTGTTAGTCTTTATATTCTTTATAAATAAGGATAATTCTTTATGGTAGAAAAAGTTTTATATTTATGCAGATTGTTTTTAACTAAACATAGTTTAGTTATGAAATAAGTTAGAATGTAGAAATAATTTAGGAATTTTTTATCTAATTTTTAAGCCTACGTTCTAATCGAGTCAATGGTCACTACTAACGTTTTTGCCATATTCTCAATTAGGCCTCAAAACAATTTCGATCAAAAGGAAACCGAGCCCAAGTCTCAAGAACATCCTAACCCTCGACACTAAAGAAGAGAAGTTTTCTAAAACTTCTAGACCTTGCTTATGGCTTTTAAATTGCTTTAAATCCCCTATTTGAATTATAATGTTTTAAAATATTGAGAATAATGTTCATCTTAAGTGTGGGGGAAAGGATCAATACTAGAGTAATTATGCTTTGAATGACAATTTTTCTCTAACAAACTATAGGAAAATAATGAAATGGCTAAATTTTAACCAAAATTTATAAAAAATTTGAAACAAAATCACCAAATAACTCAATTGGAGTAATAATGAATAATATTATCCTTTGATTGAGTTGACTTTACTATGTTTTAAATCACCTTACAATATCCATGTGGAGTAGTTTTACTTATTATTTAATCTAAAAATTTAGAGTTGGAATTAGCTTAAGGTCCTTAGTAAGGCTACTCAATTGATTTCTAAAAGCTTAAATGATTTGTATGCTTTTTCAATTTTTTCATTTTGAGAGCTTTGTAGTGTCTAATGAAGGTTCCAATGATGTTCATAACTTGATATTTTTTCCTTGTGCTTTATCTAAAAATTAAGCAAAATTAAAATGAAAAAAATCATGTGCCTAAGTATAAAATAGTAAACAAAGTGTTTTGGATCAGATTTGAAGCAAAATAACAACAAAGTTCAAAGACAGATTACTATTTAGGCCATTAAAAATGTTCGTTAAGGATAAAATTTCAAGGCAAAATAAGGCGTAGTTCCCAGTCGTACCCCAATACTGAGCCACCAACATGACCTTGGTTTACACAGATTTACACTAAGGCAATCAAGCCCTGGACTTCATGATACAACTTCAATCTTACCTTAAACTTGAGCCCTATATTCAAATCATGATTGAAGCTGAGCAAAAATTCAAGCTCTAAAGAAAAGAGTTCAACTTAGACTGCGACCAAACTTTCGAGCCTTAGATCTAACCTACGAAAAATGACCCTATCTAACTATCATGAATGTGCTAGCTTAGTAACATATACGTGAGAATAAGGACGATTTCTGTTATAAAGAAATCTACCACGTCAACTAATAAAATCTTCATGATTTTTTGTGTAAATAAACTGCACAAATGCCCAATAAGGAGTGCACCATATTTAACAAATTACTAACATGAAATAGAGAGAGAAATCTTTAGCAAAATAACTATTTCTTCTTGCTAAGGAATTATGAAGTTTTCTAGGTAAAATAATTTTAACCCATTGTTTATAATTGCTAGATTTTCAACTTAATTTGCAATATTCACTCTTAATTTAATATTATTTCTTCTGAATCTGTGCTTAATGTCTGCATCCATGGAGAAATAATCATCTAAACTTGGATTTATGAATTCAAATCTCGATTCATGTGATTTCGAATGAGTTTTTCAATTGAATATTGACTATATATTTGTATTTAGTAGCTCAAACTTAATTTCATAGATCTAAATGTGTGGTACAACTTTCATATCTACATTAGATTTCAACTAAATAGATCAAAAGATCATTTTTTAATAGATTTAAATTGCTAATGAAATTGCTCATAATCACCTTAAGAGAGGGATGGTGAAACTTTCTATCACTTGATTTCAAGTTTCTGAAATGGATTTTCAAAGAAAGGATTCTTAAAGTTTATGTGGATCTAGATTGCCAATAACATGTGAAGAGATTCCAGTGGTCTGAACTTGATCCAACGTTTTTTATCTTGAGAGAAGCTTTAAGTTATCTTTCTAAGTTCGATGGTGGAAATACACCAGCCAAAAATTCTCTGAGTTTGTTAAGAAATCACATGATAAGAAATTGGTGAAGCAAATCCTAAGTCTCATCTTGCATTTACAAATTTATCCTTAATTTTACCTTGAGAACATGTATATATCTTTTAGCATTTACTCTAGTTCAGCTTTTATTTTTATTATGCTTTGCTAAATTTTCTTTGGCTAGACAATAAATGATAAGGGAGTAAGGTAAATGTTGATATTCTCTAAGGAATACGACCTAATACTTTCTATGCTACTTCGGTAGGTATGCTTACCTAATGTTGGTGACTGTAACTAAAGTTGAATAGAATTTATTAGCATTTTCAAATAAATTTTCAAAAATTCGACGTCGTATTTTGTAAAATGAACCAGCCACAACCGAGAAGAAACAAGGTAAAAATCTAAATTGCACCTTCAATCTACCCTACAATTTACACTAAGACAACTGCTCCTTGTTATTCGTGATACAACTCCAATCGCGCCCAATTATTGCACCCACGATTCAAAATGAACCTAAATCATGCCTTTGATGAAAAGACACAGCTTATATCATGGCCATCTTTTGAGCCCACGCTAAGTGAACCTGTCACATGTTTACTACCTTGCTATCATGCACATGAAGATAAGGACAAAGTCCATTATAAATAATTTGCCACGTCAGTGAATAAAATCTTAATGATTTCTATACTCTATCACCTATAAATAAATATGCACAAATGTGTAATAACATATTATACCATATGTAACAAATTCTTAACATAGAACAGAGTATTGTGATAATTTATGGTGAGAGAAACTCTTCTTTTATGAGAAATTCAAGTTTTTTGGGTTAATTCATATTTAACTCAACGTTTGTTCTTACAAGATTTTTGTACTTAATCTATACTATTCATCTTTAATTTCATATTACTTCTCTTGAATCTGTGATTAATATTTACATTTTATGGAGAAATAATTATCTTAACTTAGGGTTTGTGAATCAAAGCCCTGATTCATGTGATTTCAAACGCGTTTTAATTAAATATTGACTTGGTACTTGTATTTAGTAGCTCGAACAAATTTTTGTGGGTCTAATTGTGTGGTACACATTTTAGATCCATGTTTGATTTTTATTGAACAAATTGAAATATCATTCTTTTAAATAAATCTAGGCTTCTAATAAAATTGCTCATAATCACATAGAGATAAGGATGGTGAAACTTTCTATCACTTGGTTTTGAATTCATTAAAATGTGTTTTAATAAAAGGATTATTAATCTTTATGCTGATCTAAGTTACTGATAGCTTGTAAATAGATTCTAATGGTCCAATATAGATCTAGAGCTTTTGACCTTGATAGAAGCTTTAGCTTACCTTAGTGAATCCAACAATACAAGTATATCCAGCAAACTCTTTAAGTTTGTTAAGAAATCTCATGATAAGGACTTAGTGAAGCAAATCATAAGCTCTATCTTGCATTAACAAACTTATATCCCTAAGTTTCCTTGAAAGCATGTATATGACTAGTCTTAACCTTAGTTTAGTGTTATACTTTTGTCACGCCCCAAGAGGTGCCTTAAACTCAATAGTCCGCACACTCAATATTAAAGCTTAGTATGATAAGTTTAGTGATTCTCAGAAGCTTTGTTATTAAGTGTAAGGCATGCTCTCACAAATTTAGAGAGCCATACATGGAATTATAAAGCTTAAGAAGATATAATATCAAATTAAGAAAAGATGATTCATAATTTTCATCCATTCATAATAATTGTCTTACAAGTCTTACGGGCATTCCCCTACCAAAATAACTATATTCCATTACAAGAATTTTCTATGAAGTCTACATCTAAACTAATACTAAACTTCATCTAGGAATTTCTTAACCAAAATGGAAAAATACCTAGTTGTAGGGTCCACGTGGCCTCAACCACAAATAGGTAAACTGCAAAACATATCTATAGGGTATAACCTAATAAGCTTAGTGAGAATTATTTCCATAAGTAAAATCTTGTGTAGTAGAAATTTCAAACAAGTAATCAAGTGAAATGCAACATACACGTGAGCAAACAAGGCATATAGTTTTTGGGGAACTATATGTTGAATGGATTTACGCCCTCCATTCAGGATTTAGTGATGTATAATCTCAAAACGAGTAGTTTTAGTCATGGTTGTCAAAACCAGCCCGGACCAACCGGTTCAACCCGATTCGACCGGAACTGGTACCAATGTCGAGCCGAGTCTCGCCTAAAATTCGTTTTTGAAACAAACCGGCAAGACTCGGGTAGACCCGGTCGACCCGAGCGGTCGAACCGGTTGAACCGGTCGACTCGGTCTACCCGGACCGGTTGACCAGGATCCAAAAAATTAAAAATAAAAAATTATAAATTTAAATATTTATTCATACTTTATTATAAATTTATAAGATATAATCATAAAATCATATTTATTTAATAATTAATTGATGAATTTGATCCAAATATAGATTTAATTGAGTGATTACACACATATTGGTCTTTTATAATTAAATTATCCCTTATATTTTTATTTTTTTGTGACCCCGGTTCGACCCCCGGTTGAACCCGGTCCGACCCCTCGACTCCTAACCCCCTAGCTTGCCTGGGTCAAACCCCGGTCCGGTTCTGACAACATTGGTTTTACTTAAGTTATGCTTTCGATCATTATCGCCAAGCATATAAGGTCTACTCGGGTTGAGCCATGCCTCCGGATTTCCACCAAGCATTGGTTTGATTCCATGTTGCCAAGCGATTGCTTTTTTGATCAAACTGTCGAATGTTACTTTCGATCGTTGTAAACCCCTATTTTTCTAGTAACCAAGATAACTCAAGAACCGGAAACCAAAACCTTAAACCGGAATAGCTTAAGACTGGAGTGAGAACTAGGAACCCTAAATCCGGCTTTTCCTCGGTTTCCAATTAAGAAACTTTATAAGAAAATTTAATCTTGAATATAGTTCTTGAATATAATTCAAACCAATAAAAGATCAGATTTTGAGAAAATTTCAATTCCGAGTCTTCTTGAGACCCATTATAGAAAAGCATGCCCCGGAACTTGAATTCCATAAATTTACTTGTAAATACTCATTTGAATTGAAATTAAATAAGGATTTCAAAAATATGAATTTCATAATTTTTTTGTTTATGAAAAATACAGTTATAACCTTTTTATTCGTATTTTCTTACTACCGGTAATTAAGTTGTCTTAATTACTATTCATTACTATTCACAAGTATAACCTACTGCTACTCACAAGTACACCCTACTCTTAATCCCTACAACCACTCAATTTCATTTGCTTTTCCAAGGATTATTTGTCTCTTAATTATTATTACAAGTTATGACACTTAATGTACAATCCATCAAAACAAATTAAATCAAAAATCAAATCTCTCCCCCCCCACATTGTGGCCGGCGTGATCCTCCCATTTCGCCCCATTTGTGCAAATTTTTTTTTAATTTATTTTATCTCATTTAACCTAATTTCACTTTATATATAAACCACATTTTCTCTCTCTCACTTCATTCTTCTCATTTCAAAATTTTATAAAAGGTAAAAAGCTCTCAAATTCTCCACCTCTCCCCCTATTGCCGTGATCTTCATGGCCTCTCACACACACACACACAACTTTCTTTTCCTTCATTTGTCTTCTATTTTACCTCTAAGTAAAAAAATTTGCTTCTTATAACCTTAGATCCTTGTAATGGCAAGGATATTCCTGGATATTTCCATCTAAAGGTCTCCATGATCTCTTACTAGGGACAAGGAAATGTCAATATAAGAATACCAAACCATCACAAAGTAGATCTTACATTTAAACAAGCTTTCATGCCATGAGCTTCATGATCATCCATCTAAAAGTGTTTTGAACAAAAGATCTTTCATAAAAATGTAGTTTTTATGTTTTCAAAACCTATTTAAGCACTTAAGATAGTAGATCTATCATTTTACCACTCATATTCATGTAGGCATTTTAGATCTCATCTTTATTTTGAGTTTATGTGCATTAATGGTCATCAATTCTTTTGTCTTGAGTAAATAACCTTGCTAGTATATAGATCGATAGGTAGATGAGTTGACGAAACCAAAAAGGAAAACACTTTTCAAGAAATGAACTAGTGTAAATTCGGATGGCATGAGAAACTTAGTTTAAAAACCCTTTTACCAACTTCATAACATGTGTTTTACAAGAAAAATGAAGCCTATAGGTGATAGATGATGTTTGATGATATTTTTCACGAGTTTAAACGAGTTTTTACCAAAGGAAATATTTAAAACAAGAGATGAAGTCTAATAGAAGTTTTGAGTTGAAAGTCTTGTAAGCAAAATTTGTAATAATGAATAGATGGTTAGAAAACACTAGTTTTCCAACTTTAAAAATTGTATTTTCTTGAATAAATGGAGTCCTTAGGGTATAGGTAAAATAAATACTTAAAGTTCTAAGTATAAAATACATTTTTCTTAAAAGAATCCACTTAAAAATAAATTTTGCTAAATTCGGATTTTTGTAACCACCCTAGTATGAGAATCACTTAAAAGTTTACAAATGAAGATTTAATTAAAGAAATAATGGCCTTAGGATATAGCTAATGTAAGGGTCAAAAATTTCTTTAAGGAAAGTAGAGTTTTCCTAAGGAAAATCCTAGAATAAGTTAGTGTGACCAAGTGTAGTAAAATTATTGTTAAACAATGGCATGAAATAGTGTCCTAAGATAAAGGTTATTTAAATTCTTTAAATCTAAAAATTTATAAGAACTTAGACACCTAAGAGTTCATATCATGACATTCATGATAGGGAAATTCATTACCATGACATTTATTTTCATTTTACACTTAGGAATCTCAAGAGCATTCATGAAAATCACATTTTCGGAATCAACATAACCGCTGGACAATCTGATCCTTCATTTCCGAGGCTTAGATATTTTCAAAACTCGATTTAAACTTCATATTTAGAAATCTCTTTTGAAGTAGATAGAAATCGATATAAAATTTGTGAAATTCCAAGTTAAAACGACCAAGTTATGGCCATTTTAAATCGGAACTTTGGAAATGACGCGAATTTCGATTTCACTAAGTTGTTTTAGAGTTTTAGTATGCTTAGATGGTAGAATACTTATTAGGGTATTTCTTTTGTGATTAGCCGAATCCGAGGACATCGAATCCTTACCTCCGGACTATTACTATTAAGAGACCGGCGAACCCATGGCCGAGTGAGTTTCTCCTCCCAATTCATTTATTGTATGTGCTTGATAATTAGTGCACTAGAATGTAGGACAAATGAATTGAATATGTATGATGTGGAATAATGAGAAATTGTATGTTGATGATGATTTGAGAACTCAAAATAAGAATATCGAAACCGGGTGATAAATTTTGATTGTGTAGTTACTTATGATGTATTGTCTGAGAAATTGTTTGATCGCTTCAATAAAATAACTTAATCGACTATTCGAACTAATGCCAAATTCTGACATGTGCATATCATAATCGGAAGGAGCATTAGCATTGTTCGGTTAATCGTGATCCATAAACGAGAATTATTGTTCGGATAATCATGATCCAAAAACGAAATAATTGTTCGGTTACCCATGAACCATAAACGGCATAAAGTTAGTACCACAGTATTCGTTAATCTGCTAACCCGGGATGGAGGGCGCAAGTCCATCCACATATGATTTCCGGATAGTCATATGTATGTTGTTCTCATGTGTTTGGTGCATTCACTTGCTTGTTTAATCACTTGTTTGAATTGTTGTGAAATGAATGTTGTTGTGGAAGATTTCACTCACTAAGCTAGTTAGCTTACGTCCCTACAGTATCTTCCTTTTGCAACTACCAAATATATGGCTTAGGCAGCGTGAACCGACTGTGCAGGTACAGGAGCTAGGAGTTTCCCTTAGAAGTTGAATTTCTGTTTAGATTTCCATAGAAAACTTTTAAGACTTTGGATGACTGTATAAGGCCATTAAATATTCTTTTGCGGGGGAATGCCCCTTAGTAAATGTAATGTTTATTTATGTTCATGAGTTATATCCTACTACTAATGTATGCCAAGTTAAGCTTTTATCTCCATTTGGACTTGTATTCTATTGTCGTAAAGGTACGCCTTACATCTATATGAGACTCCCAAAGGACTAAGGCGGTAATTCGGGAATCTTGTATGGCATATGGCGGACTGTTACGTATAGGGTACCCTATGGGCGTGACAACCGTGCTACTATCCTTTTCACCTAAGGATAATAACCTCATGCAATGTGACTCACTTCATGGTATGCATGAATCAAGTTACTTAAGATATCATAGCATCATTATTATCAAATTTAAGGTGATCATAGAATTTCATACATATCAAGTGCTATACTAAAACAAACATTTACTTACAATCAATTCCGACCTCGATATTCTTAAAATCCTTTCAACAATTTTCACATACATATCAATTTGTCTTTTCTTAATTCTAATATGACTAAACTACAAGCATAATCAAGTAAAGTGTTTTAAGGAAATAAACTCATGTTGCCATGTCGATACTTCTTCTAAATAGATGAGTCTCTCAAACAATCCACTTAGTCGAAATAATCTTCGGGATACGAGTATTCTTCCTCGGAATCACCTAGTCAAGGAAAATACCCAAAATGAGTATTTTTTGATAACTTTCTTGAAACTTGTCTAAACTATGTCCATAAGAACGTCAAAGTTCGTATAAAGGATAATTCCAATTTAAAAATGGCCATAACTTGGTCATTTTAACTCGGAATTACGCATATAATATACTGATTTCTATCTATTCGAAAATATCTATCCATTTCTGAAACTATTTTCATCAAACTAAATCATTTAGGCTCTAAAATAGTGGTAATCAAATTCACCACGAATTTTCCCATCCCAAAAGCATTTTGTTTCATTAAACCATCCAAAAATTGCTTTGATAAATACTTAGTTATCTATATAGTTGAAAAATTCCTTTTTCATAGATATATAGCTCACATTTCTTCCATGCTCAAGTGTTTGTTGTCTAACCAAATTTCTTGAGTAAAACAATGTTAATTAAAAGTATAGAAAAACCATAGTTTACAAGAAATCTATTTTGTAAATCCTTTAAAATGAATATTTTGATTTTTTTTTTTCAAAGAATTATTTCATGTTTATCTTACTATTTTTCTTAAAGACTTTTTAATACTATTAGATTTCTCTATTTTCCTTTTAGGATTTTTCAATATCGGCATCACTTTTTCTATTAGTTTTTCTATACAACTTTTCCTTGATCATTACTCGAAAAATCTTGGTTTGAAAACTCTCATTCCCTTTTTATGGGTTTCCTTATATTATGTTTTTATGGAAAACATTTTAGTATCGAAAGTCATCTTCTCTTGAAAACAAGGTAATATAGAAATGATTAAAAAGCTTTTCAAAACAAGAGTAGCTTTTAAAATTGTAGTGAGTTCTTCATAAAGCTTTAAAAAGAACAAATTTACTTTTGTTAGACTATAGATTCTAACTTTCATATAAAACCATTCTTAGGTGATAAAATCTCCTTTTTGTAAAATTATAATTGAAGCTTAAAGGTTTGGACAACAATCTTTATGGGCATGATTATGAGAAATAATAATAAGCAAAAATAACATAAATAATAAATAAAGTCAAGTATTAGGAGTCTTAACTTCTTCAAGGCTTCCGGGACTAAGAAGTAGACTAGTCCCAAAAAGAAAGAAAAAAATAAAAGAAAAAAATTTGTTTTGACTTGATGAGGACAAGTCTAAGATTAGAGACTAGTCTTAAAACAACATGAAATAAATAAATTGCAATGAAAGAAATAAATAAATTACTTTGCATGAAAGTAAATAAATTACAAGTGAGCTTATATGCTCTAAAGAATTATATATATATATATTATATATGTAGATATTACTTAGTTAGATATAATAACAATAATAATATGAACAAGGTAAAGTAACAACATAAATATATAAATAGATATTCATGAACAAGACAATACATGAACATAGTAGCTTCCATAACATTTAGTTTTAGAAACTCACACCAAGGCCATGTAAAGTTACATGATATGGGAGGAAGAATTTGTAAAGAAAAGTTTACCTAAAGAGTGTTTTAAGTTATTATGTGAATGGGTTTTGTGTATGTAGAAGGAGGTTTGAGAGTATTTTGAGAGAGTTTTGAGTGTGTATGTGGAGAGAGTGTTGAGAGAAGAAATTTAGAGAGATTTGGTAGTGAATTTGTGGGTAGTAATTGTGTGAAAGAAGTAAAAGAGGAGGAGGGTATTTATAGGAAAATGAGGAATGAATTTTGTGTGTTTTAAATAAGGAAAAATCAAAAGAAATTGAGAGAGGAATGGGGGAGGGCGCCGGCCACTTAAGGGAAGAAGGGAAAGAGAGGATTAATTTTTGTTTTTTATTGATTAAATGTAATAATCAGTAAAGTAGATATGAAATACAGTTATGGGAAAGGTAAAAGTAAAGATAATAGGTGTATAGAGTGTAAGAATAGGTGTTAGAAAAAGTAGAGATAAATGAATAGTGTAGAATAGTAATGAATAGTGCAATGTAAAGTAGATATGACTAATAAAATACCGGTAGTAAGAAAATACGCGTATAATTACAATATCTATTATTTTTACTTACTGAAAAATTATAAAACTGATATTTTTGAAAACCTTATATTTTTACAAGTCTAATGATATATCTGGAATATTTTTACTATTCCGAGCTCCGGAACACGTTTTTCAAGAATTGTATCTGTCCAGGTTCAAAACGATTTGTGGTTTTACTAATATGATCTTTTTGAGCTTTCTTATGTTATTACAAACTATTCTAGATATCTCTTACTTACTTTCTTAGGGTTGTGAACACGGGATTGCCGAGCTTAAACTATTACGTCTAACTAGGGTTTTGTTGACTTTAGGGTTTTCAATTGACCTTCTGATTTAGGGCTTAAGCTAAACCGATCACAAAACTTTGGGGGTTTACAACTCTTCATATTGTTTTGCTAAGTTTTTGTTTGGTTAGATAATAGATTAGAGGTGAGTATGGTAGATGCTAACGATCTATGAGAAATACGACTTAATACTTTCTATGCTATTTTGGTAAGTAAGCTTGTCTATGTTGGTGATTGCAATCGCAGTTGAACAGAACTTATTAGTATTTTTACAATTTTTTGGAAAAATTCAGCTTCGTGTTTGTGCTTTTAAAATAACCCACACACCAACACATATGTTATATAAACGATTTATGAATCTATACATAAATTGCATGTATCACATGCAATGCAATTTATGTATTATGCGTAAATTGCATGTGATACATGTAATTTTCCTTTGGAAAACTAAATCGTATCTTGTTCATGCAATTCCTTTGCTAAAAATAGAATGGCATAAAATAGATGGGATTTAACATTGTTAATTGTGTAATTAAAAATTATATCACTCATGTTTAGGTAATTTTTTTCTAAAGTTAGTAAACATATATTTCACCAGACAAATGTGTACAGGGACAAGACCATGGGTCTCGACCTCCCAAATCTTAAAAAGAAAAAAACCATTATTAATGTATATGTAAAAAATAAAAACCATACATGTTATATATATTATATAAAGTAAATTATGTCAAATGGATGACTATGGTCAAATGGATTAGTTCAATGTTATAAAGTAATAAATATATTTTACATTATAACTAGGGGTGAACGAGTACATGTTAGGTAAGGTAGGAAACCTTACTCTATAAGGTATAGACTACTAAATTTTGTATCTAGAGCCTCACTTGTAAGCTTGTATTATGGGCACATAGTACAAGGTATTCCATAGAAATGACAATTTATTTCCCATAAAATCTACAAATATTTCCATTATTTAGTAAATTTCAAGTTTATATTAATATATATGATTTCATGTATATGAAAAATTACCTTCGTTTTTAAATAAATTCACTATACACAACGGATGGGAGAAATTTAGAAGTAATATCTTAACATCACAACCTTTGCAATATATATATGTATATATATATGTATATATAATTAGTTTATCATGAAACTTGAATCATATAGAACTTCTTTATGTGATATGAAACAAAATTGAGAAACCTATAGAAAATTCTAAAATCAAATACAATAAAGGAATTTTTATATTAAATAGCCTCAACAAATAAACCAATACAATTCTCCTTTTTTTTTTTTTTTTTTTTTTTTTTTTGCTTATGCTACTCTTTTTCAAAAACATGTATAGTAAAAAACAAAGAGTATTATTATTTTTCTATTTTATTAATATTATTTATATTTTTTAAAGAATAGTTATATGATATCTTTATATCATGTAACCTCTTTATATTAAGCTACAAGTTCTAAGATAGTAATAGAGTATACAAACCTTGTACCCATAAACCATCCTATAAATGAAGGTTTTAGAAAATTTGTACCTATACTTTACCCTACTCTACCTACCTTACCTTATGAACCTTGATACCTATTCAAACATTCCTTGATTAAGCAAGTATGTATGGGTAGCTTACATGGCAAAATCACTCCTCTACCTTTGATTATAACTAATAACATTAAATTTGATTTGTTAGAAAAGAAAATAAATTAATTAAATAAATTCTTAAGGGCATTATTAATTTATATTTAGTACTCATAAACAATATATTTATGTATATAACATTTCAATGTTATAAGTTCTTTGACCTTAGGGCACAAAGAATTAGTAAATAACAATAGTCATTTCAACATACTAAATGATATGTCAAATATGTAATTTGTGTCAACAATTATAAGCTCTTTTAGATAATTAGCCCTAGGGTCTTGTTATGTTATAGGGCACATTGATATAATTGATTACATATATATTGTGACCAGTTATTAAATCACATTAGTATTTATTGCAATATTTCACTTATGATATAGTTTACTTATCAATCATATATTTTTGTTACGAGTAGGTAAGTTATTATAATTAATTAATATTAGTAATATTATAATAAGGGTCTTAATATTGTTAACTTTTTAGAATTATCTTAATATGTAGATCAAGTATGGTGTCATTATTTATCATATAATAGAATAATTCGTTTATTTTTTTTACTACAATACGTATATTGTTAGTTATAATATATTTTTTATAATATTAATACTACTATTATAAATTGTAGTAATAGCTTTTCATATACTTATTGTGTATTATGTGTCCAAGATAAGCACATGATTAATTTAGTAATATAGAATATTTTATGGCTATTAATTTTAGGGCTTTTCTATTTATAATCACTTGTTTTATATTTTGAATATTTCTATATGTGATAAATTATTTATATGATTTCAGTGACTTCCAAGGGTGTTACTAAAGAACGTAGTGTCATTAGCTTCTTTAATGAAATTAAAATTGTTTTTAATTAAACCTATAAAATAATTATTAATGATTATTTTGGAAATTTACTTGTTTAGACATTATGAAATTCAACGTATTTGATGAATCTAGAGATATATTTATTTTTATTTGTTGAAGATAAGATTTCACTTAGTGATTTATTACGCTATTTTTATTTGAAAATTTTTGGGGCATATTATTTTTTTCTAATTATATAAATATATTTTCGGAATTGACAGATAATTCTTTTAAGTTTGCTAGAGTCTTAATAATTACTTTATTAATTCTTTGATTGATCATTACTTGTTGATTGCAAAGAGATTAGGGGAAACTTTTGCTTATAACAATTATGATTTCTTAAACTATGATTAAATTTTTTATATTTTTAATGTTCTTAAATCAAGAAAAATTAGGAGTGATTTTTGTGACTTTTTCAAAACTTCTTCAAGACTATTCATCCTATTATTGCGAATTATCGAAATTGCGTTATGTAAAAATTAAGGGGTTTACAATAAGGATGAGAGTACAAGTAATATTCCCCACTATATTGCTATAACGAAACTGATTGTTGTACTTTGATTTGTGTAACTTGGCCAATGTAATTGATTTAATTAATGAACTTAGTTTCATAATTTGTATCTTACGTCTAATGTGTAGTTTCAAATAGGGATGTAAACGGGTCGGGTTCGGGTCAGGTCATTCTATCCCAAACTCGATCCGATTATAAAATGGGTGTCCCAAAACCCGACCCGATTGGTAAAAAATAATAAAAAAAAAGGAGAAAGGCATCTGAATAATGAAAGAGGAGAAGAGTAAGCTGATATGGGGATGCGTTTGTACGGAGACATCGGCTAGTCATAGTGGATAAATTAACTTGGTTTGTGTTTTAATTATTTTAGTTCCAAAGTGCCGCAGATCATCATTTTCTACTATTAGAGTTTTCAATCGTATTTCCTCTCTATAACTCTAGCTTTGGTTTGGAAGTGTTCAAAAAATTTGCTTTTTGATTTATTTTTTTATTTTTTTAATTTTTTTATGTCTTATTTTTTCCCTAAACTTGGTCTATAAAATTATGAGAAAATTAATTTTTATACTTTGTTGTGTTGCTTGGGAAAGAAATGAATTTTAAAAAAGTGGGAAGGTTGCACATGGAAATCGATTTTCTCTGGATAATTGGTCAGTGATTATTAATTGTAAATATAATTTATATCTTAGCATGTGACTCAATATATGAATAACAAAATGATTATATAAAAAGCATCATTCAACTAATGAATAACTAAATTCCTTAAACTAAAATTTTAAATTTTTTTAATTAAATCGGGTCGGTTTTCCCAACGGGTTATGACTATAACCTAAAACCGACCCTAAACCCTATAGGGTCTGACCTTATAGGGTTTTTAGCGGGCGGGCGGGTATCCTATAACGACCCGCCCTGATTGCATCCCTAGTTTCAAATAAGCCCTTTATTTGATTTGACAATGCCTTAAGTTTTGTTTATTTGATTTGAAACAACTTAATAGAAAGTTCTCAAATAAGCCCTTTATTTGATTTGACAATGCCTTAAGTGTTGTTTGATATTGGCTAATAGTGCCCTTCTATTTCAATTTGAATAGTGCTCCTTGAAGGCCATCATATTCTAAAGGACCAAATCTTAGCTCTAATGCTTTCAAGAAAGCACCCTCATTTACGGTTTGATTATAAATTTGCATCTACTAGAACCAATCGGAAGCATCTCTGTCCAAGGCGAAGGTTGACATGGTAAAACGTTTAGGCTCTTCAACTATATATAAATTGAAGATTTGTTAAATTGTGGAAATCCGTTTCTTTGCCCCCTTACCCGAAAACTTTTGCAATTCAAGCTTGATGTTACAAACCAAAATATCATTCCTTTTAGGATTAATATAAAAAATTGTACTTGAACTTTGACAAAATATCCAATTAGGTACTTAAACTTGAAATTGATTAATTTAGTACCTAAATTTTGAAATTAATCAATTTAATACTTAGAAAAACTTTTTTTGCACGTTAACAATACCTCCATCAAATTCTTTTAGGTACTAAATTGATTTATTTCAAATTTTTTGAGGTACTAAATTGATTAGTTTCAAAATTCATATACTGAATTGATTAATTTCAAAGTTTAAGTGTCATTCATGATATTATCCCTTTCCTTTATTCAATGATGACTCCAATACTTCTAATGTTGATCTTGACTATGGATTTTGAGTATAAGGACGCTACTTCTCTAACAAGTCCATTCTTCTTGATAATTCTTGGAATAAGTATCAAGAATACTACAAGAAAATTGATCTTTAGAGAGATAAATTCTACGATAGAAAACTAGTAAGAAAAGTTATACTTATAATGTAAGAATTGAGGATGATGATTTTTGCGATGGAAATTTATGTTTAAAGACATAATTTCTATCTCTAAATTCTAGTTCCTTTTTTTTTTTTATAGTGCAATGTTTCTCAAATTGCTACTATTTTCATTGAATTGTCAAAAACATATTCTTGATGTAATCTATGTCTAACGCCATGGACGCACAGGCGTAAATAAACTAGGATTTGGAAAGCCTAGGCTTAGCTCGTTTAACAAATTACCAATCTTGACCTGATCCAAACTTATTAATAAGCTTGAAATATATAGGTTCAAGCCCAATCTTATTAAGCATTTGAAAGCCCAAACTCAGTTCATTTACATAAATAATTATATATTATATTATACTAATATATTAATATATTAAATAAGCTTTTAATGAGCTTGGCATGCAAGCCTTTAATAAACCTACTTACGAGCCTAAAGAAATCATCATATTTGTCTTTTTTAGCTAAATGAGCCCAAACAGCCTAAAATGAGTCGAACTAGAATAGAACAGCTATTTTGCACCCCCACATAGATGTATGAGTGTTTCTTGTTCCTGGAGTCATGGAAAGACAAGCCCACACCTACTAGGCCATCCCACTTCCCTTAATAACCAAAAAAAAAAAAAAATTATATTCTCATATATTGAAATTTTTTTTTTTTTTTTTGCCCATCCATATATTGATTTACATAGTTATCATTCTTTTTTCTTTTGTCATTTGTTGTATAGATATAGACATTTGCTATTATTAATGAATTTTTTTTTAAATAAAAAGAAAGGAAAATAATCTATCTATTCACATATTTACTTCCACCATAGATAATTTCAGTAGAGGCAAGTTTAATCTTTAAACTTATTAAATAAATGCATTCAAAAACCTTTTTAATTAAACTTAGACTATATCGAGTTCTATGAAGTTGTAATTTGATTCAAGTTTTATCATAAAAATATAAAATATATATACACGTTTTCTAAGTTTTCTAAAATAATGAAGTTTATCGAAGTAGACACAAGCTTATTAAGCTAGGGAATTTAATCTATTTGTTGAACTTCAAGATTTATAGCACTCCATTTACAATTTTACATCGATTCTTTCGAATTCAGTATCCAGCAACTGCATATTTAATTAATTGACGTCCCGTGGAAAATGAAGACGGCACGTACTACGTATGTATATCAGTGGTTGTGTCATCTTTTCCAATGCTGACGAAAACAATACAACACCCTGAATACTTTTGTAGTTAGCTATAATTATAAACGTCATGCGTACGAGAGACATTGTAACCTCGAGCTGTTTAATTTTAGATTTTAGGTGGTGTCTGTCGAATTTCAGCTAGACCAGGATTCGTCTTTCGTCAATTATGAAACGTCTAATCTTTCCTAAGGAAAAATATTGCTTTTCACCATTCCATAATAATAAATTGAAATGGTTGGGGCCAAGCCAACAGTACACTGTCTATATCACTCATTAGACAATAGAGATGTCCAACGATATTAAAAAAAAGGTGCTGAATTCACGTACCTTAACTTACAAACAAAAACATGACAATAAAGAAGAGCTAAGTAGTGGCAGAGACTTGTCTATCACTCCGGGCCCTATTACAATTTTCAACCTCAGACGGGTAACATTTTTGTCTTCCAGAAGAGGACATAGGTTGTGCCGTGCAGTAAACCTTTTCGGTTTTGTGAATTAAATCTCCAACTTTTTCTAAGTGGGAAAATTGTTGTTGCCAGTCGCCAATTGGCCACTTGTAATAAAGTGGTGACCTGATAAATCGGTCACCCACTTATTACCATATTTTGAAATTATAATAATACCGTATACAAACCAAAATAGTAGATAATAGATATGGATTACGGTTATTATTTGCTATAAATATTACATATGGACTTAAGCACTAAATTTAGACTAAAATAGTAAATGTAGAAAAAAGTTTGTACTCACTATAAATACCATATATAAAACAAAGTATTGGATTTGAAATCAAAATAATGGAGAAGGATAAAAGTTCCTACTCGCAATAAGTATCACATATGGACCAAAGCACTAGATATAAATCAAAGTATTATATGTGGACGAAAGTTGATACTCAATTAAAGTGTTACAAAAAAACCATAGTACTGAATATAGACCAAAATAGCATATAAAGCGAAAGTTGGTACTCGTTATAAGAAGCATATATGGACCGTAGTACTACATATGGACCAAAATAACACATATGGACAAAAGTATTATATAGCATACCTCCAATTCATATCGGTTATTGTGACTTATGACTTATGAATAAGTAACTTTCAAATCCTAATTTGGAGATGAATCTCCATCAAAAAGAACATATCAAGTGTATACATATATATAAAACATATCATGCATTGACCAAAATTCAAATTGCTTTAATGGATGAAAAATGTAACTTTAAGTTATATTTTTATATGCAAATAATTTAATAAATTCTTTTTCTAAATTTTATGATTAATTACGTGACGACTATGAAAATCATCACTTTAGTTATTGCCCAATATCTATATATTTTAATATAGCTTTGTTATTGATTCTTATCTTATGGCTATAACTTTATCAATAGAGATTATATTATTCATGTGAAAGCTATGTACTAACATAAGTAAATTCAACATATAATGTCACTTGCAAAGAAGTTAAAGAGCCCAAAATCTATACCAAGATGTATTAAAAAAAATTCAAAAAAAATACTACATGGGGATTATAATATGCACAAATATGTGTGTACTATACATTATATTATTGTGGCATCTATATTTTAAATATATATTTATATAATATATTAGATGCATAATATTTATCTAACATATAGATAGTGTATTTATCACTTATAGATTGTATGCGTGTTATAAATTTTGATGTATATTGTACAATAACTTATTTGTTTTATACTTTTATAGCTAGTACATAGATTAACCTTGTAATATCCAATAACTTAATTAGATTTTTTTTAACCATATCTTTTTTTCAGAATGGCATATGCTATAAATTTGATAATGTGACTTCAAACAATTTAAAATAGGATGTTATTACAAATATTGCAATCTTATCATGAGGTGTAAATTTAATAAGGAATAGTTATTTCTTCATAATTTATGCTCTCTTTTGGTGGTTGATTATATCTATACTTTCATCAAATTAATATATAGCATGTAATATATATAATAGAATTCAATGTATGCGCACTATGTATAGTGTAACCACATGCATTATATATAATACATATAACATATTACAATTATACACAATAATTTATGATGAATTGAAATGATGACTATATTGTATACATTTTTTCAATATTCAACATAAAAGGCAATAAACGGTGTGTTATAACTATGCAATTGTATCTAATTTATGCATATATAATCCTATGCAATATATATATATATATATTGTAATGATTACGCATACATACAAGAGTTGGATATGGACCGACTAAGCTTGGTTTTTAGTAAAAACCAAACAAATTACAATTTATGATTCAATTTTTTTTCCATATAAAACCAAACCATCAAATACTGGTTTAGTTTGGATTAGAAAATTTTCAAACCATCAAATAACAATTTGGTGCTATTCGTGTTACATATTATATTGAAGTTTTTATTGGAAAAAAAAAAGCTTTATTCTAATCTTTCAAATATATGTAGATATTTAAATATTTAAACAACTCTATGATATATCACATTCATAGTCCACAGTCCTCCATAAAATCATGCAATCACTAGTCAATTATCCACTTATAGAGTACATTCACTAACTAATAAGTAAAAAGTCATAATCTATAACCCTCTATAAAATCATCATCTCAATTATCTACCGACAAGTTTGGAAAAAAAAATCTAATGACAAAAGTCATCAATAAATAAAAGTTATATGCTAACAAATTATATCGAACAATTAACACATAGTAAAAAAATATGGCTAAATAAACAAAGTTCATACTCTACAGAGTTAAAAGGATTAACCAAAAAAAAAAAAAAACATTAAGTCACTTATGGAACAATATATGTTGAACCTATCAAATAATAAAATCATAATAAAACCATAAGAACATGTATAACCTTTAATAAATTATCATAAGAAAATTTATAGCTATGTGTAAAATTTTATTATGTAATTTTATAATGATTTGGTTTGTTTTTACAAATTGGTTTGTTTTACCTCTCTAAACAAATCATAAATTAACAAATTGGTTCATATTGGAAGTTTTCTAAACCAAATTATTTTAAAAAAATCATATATTTTATTTGGTTTAGAGATTGGTTAGATTTTCTTATTATTATTTTTTTTTTGTCTATCCCATAACACATACATATATACATATATATATATATATAGATGAAAAAATAAAAAGCAAAAAACAAATGAAAAAAAAAAAAAAAAAAGCTGCTGAGCCTTAAAATAAAGTATCCAGACGGTGACTTGCAGCAATAAGGTCCCGTGAAGTGTTGAAAATATATATCTATATATATAAGAATAATAATACATTGAAATGGTAAACGTTTCTAAAAGAACCACATTAGTATCTATAGACATACAACAGCAGCTAATTTATTTAATGGGATTGATATTGACCATGATCTATAGGATCCATCCAGGAGCTTAACTCAACCGATGAAATTCGGAAGATTTAGGACTTTCAAACTACCTTATTCCCCTTCAGTCGGCGTAGTACGAGGACGCATTATGGACCACTAGATCTATAGGATCCAGAATAGTTTAAGCCAAATCTAGTGGCTTACAATCAAGCTCTTTATTCACAAGATGTAAACAACAAAATTTTTGTCGAGAATGTCGAGCTATTGTTTGAGATTGGTGGGTGTTGTGGGGAAAAGTTGAAGGGTTATGAGTGGTCGAGGAGTGCAGCAAACTATTGGTGAATTTGATGATGGACAAATGTCGATCATCATCATTGCTTGATCTCTACCGTGCATTTTAGTTGGCGACTGCTTCACCTCGATCTTCTCTAGCGTGTCCAGTTTCCTTTTATGATGACTCATCATTTGCATTGTTGGGCTTCCAGACACCCCTCCCTAAAAATCCATCCATTAGAGGGCAAACAGAAGTTAGAAGATTCCTTAAAAGTTGGATAAAAAGGCTTTAAAGTTGGAAGGTGCTGTAGGAAGTATTTACCAAACCCTAGAGTTGAAAAGCATATATATCCATATTCAATCGTACTCAAGAATACATGAGCATATAGAACGAATGTAAATTTATTACCTGAGAAAGCAACACCCCAGCATCATTAATCTTAGGGTTTGTTGTATAAGTCATAGTGGCAGCAGAACAGGTGGGGACTGAATGAAGCGACGAAGGAGGATATTATTATGCTGGTGTTGGTGATAATGGGGACGATGCTTGCTAATAATTTTGCTTCTCATATTTAGTCTTTCTCTTGCTTTGTGATTCTGAAACCAATAAAAAACATTTTTGCCTTGTATTTTTCCATACATCGAAAGATGGGCTGTGATCTGTTGTATCTGTGTTGCGTTGGGTGTTCGAGTCCCATTCCTATATATTTCTTCTAGGATCATAAGCTGTTCAGGTGTAGGACACCATCTTGTTGATGTTGACGTTGTTGTTGCTGTCGTTGTTGATGCTGTGTTGATGAAGGCATTATTAGCCCAGTTTGTCTCAGTGAAAGTTTAGAAAATGCCTACTCGGAGATATAGCTAGGATGAAAATGAGAAATGGAAACGTCATTGGATGTAATGAGAAGATGTATTAATAGAAACCTCATGAGCGCATACATTTATATTGGCCGGTCATGTTGCAATAATTATTCTCTCAATTTCCATCGCTTTTCTCTACATATATATTATATATATTGTCAAATCTTTGTTTAGATGGTATTTGTATGATAAGTACTTGAGTTATACAAAAAAAAAAAAAAAAAAGAAGAAGAAGAGGAAAATAAGATCACAATTAATGTTTGTAAATCCCCGAAATTTTGGATCCGAATTATAGTTTAAACCCTAATCAGAAGTAACCAGATTTCTAGAGTCAACCAAACCCTAGTTTACCGCAACCGCTTAAGTCCGGCATTGCCGTCTTCTCAAGCCCTAGAAAACGAAGTTGGAAAAATTAGTTGTAATAGTTCGTAATAGCTATAGGTTTTATAAAAATATCAGATTGAAGAATTTCGAGTGTCCTTTGAACCCGATCGGACATGATTCTTGAAAAACGTACCCAGAAGACCGGAATAGGAAAATTATTCCGAATATACCGTTAGACTCGTAAAAGTATAAGATTTCCAAAAATATCAATTTCGTAATTTTTCGGTAGCTAGAAATATCAGATATCGCTTTTATACGCGTACTTTCTTACTACCGGTATTTAATTGTCATGTCTACTTTTACATTACTATTTTCTACTATTCTACACTATTCACCTATCTCTACTTTTTCTTACAACCTATTCTTACAAACCATACATCTACTTCTTACACATTTTCATTTCCAATACAACTTCACATCTTTCATTTCTCTCTTTTAATTAACAAAATAACAAAAAAATAAAATTCTCTCCTCCCCACACACAAATGGCGCCGGCCCTCTCTCTCTCCATACTCAATTTGTTTTAATTTCCAATTATTTAATTAACACAATTTATCTCCCACATTTTCCTATAAATACCCCCTCATACCTTCACTTCTTTCACACCTCTTCTTCTCTAAAGTTACTTTACAAAAATTTCTCTCCAATTCCTCTCAAGAGTTCTTTCAAGAAGTCTTATTAGTTTAGCCTCCTTTAGGTAAGAAATTTCTCAAGAATTCTTCATGTTCATCTACTTAGTATGAGCTTAGTGTATGTTTTCTAAAACCATGAAGGTTAAGAAAGCAACATTAGGTTCATGCTTTGTTTTTGTTCATAAACATAATTCCTCTATGTTCATTTATGTTTTTTTATGTTCTTTACTATGTCTATATACTATATATATATATATATATATATATTATTTAGAGCATATAAGCTCATTGTTTACAATTTATTTATCTTTCATGCAATTTATTTACTTCATTGCAATTTATTTAATTTCAAGTTGATTTTAAGACTAGTCATTCTAGTCTTAGACTTGTCCTCATCAAGTCAAAACAATTTCTCTTTCTTTTCTTTTCGGGACTAGTCTTTCTTAGTCCCGGGGTACCTTGATGAAGCTAAGGTCCCAATACTTGATTTACTTTATTATTTACTTAAGCTTTCAAGTTATTTTTACCTTATATTTCTATAGCTTATGATTCATATTCATGCATGAACATAATGTTTTTGTCTCAACAAAAATAGAGGAGGAAGTGTCTTTCTAAAACTAAAGGTTCTTGTTAAATAAAAATAGGAAATAGATTTCCTAAAAACTCATGAACATGCTTGGAAATGATTTTTCTTACATAAACAAAAGGTTTTATGAAAACTTATCTTTCATCAAGAAGTAGAAATTCTTTTGGAATCATTACAAGAAACAAAAATTGACATTTTATTACTTTTGAACCCAAGTTTTGAAAATAAAACCACACCTTAAGAATTTAAGAAATTAAGAGATTAAATTTAGAAAAAGAATATTCATCTCAATAACTCAAGATCTTTCAAAAGTAAATAAATATTCAATAGAATCTCAAGTTCAAAGTCTTTTAAAACCTTACCTTTTATAAGTTGAGACAACTTCATTTACTTCATACATTTGTTATGAGTCATTAAAATATATAATACCTTTCAAAAGTTACAAAATAATTGAAATATTTATCTTTTCAAATGAGCTTTGTTTACAAGAAGGAAAACAAGTGTTTGCAAATTCGTGGCAAATCTGGTCGCTACCTTTTCGGAACCCAAACGACTTAGTTTTATAAAAATAAGCTTAGAAATGCGTAGATCTTTTCGAGTAGGTAGAAAACGATATATTATACGCGAAATTCCGAGTTAAAATGAGCAAGTTATGGCCATTTTAAGTTGGAATTTCCCCTTATACGATTTTACCACGTTTTAAGAAAGTTTAGAATCTTCAAGAATAGAATTTCATGAAATACTCATTTTGGGTATTCTTCTTGATTAGATAATCACGAGGAGGATTGTTCGTATCCGAGGATTACTACGATTAAGTGGAAATTCCGAACGACTCATCCATTTCAAGAAAGGTGTCATCATGGCTGAGTGAGTTTACTTCCCGTTAATTTTCTCATACTCTCGAGTGTGCTTGTAAAATTAGTTGCACTAGAATTTAGACAAAATCAAAAGGAAGTGTATGATAATACGTTGAAGGAATACTAAGTATATCGAACTGATTTGTTTATAATAAAGTTGTATGTGCATTAATATCTTGAAGTGTTTGAAATTGTTGATCTTGAAAGAAGTTAAATGTAACTACTAGACTTTAATTAAAGAAATTATTCATGCACTTCATATGTTGAGTCACATTGCATTCACTACTATACAATTGGTGGGACAAGTGTATAATAGTGGTGGTAGACATAACCGGTATATCATGTAAGTGGCGAGTAGGAGCCAGTAAGAACTACTTAAATTGGTGGCTAGTAGGAGCCTGTAATAACTACAAGTTTTTGATGGCGTATAGGAGCCGGTAAGATCTATAAAAGTGTTTTTAAAAGTTGTGGCTGTAATTGGCCTGAATACCCAACCCCGAATGAAGGGCGTAAATTCATTCAACATATGATTCCCGGAAAGTCATATGTCTTGTATGCTCACGTGGTTGTTGCATTTCATATGTTTGAATAATAAACTTGATTGATAATTTTCTTCGAGTATGAATTCTGGGATTTACTCACTAAGCCCATAAGCTTATACCCCTATAGGTATTTGTATTCTCAGGAGCACCTATTTTGTGCCCGAGGTCTTCCAGTATCCGTATACGTTTTATATTGAAGCTTTTGGAGGAAATCTACTCGAAGACTTAGATTAGAATTCCTTTGAAATCTTTAATGTAGTATTTGGATGTTATGAAGTTTATCTCGATCCTTGGAATTAGCGGGGGTATGCCCCTAAGAAATTATGTAATAGACCTTGGTTATTAATGATATACTTTATTTCTAGATTCTTGTATTTATCTTTACTTGCTTAAACTATGCTTCCCAAAAGCGTTTCCTATTACCGTGTTAGACGCCTTACATATAATACTAAGGCTTTCGCATGACTAAGGTAGCCATTCTTAAGCCTTGATGTTATATGTGGCGGACTGCCACGTTTAGGGTACCCTTGGGGCGTGACAGTTTAAGTTGGTATCAGAGCAACAAGTTTATAGAAATAAAGGTAATAGGAATAAATCTAGAATAGAAAAAGATAGATATGTTTACGAAAGGACTTAGATAGGATTAGACAAGTTTAGAAGTTCTCAAAAAGGAGAATTAATGACCTCCCTTGTCCTTTATAAATTACTCTTGGAGAAATTAGAGTTAAGGCCCAATGTTTGAACTTAAGAATTGGTGAAACCCTTGTGGACTACCGGTTGAAAGTAAGAAGCCTATGTATGGAGTTTTCCCTATTAGACAGACTTAGAAGTTTCTTACGATATAGAATGTCTTACGTACCATTACAACCACACCCTATGCTCCAAAAAGCTACGTTTTTTTCCCGAAATAATAGATGTTTAGTTTTCCCCGATTTTTGAATTTGGAATTCCATACGCCGAATATATATATCTATGCCCATGATGAGCCAGCAGATCATGGACGAGATAAGGATATTTCCAACCAACGTAAAGCCAGTCCAGATTCCAAATGGCCTGATGAGAATATCCCGAATCGAAGACGATCTCGCGTGAGAAACCTGATCGAGAAAGAAGTGACGGAAGTATCCGATGAGGAGTACGCAGCGCAGACGAAGTTTGATCAACGGGAGCCAAGTACGTTTACAAATCAACCCTCCCGTAAAGGAAAAAGAATGATGGACCGAAGCAACTTGAAGCTGTTCGTAACTAAAATGGCTAAGGACGACTTCTAGACCTAACCACCGTAATGCAACTCCCCCACCAGGAAGAAAAGATCAAAGAAAGAAGGAAGGATCCACATGAGCAATCCCATGTGTCCAACAAGAATTTTGTAACCAGATCGACTTAGGATATAGGATCGATTAGTAGTTTAATTTATGTTTTCGAAAAAGTGTTTGATATTTGTTGTATTTTGAATTTCTTTTGTAAACCTTGATTTCTTTATAAGATTTTATTCCCTTCTATACTTTTTAATTAAATATTTTGGTTTAAACAAATTTCATCTCTTGATTTAGTTGCTTAAATTTCTCTTGTGTGATATTTCCCTTTTTATGTTTAATTCTTTGAAAATTTCCGCAATTTCCGTAACTTAGTATGTAAAAGACTTAATAATCTAGTATTTACGTAAACAATTAAAACAGCCGACCTAGAAGGGGACGACCAAGGATGAGGCAGGCATCGAATAACCCGCCTGAAGAAGTTAACCAACCAGAAGTACCCCCTGTGGCTCCTGCCCCAGACCAGCAAGGCAATCTCCAAGCCACTCTGGGTCAATTAACACAGCTTCTTAATGTGTTAGTTCAACAACAACAGAGGAATATGCCACCTCAGGCACCAGCACAAGCACCACCCCAGCAAGCACCCCAAGCATCTGTACATGGACCAGCAGCAGCTGATGCTCAATCACATACAGCACCCTTGCCGCCTCCACCACCACCAAGACCATACAGAACTTCACTCCCAGATTTTATCAAAAGTAACCGTTACTTTGACGGAGCTTTTGGGAAACCAGATGAAGCAGAAGATTGGCTCGTGTAGATAGAACAATCTTTTGCCGCCTATGAAGTTCCTCATCATCTGCGAATAAGCTATGGTACTTACATGTTGAGGTTTAATGCCCGCGTTTGGCGGGAGTCCAAGAGTAGGGAATTGCCGCCACCTATCACCTGGGAGATGTTTCGGAATGAGTTTCTGGAAAATTATTTCCCTGGAAGTTTAAGAGTAAGGTATAGTGCGGATTTCTTGCACATATCCCAGAAAGGAAAATCCATAGAACAATATGAGATGGAATTCAGCCGACTCCTGCAGTATGCTCCGGATTCTTATAAGTATAGTGAGGAGCTGAAACGACAAGTGTTCCTAAATGGGTTAGATGAGGATTTAAGGATGCGATTAGAAGAGTTTGACATTCGCACCTTCAGGAATTGGTTGAAAGAGCAAGAATTGTTGAAGGGGCCAAGAAAAGGAAAGCGGGACTTTGAGAAGAAAGTGCATGTGTTTGGAAGGAAATTTCAACCAGGAACAAGCTCCAATTTCCCTTCTAAGAGGTTTAAACCAATTAGCAACTTTAAGGGAAATTTCAGTGGATAGAAGGATAATTAAGGCAGCAGTAAGTTGTTGGAAATGCAAAGGGGCGCATTACCCGAAGAGATGCCCCCTTCTCCAAACAAGTGTTATTTCTGTGGTGACCCGAGCCATAAGATTCCGGATTGCCCAAAGAAAGCTTCTACGACTTGTTTCGTATGCAAGCAATTGGGACATTTTGCTAACGAGTGTCCCCAAAGGAATCTCACACAAACCGACCTGTTGGATCCTCGGAGGACTTGCCCCGAGGAGTGGGAATGGAAGCGGAAGTCGCTCGGCATCGTCTATGCATGGGCTGAGAATTTACAACCTTGAAGGCAATGGGTCTGCGAGGAGGATGCCGAAGAAGGAGTAGAGTTGGCTGCCCTGGACCATGGAGAGGAGTATGACTATAGCTTGGTTACAGGTTAGCCTCAACCTTTAAAATATATGTCTGTTTTGATATCTGTTGAGTATAAAGTTATGATGTATGTTGGAAATAATAGATATCTAGGGAACCTTTTAAGGACAATAAGAATAGTAACACGCGCGTTGAACGCAGGAACCATAAATAGGGGACCTAACCGCTTATACCCTCTTCGATATGGTGCAACACATTCCTTTGTTGCCACTAGTATAGCCTTGAAGACCGGTTTACCTATCACCACAATCACAACAAGTTTTCGTATAAAAACCCCACCGGTAGTGTGGTGACTACCAAAGAAGTAATAAGGAATTGCCCCATGAAGATACAAGGCCATGAAGCAACTACCGATCTTATAGTAATAGAAATCAGCAATACGAGTGATTCTCGGAATGAGTTGGTTGTCCATGGTGGAAGCAAAGGTAGATTGTAGAAATAAAAAGGTGGAATTCATGGGACAAGACGGGAAGAAAGCTACATTTTTGGGAAGAATCTGCAAAAAGTTTGGAGTTAAGTTCGTTCGAGTAATTGAAGAGGTTGAGGAAGGAGTTGAAAGTTATGTGGGAAGTAAAATAATAAAAAATACGGAGGAGGATAAGAAAGACCCAACATTGACGACATCCCCATCGTTAATGAATTCTCTGATGTTTTTCCAGAAGAATTGCCTGGGTTACCCCCAAAACGAGAAATCGATTTTGAGATCGATTTGATGCCAAAAACAGAACCTATATCCAAGGCACCATACCGAATGGCACCTGTTGAGCTCAAGGAACTTAAGAAGCAATTACAAGAATTGCTTGACCAAGGATTTGTTAGACCAAGTGTCTCGCCTTGGGGAGCTCCGGTATTATTCGTAAAAAGAAAGATGGATCGATGAGGTTGTGTATTGACTATCGAGAACTCAACAAGGTCACTATAAAGAATAGTATCCATTGCCAAGGATTGACGATCTCTTTGACCAACTACAAGGAGCAAGTGTATTCTCACGCATTGATTTGAGATCTGGATACCACCAGCTGAGGATAAAACCAGAGGATGTGTCAAAGACCGCTTTTAGAACTCGGTATGGACACTATGAGTTCATGGTCATGCCTTTGGATTGACTAATGCACCAGCTGCTTTCATGGACTTGATGAATCGGGTGTATAAGCCGCTCTTGGATAAATGCGTGATTGTCTTCATTGATGATATTTTGGTCTATTCTAAAACACGGGAGCAACACAAAGAACATCTGAGAATGGCATTACAAACCTTAAGGGAGCACAAGTTATATGCCAAATTATCCAAGTGTGACTTTTGGTTGGACCAAATATCTTTTCTAGGACATGTTATCTCAGGGAAAGGAATATCAGTAGATCCTGAAAAGATTAAGGCCGTAATGGAATGGAAACAACCAAGGACGGTGACTGAGATTAGAAGTTTTCTTGGATTAGCTGGCTATTACAGGAAGTTTGTGCAAGATTTCTCAAAAATAGCTAAGCCACTAACTCAGTTGACCCAGAAGAATGAAAGATTCATTTGGAATGAGAAGAGGGAACAAAGTTTCCAAGAGTTAAAGCAACGGTTGGTATCTGCTCCAATTTTAACCTTACCGATCCAAAAAGCCATATACCGTCCATAGTGATGCGTCAAGAAATGGCTTAGGATGTGTGCTTATGCAAGAAGGGAAAGTAATTGCTTATGCTTCACGGCAGTTGAGGCCGCATGAACAAAATTACCCGACGCATGATCTTGAGTTAGCCGCAGTTGTTTTGCTCTCAAGCTTTGGAGGCACTACCTATATGGACAGAGATGCGAGATTTATACGGACCATAAGAGCCTCAAGTATTTATTACACAAAAGGAATTGAATATGAGGCAAAGGAGATGGTTGGAGTTGATCAAAGACTATGATCTTGGAATAAATTATTGCCCTGGAAGAGTGAATGCGGTAGCAGACGCTTTGAGTCGGAAGAACCATGGAGAAGTTGCAGCCATGCTCACAACTCAAAAAGAACTTATAAAGAATTCGAGAGATTGAGCATCGAATTTGTGGGGCAAAGTGCGGAAATAGAAATTTCCCATTTGGTAATGGAGCCAACCCTGATAGATAGAATCAAAGAATCTCAACGATATGATGAAGTCATACAAAAGTTGAAAAGTGAGATACAGGAGGAAGTATGACGATTTTGAGATAGATGAGGAGGATGTAGTAAGAATGAAGGGAAGATTATGTGTACCAAATGATGAGGAGATGAAAAAGGAAATAATGGATGAGGCATAACTCGGGATATACCATGCACCCCGGTGGTACCAAGATGTACCAAGACCTTAAGAGTCGCTTTTGGTGGAATGGTATGAAAAAGGATAGCTGAATTCGTAATGAAGTGTCCCATATGTCAACAAGTAAAGATTGAACACCAAAGGCCAGGAGGACTTTTGAAACCATTGGCCATACCAGAATGGAAATGGGACCAAATTACCATGGATTTCGTATGTGGATTGCCCCGAATCAGCCGGATATGATGCATATGGGTAATTGTGGATCGACTTACCAAGTCAGCACACTTCATCCCCATCAACATGACCTACTCGATGGAAAAGTTGGCCCGGCTATATGTAAGGGAGATTGTGAGACTGCATGGAGTTCCAGCAGGGATTGTATCGGATCGGGATCCTCGATTCGTGTCAAAATTCTGGGAGCCTTCAGAAGTGTATGGGACCAAGTTACATTTCAGTACGGCTTACCATCCACAAACTGATGGACAATCAGAGCGAACTATCCAGACTTGGAAGACATGTTAAGAGCTTGTGTTATGGAATTCAAAGGAAGCTGGGAAGTACACCTACCTTTGGTAGAGTTTGCTTACAACAACAGCTATCATTCAACAATTAAGATGCCACCGTACGAAGCTTTGTATGGAAGAAGGTGTAGATCGCCTCTATTTTGGGATGATGTGGAAAAATTAACAATTGGACCAGATCTCATCCAAGACGCCTCAGATAAAGTCAGGATTATTCAGCAAAGGATGAAAGAGGCCCAAGATAGACAGAAAAGTTGGGCAGATAAAAAACGACGAATCCTTGAGTTTAACGTTGGTGATCATGTGTATCTGAAAGTGAATCCGATAAAGAGTATTCATCGTGTACGGGCTCGAGGAAAGTTAAGCCCAAGGTATATCGGACCTTTCGAAATCCTCGAACGGTAGGAGATTTGGCTTATCGCTTGGCTTTACCACCAAACCTGTCGGGAGTACATAATGTCTTCCATGTCTCAGTGCTAAGAAAGCATATCCCCGACCCTGATCGGATTGTGGAGCTTGAACCAGTCAGGCTGAAAGAGAACTTGACTTATGAGGAGCACCCAGTTCAAATTCTGGATCAAAAGGTTCAAAAGCTGAGAAACAAGGAAATCCGATATGTCAAGGTGTTATGGAGGAATCATTCGCGAGAAGAGGCTACTTGGGAAGCCGAGGATGAGATCCGAAAGAAATATCCAAATCTCTTTGAAGAATCAGGTACGAATTTCAAGTTGCAAATTTCAAGTTTTGAGGACAAAACTTTCTTTAAGGGGGGTAGGTTGTAAATCCCCGAAATTTTTGGATCCGAATTATAGTTTAAACCCTAATCGGAAGTCAACCGGATTTCCAGAGTCAACCAAACCCTAGTTTACCGTAACCGCTTAAGTCCGGCATTGCCGTTTTCTCAAGCCCTAGAAAACGAAGTTGGAAAAATTAGTTGTAATAGTTCGTAATAGCTATAGGTTTTATAAAAATATCATTTGAAAATTTCGAGTGTCCTTTGAACCCGATCGGACATGATTCTTGAAAAACGTGTCCGGAAGCCCGGAATAGGAAAAATATTCCGAATATACCGTTAGACTCGTAAAAATATAAGATTTCCAAAAATATCAATTTCGTAATTTTTCGGTAGCTAAAAATATCAGATATCGCTTTTATACGCGTATTTTCTTACTACCGGTATTTAATTGTCATGTCTACTTTTACATTACACTATTTTCTACTATTCTACACTATTCATCTATCTCTACTTTTTCTTACAACCTATTCTTACAACCATACACCTATTTCTTACACATTTTCATTTCCAATACAACTTCACATCTTTCATTTCTTACTTTTAATTAACAAAATAACAAAAAAATAATTTCTCTCCTCCCCACACACAAATGGCGCCGGCCCTCTCTCTCTCCATCTCAATTTGTTTTATTTAATTATTTAATTAACACAATTATCTCCCACATTTTCCTATAAATACCCCCTCATACCTTCACTTCTTTCACACCTCTTCTTCTCTAAAGTTACTCTACAAAAATTTCTCTCCAATTTCTCTCAAGAGTTCTTTCAAGAAGTCTTCTTAGTTTAGCTTCCTTTAGGTAAGAAATTTCTCAAGAATTCTTCATGTTCATCTACTTAGTATGAGCTTAGTGTGTGTTTTCTAAAACCATGAAGGTTAAGAAAGCAACATTAGGTTCATGCTTTGTTTTTGTTCATAAACATAATTCCTCTATGTTCATTTATGTTTCTTTTATGTTCTTTACTATCTATCTATATACTATATATATATATATTATTTAGAGCATATAAGCTCATTGTCTTCAATTTATTTATCTTTCATGCAATTTATTTACTTCATTGCAATTTATTTATTTCAAGTTGATTTTAAGACTAGTCATTCTAGTCTTAGACTTGTCCTCATCAAGTCAAAACAATTTCTTTTCTTTTCTTTTCGGGACTAGTCTTTTCTTAGTCCCGGGGTACCTTGATGAAGCTAAGGTCCCAATACTTGATTTACTTTATTATTTACTTAAGCTTTCAAGTTATTATTTCCTTTATATTTCTATAGTTATGATTCATATTCATGCATGAACATAATGTTTTTGTCTCAACAAAAATAGAGAAAGTGTTTTCTTGAACTAAAGTTCTTTTAAATAAAAATGGAAATAGATTTCTAAAAACCATGAACATGCTTGGAAATGATTTTTCTTACATAAACAAAAGGTTTTATGAAAACTTATCTTTCATCAAGAAGTAGAAATTCTTTTGGAATCATTACAAGAAAAAAATTGTCATTTTATTACTTTTGAATCCAAGTTTTGAAAATAAAACCACACCTTAGGAATTTAAAGAAATTACAAGAGATTAAATTTAGAAAAAGAATATTCATCTAATAACTCAAGATCTTTCAAAAGTAAAATAAATATTCAATGAATCTCAAGTTCAAAGTCTTTTAAAACCTTACTTTTTATAAGTTGAGACAACTTCATTTACTTCATACATTTGTTATGAGTCATTACAAATATATATATACCTTTCAAAAGTTTACAAAATAATTGAAATATTTATCTTTTCAAATGAGCTTTGTTTACAAGAAGGAAAACAAGTGTTTGCAAATTCGTGGCAAATCTGTCGTACCTTTTCGGAACCCAAACGACTTAGTTTTATAAAATAAGCTTAGAAATGCGTAGATCTTTTCGAGTAGGTAGAAAACGATATATTATACGCGAAATTCCGAGTTAAAATGAGCAAGTTATGGCCATTTTAAGTTGGAATTTCCCCTTATACGATTTTACCACGATTTTAAGAAAAGATTAGAATCTTCAAGATAGAATTTCATGAAATACTCATTTTGGGTATTCTTCTTGATTAGATAATCACGAGGAGGATTGTTCGTATCCCGAGGATTACTACGATTAAGTGGAAATTCCGAACGACTCATCCATTCAAGAAAGGTGTCATCATGGCGAGTGAGTTTATTCCCGTTATTTTCTCATACTCTGATTGTGCTTGTAAAATTAGTTGCACTAGAATTTAAGCAAAATCAAAAGGAAGTGTATGATAATATGTTGAAGAATACTAAGTATATCGAAACTCGATTTGTTTGTAATAAAGTTGTATGTGCATTAATATCTTGAATGTTTGAAATTGGTTGATCACTTGAAAGAAGTTAAATGTAACTACTAGACTTTAATTAAAGAAATTATTCATGCACTTCATATGTTGAGTCACATTGCATTCACTACTATACAATTGGTGGGACAAGTGTATAATAGTGGTGGTAGACATAACCGGTATATCATGTAAGTGGCGAGTAGGAGCCAGTAAGAACTACTTAAATTGGTGGCTAGTAGGAGCCTGTAATAACTACAAGTTTTGATGGCGTATAGGAGCCGGTAAGATCTATAAAAGTGTTTTTAAAAGTTGTGGCTGTAATTGGCCTGAATACCCAACCCCGAATGAAGGGCGTAATTCATTCAACATATGATTCCCGGAAAGTCATATGTCTTGTATGCTCACGTGGTTGTTGCATTTCATATGTTTGAATAATAAACTTGATTGATAATTTTCTTCGAGTATGAATTTTGGGATTTACTCACTAAGCCCATAAGCTTACACCCCTATAGTATTTGTATTCTCAGGAACACCTATTTTGTGCCCGAGGTCTTCCCGTATCCGTATACGTTTTATATTGAAGCTTTTGGAGGAAATCTACTCGAAGACTTAGATTAGAATTCCTTTGAAATCTTTAATGTAGTATTTTGGATGTTATGAAGTTTATCTCGATCCTTGGAATTAGCGGGGGTATGCCCCTAAGAAATTATGTAATAGACCTTTGGTTATTAATGATATATTATTTCTGGATTCTTGTATGTTTATCTTTACTTGCTTAAACTATGCTTCCCAAAAGCGTCTCCTATTACCGTGTTAGACGCCTTACATATAATACTAAGGCTTTCGCATGACTAAGGTAGCCATTCTTAAGCCTTGATATTATATGTGGCGGACTGCCACGTTTAGGTACCATTTGGAGCGTGACAATATCAAAATATTATTTTAAAATTTAAGCAATATTAACCATTAATTTAAAAATGACTAGATATCGAGAAAATACTGAAAATAGATGGTGTTTATATACAATGATTAATTATATAAAATAGGAAATAGTTTCTCATAATTATGTATATATTTTTTAATTTTACATATTTAAAATATTGTTATATATAATTAATAGTTGAGATGGTAAGAAAAAAATAAAGGCGTAATCATGTTATAAGTTTTTTCTTTTTTTTTTTTTTAAGAATTTAAATAATTTTAATCGTTAATTATAAATTAAAGGAAATTGGGAGAAGGTTAAAAAAATAAAAAAAACTCAAACCCAAATAGAAATTGGTGTGTATTCGTTTATAGATGTTTTAGAGTACCTTTCGAAGATAATTCAATTTTCATTGCAATAAAAGTACAAGTGAAATATAAAAGCATTTTAGTCTTGTAGCAACTGCTGGAGCTGTCCGCTTCTATTTTCGATGAGATTGGCAACCAAATTCCATGTGCCAACAAACGTAATCGGAATAAAGTAATATAGGAATAATATCACAAATAGTACCTCAATTCACTACTAGAAAACTAGTTTTTAGAGATAGAAAATTTGCGATGGAAAATTTATGTTTTTAAAAAATGAATTAGAGACAGATTTGTGACGGATTTGTGATGACATATATTATGAATAATCTTCTAATTTTTATATACTTTTGCGACGGATTACACATTGATTTGCAACGAAAATTTTTCTATTGTAAATTTGTCTCTGATTTTAGAGGAAATAAATTATTTTAGCGCCAATTTCTATTTTTTTAAATTCTGTTGGAAATTTGTCTCTAAATTAAATTATTACATATATGTATATATAAATAATTATGTTTAAAATTTAGTTTTAATTATACATATTTAATATAATATATATAAATGTGCATTATATAATAAGGACATATATTATATTTGTAAATTAATTTTATTATATAATAACTATAATATGTATAATCATATGTTATTTACAACTAATTATATATATTTTATTTATACTATATTTATTATTACATTACATATTTATATATTATAAAGCATAAGTTAAAAATTGAAATAACCATGAAATTTCCCTATCATATTTTATATGTATGTTATAGAATTTAAACATGCTTTGATATGTAGTGAATATGATTTGTGTTCATGATGAATTATGTGTTTTATTATTGTGTTAAATATTCAAATACTCTAGAATTTATTAAATGTTTAGTTCATAAAATTTAAATTGCATTAACATGTAATAATTATTTTTGGAATGCATTAAAATGAGTAAATAGATCCATGCACATAAGCCCATCATAACCTAATTCTTTTACCTTAAAGGGAGCTTAAACCCCTCATTAATTAACCTAAAGACAGTTCATTAATTAGCAAATGATAAGCCATTAAATTTCCCTTAATTCTTAGCCTCAAAAGTCAAAACCTTAAGATAATCTCAACTTTAATATTGCAAATTCGTGTACAAATTTCAGACCTCCAAAACAAGCCTTCAAAAGTTTCAAAACCCCATTTTCTTCTTCTCCAAAGTCCCTCATTGAATCTATATAGATAAGTCTCTCATTTTCTACATTTTCCATCATCAAAAGCATGCTAGAGGATCATAAAATCAAGGTCTAAATTCTATTGGTAGTATGTATCTCATGTCTTCAAATGTGCAAGTTTATTGTTTTTTTAGCATAGACTTTAAATTTAAATTGTGTTTGATGACTTATATACCTTGTTGGTTGTAGGAGGATGTTATGTTGCTATAGGAGGTAGTGTTATATGTAATATAGAGGATGGAAGTGTTGAAAAATGCATATGTTTGATGACTAAGTGTGGGTGTAGTAAGTTGGGGGTTGAAGTATGATTTGTGACATGATGATTTGTGGTGGAGAGTTTGATGTTGTGAGTTGGAGTATATGTTGTTTAATAATGTAATGATCATATAACAAGCTTTAGAAAGTTTAGATTAAGTTGGGAATTTTTGGAAAAATGAACAGTTGTAATAAAACAGGAGAAAATAAAAACCATTTTCGTATAGGTTAGATTTTGAAACGTACGCCGGCATCTGAGGTTTCTACGCTGCCGGCTTAGAGCGGTGGTTGAAAGCCCACAGATCAAATTTCTTAAGGCTGACCGAACGCCGCGGCTTTCGGAAAAGCCAGCCGACGTTCATCCTTTTACATTGTACGCTGGCTACTGAGAATCAAAGCTGCCAGCGTATATGGAGAGGTGCCAACGTATCTGTGTAAGTGGACGCGCTTGCACCTCTTCTGGACGTTTGAAAATTTTGGGTTTGGATCCTACGTCGGCTCAAAGCCGTCGGCGTAGAATGAAGGCAGTCGGCATACTCTTAAGCACTGCCAGCGTTGGTAGTGTTAATTTTCATACTATTGAACACTGGCTCAAAGCCGCCGGCTTTGGCTGCCGGCGTATCCCCTAGCTTTTGAATTTTTAAAACTTTCTTTAAATTTCCGAAGTTTGATATATGATCAATTACGTATTTGATAAGCGATCTAGGATATAATAGGATGCTTAAATGCTTTATTATGACTTTGTATTAATTTATTTGGATTTCTTTGATTTATTTATATTTTCATTAGTTAATTAGTGTTTGAACTAAGTGTGAGTTTGTAATTACTTCTTTTACAGTGAGTGATCCCCTTTCGGTTATTTCCATTGATTCTCGACTAGTACAAGTACGCAGTGACTTGCTTGTATGCTTGTTAGGATAGGCATACTTAATGTGATATAAGTTTTAAATGACTTAAGTATTGCTTGATTTTTTTGTGTTTTCATCACGTTGAATCCATCCGAGGAGCGGTAACTTATCATGATGCAATGATATGTTAGTATAGGCACTTAGGCCAATAGTCATGATGCAATGACTAGGCTCGACGGATAATCGATAGGAAATGTAGTAACTGAGAACATTTACTTATTCTTGAAAAGAAATAGTATAATTTAATTCAATGTTATGGGAGCATGTGAATTAATTTATATATATGGATTGAGTTAAGTGAAGTTGGGCAACGGCTATATAACCTATATGAGATTATTCTTTTCAGTATAATGTTATCTAGGAGATATAGATATTCGGGCTATCTATATCAACCCCCTGAGTGTGTGAGCGTTACTCAGGATCCCCAGAACCCCATGGCTTGTTCCAGAGTTTGAATACTCAATGATGATTTGATCACTGATTTCTAATGAAAGTTAAATAAAACATTAATGTTGGATTGCATTAGTCTAGGTATGATTGCCACTACGCTTTTGAGTGTTGTTGTTGTGTTCTGGGCCTTTAGCTCACTGATGCTATATTTCAGGTGATGACGACTGTTATAATGATATGGGCTATGGGTCGGATTGGGAGAAGTTTATGGATGAGTGGGGCGAGTAGGATTGAGTGCAAGATGACAAGGAAGGAAAATTTTTTATCAAGTTGTTGGTTTAAATATTGTATTTTGTATTTTGTATTTTGTATTTTGATTAGAGGCTTGTTAGTTAAGCCTTGTTTGTATATAAAAACTTAAAGTCTATTTTTATTGTTTTGTAAAACTCATGTAAGTTTTGTTGTGTCATATGTTTGACACAAGATTGTAAATTATTTCTTTAAAATTTCTATATGAATAGATTACTCAAGTGAGTAATCCATGTGTAAAAAGTTTTTATATCAAGTTACGGTAGGATTAAACAAACAATTCACATAAATTATTAGATTTAGGACAACCTTTCATATAATATGAAAATATTATATGTGGTTGGGGACTTGACTTGCTAAATCTTAAGGATTGGTGGGTCGGGTCTTTACAAAAATAGTACTTAAAATACAAATATTATATTTATATCTTATTATATATTCTTTTGCATAATAACTTATATAAAAATCAAATTATACAACTTAATAAAATAGTGTATAACAATAATATAATATGTTATATACAAGTAATATCATAAAATATTACTTAAAAATAAAGTATATTTCAATAATAAAATATGTAAAATAAAATAATTAATATAAAATGTAAACTTAGTATATTTAAACATATACAAATATATAAATAATATATTGTAAAGACCCGACATGCTCAATTCTCAAATTAAGCACACCAAGTCCTCAACCACGTATAACTCTTACGAATTATACGTAAGGTTGTCTTAAAAGAAGGTGTTTATGTTGAACATTGGTAAACCAATTTTAAAATTTATGAAATCGTTTAGTTAGATTTCTAAATAACTGGATTCGGCAGCGGAAAATCAAATTTTATAAAAACAACTTATAAACTTCTACTCCCTACAGAGCAAACCAGTTTTCTAAGAAACTAATTTTATAAAAACACTTTATGATCTACTCTTAGGGGTAGATAATCATTTACAATCAATTGAGTATTAACAAGCCCTTAAAAGAAAATACAATTTATAAATAAATCCAGTCTTCATAAAACAAAGCAAAGAAGAAACAAAATACAAGTAATATCTCGATCCTATCACACTTACTCATTCTCCCATATCGCTCAAAACCCAGGACAAACATCATCACATCAATCATCATCACCATCACCATCCTCATCAACAACAATAATAAGAACAATAACATCAACAACCTCCACATCATCATTAAGTCATCATCTCATCATCCATCATCAACAACAACAATACCTGTAAAAAGAATAACAACAATAATAATGAGCCGAAGCTCAGTACACAGCAACACAATCACACACGGAGTGGCACACGAGCTTAACTAAATGCAATGCATCAATCCACAAGTTATTATTTTTTCATTAAAATAAACAAATCAACAACGAAGCACTCATACTCCGGAACAAGCCAATGGGAATCTGGGGATCCTGAGTAACACTCATGATGCTTAGGGGGTTAATATAAGCAGCCCGAATACTTATATCTCCTAGATAACGTTACACTAAAAAAGAAACAGTAATCTCATCCAGGACTCATAGTCGCTACTTAACTTCACTTAACTTAATCCATAATATAATTTAATTCACATGCTCCCATAAACATTGAATTAAATCATATTACTTCCTCTCAAGGATAAGTAAACGTTACGCAGTTACCACATTCCTTGTCGATTACCCGCCGAGCCTAGTCATTGCAACATGACTATTGACTTAAGCGCCTATTATAATATTGTCATTGCATCATGACAACCTGCCGAGCCATATCATTGCATCATGAAAGTTGTCGCTCCTTAGACCGGATTCAACGATGAATAACATAATCAACACTCATCAATTATTAAGCCGAGTTTAAGTCTTAATTAGTTTAGGATGCCTATCCTAACATTCAACACGCAACTTACTACGTACCTTATATAAGATCGCCTGTAAGAAAAACATGAACCCAATGACGATGTCCACTACTTGACAGAAACTCAAATGAGTTTATTTCTTTTGTAAAAGATCCACCAACTCCTTACAAAACAATTAAACTAGCTCAATCTAATCAATTACTATGTCATCTATACCAAATTTTATTAAGATCCTATTTGAGCAGACACTGATGTGGAACCCCACTATGGCTGCGATAAATCGCCCCGCCAAAGTATGAAGTTCTCCTTTGTCTGTCAAAGTATTTCTTTTCACTTTGATTATGGTTTCTTATCCACAAACATCAACAAAAGATTTTATTCAAAAACATATAAATCCAAAACAATTAAACATTCGAAACAACATATTCCTCATGTTATTCAAAGATCACCCTAACACATTCATTTAACCCAATTATTTGTTACTAACCCATTTTAGCTTAACCTTAGTCAAATTGATTAGAATTAGTCATTTAAGTCATTTACCAAGTCAAATTGATTAACCTTAGCCATTTAATTCAAAAGCCAAGCCAAAGTAATTAAACTAACTCAATCTAATTTATTTTAACTCATTCAAGTTCATTTAGTCAAGTTGAACTTAGATTGTAACTAGATTCGTTTTATGTTAAACTCGCATATTTAACTCAATTATTCATTAAATCTATAAATCTATCTAAGTCATGTTTAATTATATCACTAAATCATCATTACACATCAGATATTATTTATCCATCTCATTTTATGTCAAAAGATCCATTTGTTCAAGTAAATACACATAAAACAATCTATAATAAGTTTTTAGCTTAGCTTGAAAAATATATAAGTTGGAAAGAATTAAAATTTAAGTACTGATACGTTTCGAATTTGCGAAAACTCAAAACATGAAAGTTGTATATCTCTTTCTTATCTTTCCAATGCAACTTGAATCACCTCAATCGGAGATTAGATGAAAAAGTTATGGCTAAAATACGAAGAGGCTGCAAAACTAGAAAAAGTTGCAAAACGAACGCCGGCTTTCAACACCGGCAGCGTAAATTAAAAATTTGCCAGCATTAGAGGTCCACCAATCTGGTCGCCGAATGACTCCCCAACACTGCCAAATTTTGCACGTACGCCGGCAGCGTACAATTCAACACCGGCAGCGTTGAATGCCAGCGTACATGCATTACGCTGCTGTCAAATTTTCCCCTGTTTTCATTTTGAGAAAAACATTTGTTCAAATTGTTTCAAACTTCTCCAAATTCATTTCAAGCTTCTTAAAACTTGTTATTTGATCTCAATACAATATAATAAACACAAACTCCCACTTCAATCCATCAAACATCACTATAATCATCATAAACAACTTCAAACCCCAATTTCACAATTTATGTTCTTTCTCAACAACTCAACTTCAACAACCATAAGCTTTACAAATACAAACTTAAACAACACTTCTCAACTCATATACATCATTATACAAAATTTAAATTTGAAATTATAAATAAGACAATAAATAGTAAACTATACTTAGCTTTTAGAAAAGACACAAGTTGAAACTTCATCCTCTAGCTCGGTTTCCTCCATTTAGTTCATCTCCTTAGTCTTGATTCATCCTCTATTGGCTTTGATCTTGAGATTCAAGTCTTGAATTTGGAGAGGGAAAGAAGAAGAAGAAGAAGAAGGAGGAGGAGCAAAAAGAAAGAAAGAAAGAAAAAAGAAGAAACGTAAAATGAATGAAGAAAAGCCAAAAGGGCAGCGAAAAGAAAGAAAATAAAAGGAAAGGATAAAGTCAAATTTGGATAAAATAAAAATAGGGTATAGGTTTAGAACTATCAAATCAATATCTATAGTTCCAGAAGTATTTAAAAGATGATTTTAGAATCGATAGGTTAGAAATTAAGGACTTAAAATAAGAACTTAATTTAGGAATCTATTTTGGATGAAAGATATTTAATTTGAGTTCGGGTTTAAGAACTGATATTTTTATTCAAGCAAATGAACTCAAATTTTATAATGATTTAGAAATTAGTGTTTAGGCTAAGAATCAAGGATTTATGAATTCTCTAAACACTTTGATGACATGCTTAGGGAATTTGAAACTCAAATCTCAAACCAACTAAATTATTAGCTAATTAAATTAAGCCAACTTATCTAATTATATCCTATAATTCATTTTATTCATTTAATCTATCTAAACTCAATTTCATATATTATATTTTAATAATATATTAATAAAAAATATATATTCATATTATTTATAATTTTTTATTATATATTTATTAGACTATTCATATGTTTTTTAATACAAAAAAATTTATTATATATATCTTACATAATTTATATTTACATACTATATTTTATTTAAAATATAATAACATATTTGGGGAAAAAATAATATACTATGTAAAAATATAGTATATTTAAGTAATAAAATATATAATATATAATCAGTAGTTAAATATATTTAAATTGGTATTATATATTATTTTATTAATATATTAATGAAAAAATATATTTTTATATTGTTTATATTATATTATAATTTATTAAGTGTAACAAAAATGAAATAAAAAATAAACACATTAATTAAAAATATGCAATTTATTAAGTTAATATAAAATATTAAATAAGTAATGTAAAAAGTATAATTATAATATATATCATTAAATATATATAAATTTATATGTATTGCATTATTTATATTTACATAATATATTTAAATAATAATATCATATTTGGAAAAAAAATTATAATATACTACTAAAAATATTATATATTTATAGTAAATATTAATTTAAAATAATTATTATAAAATTAAACATTGTATATTTAATATTATATATTATTTTAATAAATATTAATGAAAAATCCTTAATAAATAGGTAAAGTGAAATTATAAAATAAAAATAAATTATAAAAGATATGTAAAATGCTTTATACTTATAATATTGTAAATTGTGATATCTCTTAAATAAACAGTAGTGGAACTTTACTCATAAAGATACGAATTAGTTTATCGGTTTAGTGCTTGTGAAAACTTTAATGTTAAGTGTGTTTAGTATGCAGCATTCTATGATGGGCGACCTCTTGGGGAGGATAAATAAGAGGAAAATGTGTATTTTTTTAATAATTTGTCTTAGAATCAGAGATAGATTTGCGACGGAATAATTTTATTTAATATTTACTAATTCGATATTTAAAAATATCTAATTATAAAACAGGGACAAATTTGCGACAGAAATTCCGTAGCAAATTTGCGACGAAAAATAAATCTGTCTCTAAAAGAATTAGCGACGATGATTTTTGAAACAGAAATTTGCGACGGAAAATCTATCTCTAAAAGTCTTTAGAGAGAGATTTTTCACTTTCAGAGACAGAATTTTTTGTCTCTAAAGCCAAAATTTCTTATAGTGATTGAAGCAAAATATATAATTAAGTGCTTGAAACTTTTATATTGATCAATTTAATACATGAATTTTGAAACTAATCAACTTAATATTAAAAAAAATTGAAATTAACCAATTTAATATCGAAAAAAAAATTGATTTTGATAGAGATACTTTTGGCAAATGTAAAAAGTGTTTTTAGGTACTAAATTGATCAATTTTAAAATTTAAGTACTTAATTATATATTTTATCAAAGTTCAAATATCATTCATGCCATTAATCTAATAACATAATATGAAAATAATTGATATATAATATAGGTTAAGGTCTGGTGTTTGGATGTTACTAAAGGCATATGGACACCAGCTGTAGTTCTATACACAATTCAAACACTAGAAGAATGCTAGACACCTTTTTTACAAACTTAAAGTCAAGATGATTCGCTCTTTTATCATATAAGCCTTAACTACATGACGTGTTGATAGCATAATTAAAAACAGGGGTGGGCAAAAGAAGAAATCAAATTGAACCAGTGTTCTAACTAAACCAAATTAAATTGAAATTACAAGTTTTTTTTTCTTAACTGTTCAGAGTGGCCATTTCCCAAATAGATTAAAGTTTTGTTCGATGCATAATCCAAACCTCATTGTTTAATATAAACCAAACCATTTTTAAAAAATTAACTAAAGAGTAACCATTTGTACCTTGCTTGAGTGTGAGGAATTTTTATTCACTATTTATCTTTTTTTTTTCCTATTCTTCATATTTATTGAAAAATTTGTAACATTTCCATGATGTTTCATTCTTAAGATTCATTAATTAAGTCAGATATTATGGAAGAATATAAAAATTATTAATTTTTCTTTTATTGTAATGGCTATATGTGTCAAACTATGCAATATTACAAATATGGATTTACTGAAAATAAGTATTTAAATGTCCGCAATTTGGAACAAAGTTTTTTTCTTTTTTTAATTTCAATTTTCACATAATTTGTAATTCAAACCAAACAAAGCCATTATTTAATGGTTTGAAAAATTTTAATTTGAACTAAATCATTATTTATTGGTTTTGTTTAAGATAAGAAAAAACTAAACCGATTGATGTCCTCTCACTACATAAAACCTTGTTGTGTATTAAGAAACCCTACTAATCTACAAAAGGTTGCAACATGCCTACCATCTGAATGGTAGCACCTATGGCATATAGATGGCATTTGTGTTTCATAAATACCCCAATTTAGTCATTTTTGAAGAAACCTGCCCATGTTTTTCTTATTTGTTTTTCTATCTACTCTCTAGTTTAGCACTACGGTGGATTTAGACAATTAGAGCATAAAATTACTCTAATGTTTATTTATATCTTGTTGTATAGGAGCTTGAGAACATAATTAGAGCATAAAATTACTCTAATGTTGATTTAAGTTTTGTAAAACTTCACTTAGGTACTTTCTAAACCTTAATCTATGCATTTTTTTTTAATTCAAATTTGTATTTTATGATTTATTCCGCTTTTGCAAAGCATGGCTAAATTGGTTTTTGTGGGTTTGCAATGTTTTGATAGAGGAAATGTCTTAAGCAATGTGACATGGGTATATGTTTGTTGATTAAATGAAGTTTCAGTTACTCTTTATGTGAAACTTGTTATTTTAAGCAACTCATCCATCTTATAGAGTAGCAACATAATGTGTCATGAATGAAGTAATTATTCATTCATAAAGATTAAGGTTCTTTCAAAATTAAATGTAAATGAATTTTGAAAAAAAAAAACACCCAAACTTACTTGCTTTTTTTTTTTTTTAATGTTGAATTATGATTCATGACACGTAATAGTGGGTGAATCCATCATTTCAATAATAATGTGCATAGCTGGTGATAAAATATTTAAATTGCATAGGTCCTTTGGGAAAATTGCCTTAACAAGATGCTTTTACTATAGAGAGAATTTCATTGCCCACAATTAGAGAAAAGTTGTAGTGATTTTAGCTAGAATTCATTTAATTAAAAAAAATGTTATACCTCAAATACATGAAAAATAAGTGTAAAGGGGCTATAAATTTTATATATTATTATTTATTTATTTGGGCTTGACGAGGCTTAAAGACTCTAATGCTTATTGAGATGATTAATGGGAGATTTGACATGGTGCATGTAAACCCTTGAAATTTTCATAATGCTTAGAAAATAATCCAAGAAGTCTAACACCAAAACTGAAACCCTAAAAATCGACCAAGTTAACACCAAATTCTAAATAAGGTCAAACACAATAATTCTTAATCTTGAGAAAAAGAGAACCCTCAAAACGAAATAGAAAATTCAACTATCGATTGATTCAACATCTGTACATCAATCAAATCATCTATCCGATTCTTAACAAGCAAATCAAAACGATATATCCAAATAACGCTCTATAACAAAATACTAATATCTTAAATCCTTCGGTGAATTTTAGAATAAAAAATTTCAATTTTCACCAAAAGTCAAACCAAGTCAACCCATAACCCTAGACTCGGTTAAATGATCATGAGAACTGAAAAATATTAAATAATCACAAATAAAATAAGATAAACCATATATGTCGAACTAAAAATATAATAAAGCAAAACTTCAAAATTATATGACCTTACGAATAACTCAATAAAACCGGAAGTCAAACCAGAACCCTAAAAGTTAACAAAACTTACAACAAATCTAGTGTTTAAGATCCAACAATCCCGCACTCTTAAACCCTAAACAATAAAATGGAAATAATTGTTGATAATAGTTCGTAATAATAAAGAGAAGCTTAAAAATATCAGATTCGTAAAATTCCAATATCCTTCGAATTCGAACAGAATCAGTTTTCAAAAACCATGCCCTAGTACACTAGATGGTAAAAATATTCGTTAATACCAATAGACTCGTAAAAATATAAGGTTTTCAAAAATATCAGTTTTAGAATTTTTTCGGTAGTTAAAATTACAGATATCATATTTATACGCGTATTTTTATTACTATTGGTATTTTAATTGTCTAGTTTACTAGTACTTTTCTACTATTCATGTCACATCCCGCCCTGTAGGTGACGGCGATGCGATGCCAGGGTAGGCAAACCCACCACTAGCCCCTAGTGGTAATGGCCGACACCACCATTGCATCATGGTGACCCCAACCAATGCATGCCCGCAGGTGGTACCACGGGCACTATAGGTTATTGTTACCTTCAAGGATTGACCCCAGTCTGCAGCCTCTAGGGATCAAACCCATGACCTGAGGCTTTTGCCTGCCCCAAAGCAGCACCTCTTACCAGTTGAGCTGGCAGGCAAAAGCTGAGGTCATGGTTCAACTCCTGAAGGCTGCAGCTGGGGTCAATCCATCCTAAGGGTAACAATACTATAGTGACGTGGTACCTTGAGGGGCATGCGTTGGTTGGGGTCTCACCTGAGGGTGGATGTCGGCCATTACCACTAGGGGGGCTATGGTGGGTTTGCCTGCCCTGGCATCACATCGCCGTCGCCTGCGGGGGGCAGGGTGTGACAATTCATTACTATTCCTCTATCTCTACTTTTTCTACTACCTATTTCTTACAATTTTCTTTTCCTAAAAAATGCTACAGCATATATTACTAAATTTCTCTTATACTTTCTTCTAAAATTAATTTTTAAGCAAATTTCTCTCTCTTTCCTTACAATTGTTGTTCACTTCTTCTCTCTCTTCACTCTCCATTTATTTTTTTCAATTAATTTAATTACATCTAATTTTCACTCCAAAATTCTATAAATACCATTCTCCTTCATTCTTTCACACAATCATTCTACTACCAAAACTCTCTCAAATTCTTTGCACAAACACTCTCTATAAAATTTTCCTCTACCAAAACTCTCTTTCGCCAAATACTCACAAAATTTCTCTCTAACACAATCCCTATATCTTTTCACAATAACCACATAACCATACATTCACTACCATTTTATACCACATAAACACTTTAGGTAAAATTTCTTCCAATTGTTTAGTTTTCCATGTCATGTAACTTAACATGACTATGGTATTTTTGAAACTCACTTGAGTAGTAAAAACAACAAAACATGTTCATGTTTTGTTCTTGCACATGAAATCCTATTTTATTATCTTGATATTATATGTGTTATTATTCGTTATTATCATTGTTATTATTATGCTAACTTCTTATTTGTATCTAACTAAATATATTTATGTATTTATATATAATCTTTAGAGCATTAAGCTCACTTGTTATCTATTTAATTTCATGCCTTGCAATTTATTTATTTCATATTATTTTTAAGACAAGTCTTTCTGTATTAAACTTATCCATTTCAAGTCAGAACATCTTTTCTTTATTTTCTTTATTCTTTTTGGGACTAGTCTATTCTTAGTTCCGGGATGTCTTGATGAAACTAAGGCTCCCAATACTTGACCGAGATACTTTGATGAAGCTAAGGTTCCCAATATTTGATATTTTTATTATCTTACCTATGATTATTTGTTTCTAGTATTTTCTCATATCTTTATTATTTTACATGCTCACAATATTTGTATCTACATAATGATATTGTCTTAGCTAAATTTAAGAGTAGAATTTCTCTTTATTAAAGGAACTTAAAACTAAATTTTTCTATTATGTTACATGTCATTAAATAATGGAGTTGTTATCAACAACATAGAAATAGAGTATATAAGTTTTCTCAAAGTTTTCTAAAAAAAAATAAAGATAATTATACCAAGGAAACATAAGAAATAAATACTTTCTTTTTATAATTGGTAACTAAGTTTTAGTAAAATAATTTGTTAGTTTTCAAAAGTTTTCACAAAAAAGCTTAAGATTAAACTCTTTTCAACTCCATAACAAAACCAAGGAACAAACTAGTTTTCAAAGTTAAGATAAATCAACTCATAAAGTTATAAACCACTTAGAAAAATAATGATTTTCAAGTTTCTAACGAAGGAGCTTATTTGCAAAGAATAATATGATAATATCAAAACAATGATTTTTATCAATAAAGAGAATTATTTTTGTAGAAGAAATAAAAGACCAAGTTTTAGAAAATAAGAACTTATATTTTAAATACAAAAAGAAAAGACTCATTTTCTATAAAACCATTCTAAATGCAAATTTATAAAAGGTTATCAACAACTTAATAGATTTTTGATAATTTTGATATTTTATCACTAGAAATAGAAATTATAAAAGACCAAAGTTAAAGAAAAATTTACTAATTTTGAAAAAAAAAAAGGAATAACGAAAATAAAATAAAATGTACTCATTTATGACAACTTAGGAAAATATAAAGTTTCTTTAATATACTTTAAAAGGAAATTTGTCAAAATAAGTTTTAACACTTCAAATGAATTGTTTTATGAAATAAATTATTGAGACAATACCATTAGAATTTTTACATATAAAGTGAGCTTATCTATATAATAAAGGGTTTATCAATCATATATTATATATATTATATATTTCTCAAAGGATTTTTTGAATGAAGTTGAGTTGGAAAATTGTTTTGCAAAATCTAGAAATATTCGTTTTAAATCTGTACCCTATGGTTTCAGAACCCAAATGACCTTATATGAAAAAGATAACATTAGAAATGGATAGATCTTTTTGAATAGGTAGAAAATGGTATTTATATGCGAAATTCTGAGTTACAATGAGCAAGTTGTGGCAATTTTAAATTGGAATTTTTATTCTATTCGATTTTGCGAAAATAGTGAAATAGAATTAGAAATTTTAAGTAAAAATTTCTACAAAATACTCATCCCGGGTATTTCTTTTGTTTAGGTGATGAAGGATACGAGATTACCCTTTCTGAGGATTTCTATAACAAGAAAATTGTGAAATGGACGAATGAGTTACTCTTCTTAATTTCGTTGCCTTGCTTGTGCTTGTAAAGTAGTAGCATTAGTATACTAAGAAAAGATAAAATGGATATGTATGGAGAATTCAAGGATATGTTTATATATGTGATTCTATGCTTATATGTGAAATGAGAATTAAGAATATCGTAACTTCAAATTGCCTGTTTAAGTGTTTTGTTTACTTACTTATATGATTACTTATTGCTTGCCAAAATTGATTGACCGCCCTTAATAAACCTTAATAAGGTTTGACTTAAGAAAATAAAACACTAAAGCATAGTATCCATCGAGTCACATCTCTTTCAGAAGGCTGCTACTCCTACGCGTAGGTTGGATTGGCTGTTTATCATGGTGATCACAGGTCATGTTCTTCCTAGAGAATCCAATCGCCTAGGGAATGTGTAAACTCCTAAGTTTTGAGATTAATTTAAGCTTAAAACCTAATTAAAAAGTCAACCAGAATCCAAAGTCAATAAAACCCTAGTCTTTTGCAACCATTCAGGTCTGCCATTCCGTTTAAGCAACCCTAAGAAAGTTAGTAAGAGTTTAGTATGTAGATAGTTTGTAATAACCTAAGAAAGCTTAAAAATATCAAATTAGTCAAACCGTGATTCGTTTAAGTACAACCAGACACAGCTCTCGAAAAGCGTGTCTCGGAGCTTGGATTAGTAAAAATATTCCGAATATACCGTTAGACTCGTAAAAATATAAGATTTTCAAAGACATCAATTTCATAATTTTTCAGTAACTAAAAATATCAGGTATCGCAATTATACGTGTATTTTCTTACTACCTATGCTTAAATTGTCATGTCTATTTTATATTACACTATTTTCTACTATTCTACACTATTTATCTATCTCTATTTTTTCTTACAACTTACTCTTACAACCCATACCTATATTTCTTACAAATTTTCATTTCCAATACAATTCACATCTTTTATATCTTACTTTTCATTAACAAAAATACAAAAAAATAAAATAAATTCCACTCCCTCACAACACTCAAGATTGCACCGGCCTCCTTTCTCTTCCTCTCCAATTTGTTTTATTTTCATTTATTTAATTAACACAATTAACTCCCACATTTCTATAAATACCCTATCTTTCTTCACTTCTTTCACACCTTTCATACGCAAAGTTACTCTCTAAAATTCTCTACAAGGAATTCTCTCCAAAGCTCTCTCAAGTTTGTTCTCTTAGGTAAAAATTCTGTAAGTCTTCTTTATGTTCATTCACTTAGTATGAGCTTAGTGTATGTTTTCTAAACCATGAGGTTAAAGAAAGCAACAATAGGTTCATACTTTGTTTTTGTTTTATGATCTAATTTCTTTATGTTGCTTCTATATTATGTTACTAATATATCTATGTATTTATATAGATATTTTTTAGAGAATATAAGCTCATTGTTTTGCAATTTATTTACTTTCCTTGCAATTTATTATTTTCATGTTATCTTTAAGACTAGTCTTTCTAGTCTTAGACTTGTCCACATTAAGTCAAAACTTTTTTCTTTTCTTTATGGACTAGTCTATTCTTAGTCCGGGATACGTTGATGAACTAAGGTTCCAATACTTGATTTATTTCTTTACTATTCTTTTAAGATATTATGTTTATTTATGTTTTCATAACTTACGATTCATATTCATGCATGAACCAATGATTCTTGTCTCAACAAAAATAAATGAAGAAAGGTCTTTTTAAAAAAGATTGTCTTCTAGAAATAAAGTAGGAAGTAATTTTTTCTAAAACTAAGAAATCATCTTAACAAACTTAGGGGAGTATTTATAGGAATTTATAGAAAGAACTTTTTGGAGTAGACAAAAGTTTCGTTAAAACTTCACATTCCATCAAGAACAAGAAATTCCTTTTCATGAAAATAAAATAATTTTAAGAAACAAGGAAATTATTTTATGAAGATATGATTGTTAATATTAGAAACAAAGGAAATAAAATCATTCTTTGAA